>CM061235.1:145355464-145803891 GCA_030848705.1 Heracleum sosnowskyi
TTGGGCCGATTCACGGGCCTATCTATAATCAATTTATTAATAACCAATTACCTTTTTTCACTACATTACCTATTTTATATTTATTTTTTAAACCAAACCAACTCATCTTCTAAAAATAAAACGGGCAACATATATATAATATGGTAATATTATTATACATTTATAACTGATTACCTTTTTCAGCTAAAACACATTATTTTTATATTTTTTACCTAAAACAACTCATCTTATAAACGGGACATATATGGAAACCAAATTATTGATAACCAATTACCTTTTTCAGCTAAATTATATTACCTATTTCATATATCTATTTAACTAAAACAAATCATTTTCTAAAAATAAGACGGGTAATATATATATAAAATGGTAATATTATTATATATTTATAACCGACAACTAAAACACTGTGTTTTATATTTTCTAACTAAAACAACTTATCTTCTAAATATAATACATGCAAAATAAATATACAATGGTAATATTGTTTTATATAAATATTAATAAATAACAAGTTATTCTTTTCAGCTAAAACAAATTACCGCTTTTATATTTTCTAACTTAAACAACTAATTTTATAAAATTAATGCAGACGTATATATAAAAAAATTAATATAATTTTATATAATTGTTAATAAGTAACTAATTGTCTTTTTAAGGATATTACCTGTTTATATTTTTTAACTGAAACAACTCATGTTCAAATTAAAAATAACACGGGCAAAAGATAGATATATTGGTAATATTATTATATAAAACTTATGAAATTCATGTTTATTATAATTTTTTTAACATTCAATTTAAACGAGATAATTAATTAAAATAAAAGTAATAGTATATTCAAATAAACTCGGTATATTGAACAAGCACATATTTTGATATTTGCACGTGAGTCCCTTTTTAGATTTTTAAGGGTAAAAAAATACGAATCATTAGATATGTTATTTTAAAATATTTTATATTTTAATATCTAAAATACTACTATTGATTACGTCAATAATATATTAAATTTAAATATTATATTGTTAGATTTATAAATCCAATATATATATATATATTAAAATTTTATCAAATTATATATAATAACTAAAATCTAAATAAAAAATAAGAAAATATTAAAGAAGACCGTGCATCGCACGGGATATAAGCTAGTTTACTCTAAAACTTACTTGGTGAAAAATGAAAGATTAAACATAAACAAACGATAATATAATAGTCCACATCAGAGAAATATAAACAGAAAAAGCCATCAGTATCGAGAGAGCACTAAGACAAATAAGCTAGCTAAACTGAAATTATATATCTTCGTCATTTTCGGTTGTCTCTGCGGTCTCGGCGATCTCGTGAACATTATCCGCCTGTTGGTGTTCGACATACTGGGCTTCCGTGGGGAACACAGTTCCACAAACTTCACAAATAACTTTAGTCTTTAGCTTCATCAAATTAGAGTGTTGATCATTGTTATGCGTATTCATTGCTTTGATGGTATCAAACTTGGTCTTGTTACAGCGATAACACATATTCTCCTTTCGAAATCTCTGAACTCCCCTCATCCCTAAAAAGAAAATTGACAAAGCCAAAAGATAAGAAACTGAAACAGTAGTACAGCAGCGCAGCACATTCACAGAGAGAGAGAGAGAATCAACATGTACCACCATCTATTTCTATTTCAGGCGTAAAAACACAAAGGAAAACTAGAATCATACTGGTAACACAACACAGCTCAATTAAGCCAAATAAGACCCCTATTAAAATCCTCATCCCATTTCGGGCAACTGTAAAAAACAGAGAAAGCAGTAACCAGATGAGAGAGAGAGAGACAAACTCAAACTCAGATTCAATTTCATCAATGATCCATAAAACATTTAACAATCCAGACTCAAACTCAGTTCTTACATTACAAACAAACAAAATTGACAAAGCCAAAAGATAAGAAACAGAGTCAAACAGTAGTACAGCATATTCACAGAGAGAGAGACAGGCAAGAGAGAACATCAACAGGGACCACTTTTTATTTCCATTTCAAGCAACTGTAAATAACAAGATGAGAGAGAGAGAGACTCAAACTCAGATTCAATTTCATCAATGATCCATAAAACATTTAACAATACAAACTCAAACTCAGTTTTTATATTACAAACAAAAAAAAAATGGCACAAAAAGAAGCAGTAACAAGATGAGAGAGAGAGAGAGAGAGAGAGAGAGAGAGAGAGAGAGAGAGAGAGAGAGAGAGAGCTTGTTTGATTTCGGTTCGCATTGTGAGTTTCGAGAGAATTGAGAGAGAGAGAGAGAGGGAGGGAGGGAGTGAGGGAGAGAGAGAGAGAACCTGATAAGCTGAGAGAAACTGCTGCTTGCTTAACCTTGCTTTCTGAGTTTCTGCTGTGTAGACTGTCCTATATATAAGTAGGTGTGCAAGCTATTTCTTTTTTTTTCTTTTTATTACAAGATGTAAGCTGCCCAGTCTTACATTTCTTGGGCTACAAGTTAAAAAAATTAGGCTGACGTTAAATTTTACTTCAATCTTTTTTTCGTAAAAAAAATTTTAATTATCGAAAAATATATTGTAACAATAATTATACTTGTAAGGACTACAACATTTTTAACGCTAAGTTTATCTAAAAATTCATTTTCAATTATCATCCAAATAAGTTCATTTAACCTTTCTTAAAACATAACGATTAGTAAAACTCAATCAATTTTATTTATGCTAGTAATTTTTTTTTTGTTAAATTTGATATGGGTATATATTCGGAGGTATAAATGTGCATGTATATATACTTTTCAAATTTTTCGTTTAGTATAAAAATTTAGAATTTATATTTTTATGTAAAATAAAAAAAATTATTTACTCTTAAACAATTAAATATCTGATATATATCAAGTGTTTGTACTCTTAAACAATAACATGGCAAGATGCAAGACCCACGCAAGTTCTGAATCTTTCATGCACAACTCATAAACATGGCGAGACTGAAGACTGAGAACCCGGCCTCCTATCACGTTAATCATATCGATAGGGGAAATCCATGTACCGAAGTGAAAGCGGTTTTTCGGCAGCATTCTCCACTTCAAAATTGCGAAAGATACTGAGTGACTTGTGTGCTGTAGAATTACTGAGTGACTGGCCGAAAAGAACATGCAGACAATAAGGTGGCAAAACACAAGCCTGCAACAAAAGGTTGTGAGGCAAGAACTGGATAGCTTACACTGATCAAGCTTGCAATTGCCAATTAGTCTTACTGACAACAGTACTTCAATTATGTTGTCTGGGCAGTGGAGCTACAAGCATAACATGGTGTTTAGTTATTTAAAATTAGTTCTAAAAAGGTTGTAATACCCTCATTCATACTGCAGAAGCTTTCTCTGGGAGGGATCGATTTGTTGTTGCGAGGCCAGAACAAGAGCCACACAGTTTTTACTGTAAAAAAATATGCATACATTCACATTAGGTTTCAGTTGTTAATGCGCGCTAAAGATAACTTTTGAAACATAGAAGAAAAGAAAATTTGAGACCACTATTATAAAAAAAGAAACATTAGTAAAGAATAATCAATCAATCAACTAGAGTCTAGACATAGAAATTTAGACATTTAAATGACAGCAGAGAAGCCTGGGATGGGATCAGATTATCTGTTTTACTTGAAACATGCATCTGCTAGCTCCTGTGTAATATATATGGGTATGGAATCTTGTTAATACCTAATGAGAACTGAGTTTATTACCTGGCCCAGGAAGGAATAAATTCTTTTGTGGGCACCTCGTCCTCTTCTTCTTCTTCATCATGAGTGCTGATACAGAGACATCTCATACGATTCTTCATGAGTTGTATTAGTACCCACACCACTTTTAGAGGATAACTGATCCAACATGCTTGTTGACTACAAAGAAGAAAAAGCAAAATGGCATGAGGCCATTCAGACCTTCCTTTAAAAATTTACCTTTGTGCTGCCATCACAATTGCCGAGAGTTTCACAAATTTCAAGCACAGTGCTTACTTCCTGGATATAACTCCTAGTTGTCTTGAATTCAGTTTGTGATTCTGGCTTTTTCAAAGTGTTTCCACCTCTGCTCACTTTGTCCCAATGCTGACCCTTTCCTGTTCTGTTATCAGATCCCTTCCTAATGTTTGTGCTTACACCCTGGTGAGTAAATAACCGATATCAACGCCTACTGCAAGTGACAGTAAGATAAGAATAATACAACATTATGGCTATTGGAGATTTTACCATATTGCCGCATTGTTTTTCTTTTTCCCCTTTCCCAGCAAATGTTTTCTTTTCTTGTGCTCTGTGGGTTTGTAATCCTACTCCAATGCGCTTTCTTTTCCTTTCCTTCTCCTTCTTGACTTCTTCCTCTCTCACCCTTTTCCTTGCTGCTAAATCAGCTTCTTTCTTCTTTAGTTAAAAGATTTATAGATACACACACAAAAGAATCTCCTTGGTAAGTTAGTATATCATGATAGTATGAGAAAAAAAGGAGAACACACATATTGCAATACACATAGCTTTGATACAATCAGAATATCAGATACACCACTGTCATAACAATGCTACTGTAAATTTGCAATACACAAAGATCTTTCACATACTGAATCCTCTATGGAACATGATTCCGATGATGAAAATCCATCCAACACGATGGTAACATACTTCATAGGTAACTAAATTACAATACACACTTAACCAGAAACGTCAGCTGTCTGGCTGAGTATCTTGGCACAACAAAACATACCACTGGATGAGAGACTGTCATCTAGCAAACAGCATGGACCATGTTTTCACATCGTCTTTGACAAATATAACATCAAACATGTAAATACAAACAATTTGGTAAAGATTCTGAGTCTTTTTACAATATATTTCTTCAAACTATTTTCATATATGTGCTTAACTGCTTATTACCAAACTGACTAACTACTATTACTTCTCTGCATATAAATGATTATGAGGCAGTGATTTCTCAGTGGTCACTTCACGCTAGTCTAGGTTTTTATTGTTGATTCCAATAAATTCCGGTACGTGGGCACTGAATTTTTTTCTAAAGGGATCGTGTTATATAACTAATTCTGTCTTTTGGCTCTTGCTTGACCTAATCACAACCGATTGTTGTCGCCACCCCACCAAGTCAAGGGGCAATAGATTACCAAGTAAGCAAGCCAATATAGATAGATCCCCACCCCAAATTTCTCTCTCTCCCTCGCCATGATAAGAGTTATGTAGAAGCAAAACAAGGGGGGACAAATAAACAAATCACCTTTGCAAACTGCAGCTGCTTGCTTTTGCTGAACTAACGGAATAAATGAAGTGGCATTGGACACGATTTTCCGCTTCACCTTCTCTGACACCGCTTCACCTTCTCTGACAGTCTCTGTGTTCCTCTCTTAATACTTCTTGTACTCGACAATTTTGCTTTACTGAACCTGTTGTGAAGTGATTCACCGACCTTAATACTATTTGCACCCACGGATGACAACTGGTTTTCCTTTCCCCAGTTTTTACTTTTATTATTGCTGCAGTGATTTCTAAGCCTCTGTTTGACACTACTTTGAAACTCTGCATTACTGGGATGTATACCACCGATCTGACGTAATTTCTTAGCTGCGGGAAGATTTGAGAATACTTCAATTGTCTCAGAAAGTGGCTCTCCATTGGTGCAGCTATTGGTCTCTGCCAAACCAATATCTTCTTGAATATGATCATCATTATAATCTGAATTTTTGTGTTCATCAACACAGGAATCTTCTTCAATGCGAAAACACGTAAGCTCTGGATTGGAGCTCAATCGCTTCTCTGAATTGATCGAACTTGATGATATCCTTTTACAGTACCTTCCAACAGGTGACATTGTCACTGCATCCAAACAATCAGTTACCTCCTCACTAGATACTGACATTGTTTTGTCCTTTTTCTTCTTCTTAACTTTTTCCAATTGATTATCTGTATAAAATTTCCGAAAACTCTCACCACTAACAAATTCCTCATCAGCAACCATGTTAGTTTCCTTTTTCTTCTTCTTAGCTTTTTCCAATTGATTATCTATATCAAATTGTCCAAAACTCTCCCTCTTAACAGATTCCTCACCAGCAACCATGTCATTTCCCCTATTTGTCTTTTTCTACTGACCTGTTCTTGTCCTTTTTTGAGAGATTCGTGGCTTCATTATCTTGTACCTTATGTGAATGCACATCATTATCTGTTATTTCCTCGTTCCTCCTCTTCTTCATCTTAACCTTCTCTATAGCAACCGCACCGTCAACTAAAGAATTTTCAACATCTTTTCCCCTGCTAAATTCTCTTGTCCTTCGTCATTGTCATTTTCTTCTTCTGCCGTCCTTTTCCTCTTCTTCTTTTTCTTCTTCTCCACATTCCTTACAACTTTATTGCTCTCTCTAGCTTCAGTTACGGTCTTCTCATTTAAAGCATCTGGATTCCCCCTGGTATCAAATTTTCTCCTCTTTGTTTTTTTTTCTTCCGTTTTTAACCGTATTATCTTCATCTTGAGAATCATTTAGCGAAGAATCAATGGGTACCTCATCTTCAATCTCATATTTCAATCTCTTCTCTCTTTTATTCAAACTTAAGCTACTTGCCTCTTCAGTTGTCACTGCATCCAAACAATCAGTTACCTCCTCACCAGATACTGACATTCTTTTGTCCTTTTTCTTCTTCTTAACTTTTTTATAACTGATTATCTGTATCAAACTTCCGAAAAATCTCGCTACTAACAAATTCCTCACTAGCAACCATGTTATATTCCTTATTCCTCTTTTTCTTCTTCTTAACTTTTTCCAATTGATTATCTACATCAAATTGTCCAAAACTCTCCCCATTAACAGATTCCTCACCGGAGACCATGTCATTTCCCCTATTTGTCTTTTTCTTCTTTTCTACTCTAGATTCCAAGTTCTGAGAGCTCCACAACTTCTAAATCCGTACGATCATTCATCTCTTCCACCCCATCCAACTCTTTCTTCTTACTTTTCTTGCTCTTCTTCCCAATCTCTCCAAGTCCATCTAATTCTACATTGGTACGGTCACTTATCTCTTCCAGCCCATCCGTCTCTATCTTCTTACTTCTCTTACTCTTCTTCCCACTCTTCCCCGACCACATCATTCTCTCCCACTCGCATACTCATGTTCGCGTGATCTCTCTCTGTGCAGCTTCTCCACTTATCCATCTCAATCTTCTTACTTCTCTTACTCTTCTTCCCACTCTTCCCGACCCCATCATTCTCTCCCACTCGCATACTCATTCACGTGATCTCGCTGTCCAGCTTCTCCACTTGTCACTTCTGCCCAAAAAACATAAACAAATACGCAAATTAGTCAGTAGAGACAAATGAACGCAAAAGCCGAGACAGAGAGTCCACATAAACATTCATACGAAAAACGTAAAATCCACTAGTATCGAACTCCAAATACACATTTTAGTACTAATCTAACAAGCAAACCATAACCAAACTTCCCAATCTTCATATAAAAAATCTATAACTAATCAGTCACCAATACGAAGTCTCATTCTAACCTAACCTTAAACCGCATTCGAAAACATAGCATCCTCTACTAAAACCCTAATTAAGCACTAATTCAACCACACACAAACACGCAAATCTACATACACTACTGCTATACAGATAATTTGTACATTCATACCTCCTATTAAAATACAAATGCAACGATTAATTAAGCTACAAGTATATATTGTATCATAAAATTGCACACAAATTAACTAATTACAGTAAATAATATGAAAATAACTGAACATAAACATAAAGAAGAGAAATGTGTATATGAAGAATTGAATCCTTACCTTGTGATGATTGAAGCTTCAACGGGGGAGAGAAGCAGCGATTGAACGGAAGTGAAAATGTATAATACTTTTGAGTTTTGCCCGCTTCGCTAAGACTTAATTTATCTATTAAATGCAGTTTAAGTGCAGTGTTAAATGCAGTTTACTTTTATTAAATACAGTTCATGCATTTTACATTTATACTCATTTATCTATTAAATATGTGGTCCCCTATTAATTTTGTTGATTAGCATGTACGTTGGTCAACGTGTATATTAAATACTTAAAATGAATAGAATTTATATTATTAAAAGGAAATATTTCGTATTAATCTTAAAATTTTACGGGTTTTAGTATAAAAAAGTTAAGTAGCTGTTTTTGTCAAAAAAAATGGTTAAGTACCTATTAATTTATATTTTAAAAGAAAAACTAATTACTCTTAATTTTACTTCTTCATATGTAAAATAATACTAAATTTATGAGTTCATATATTACTAAATACTAACTTATATCCCGTGCGATGCACGGTTTTCTTTAATATTTTATTATTTTTTATTTAGATTTTTGTAATTATATATTATTTTATGAAATTTTAATACATATTTATATGTGTATATAATACCGACCGACCAAAATTTTTAATGTTTCGTCTTTAATAATATAGTATAGAAGAGTTATTAAAATATTTCATGATTAATATTAATAACAAACGGGTAAATTTGTAAAAAATCTATAAGTTCATTTGAATTTTCCGTTATCAAATATATACTATATTTTAAAGATTTTTTTTGCCATTTTAACATATTTTAAAAATATTTTCAAACATACATTTGGCAATTAAATGTAACTTTTTCAAAAATATCACGGGTAAATCCTTAATTATTTATTTTAAAATCTATTTTAATGCTTTTTTTTTAAAGTTTACATATTTTAACATGTTTACATATATTTTTTTTTTACAAATGCAATTAAAAAATAGTACTATAACGTAAATAATCAAATAACAATTATTAAAAACAATTCATGAATCGCACGAGTTTTAAGTTAGTATTAAAATATTACATAAATGTGAACTTTTTTAGAGGGGATTTTGAGGTCCAGTTACTTGAGATTAAGTTGAAATCTCATATAAAAATATAAGGGTGCTTGTTGTGAAATAAAAAACGTAATTGTGTATTTAATGCTAAGGTTTAATGAGTTTCGAGTTTTAATGGTTGCACTTGTGTTTCGAGACTAAATCGGTACTCACAAGATGCCTACGCATCTCAATTGGTTATTGAGAATCAAGCCAAAGACGTAGTTCTGATTGTAGGATCAGGGTCCTTATATAGGCGTCGGGAGCCTTGTATTTATGGTACGTTTAGGAGACTTAGCGAATAAGTCTCCTTATTGATAATGGATAAACATCGTATTTCTTATTAGAGAAGTCTTTTCCTTGTTGATAAAGGCTATGACTCATTAATTGGGATTCTGGATCCTTCTTTGACCAATTTGCCATATTTTGGACTTTTTTCATGAGCTGTATTTTTTCCCTATTTATTAATTACGAAATTAATAAATAATCAGGGTTTTGGGCCTCAAATATTAGACATTTCCAATGAACCGTCAATTATATTTCTATAATTACTTTTCTGTCCATATCATTTGCCCCCCAACTTCTGGGAAATCTCCTTGGGGTTTTCGTAGAAGTTATAGCGTGTTTTTTCTCAAAATTTTCTATTTTAAGGGCTTTTTTGACCTCAAATTAGGTCATTTTCGACTAGGATTTAGGTCATTTTTGACCTCGTTTTCGACCAGGAAACAGGTCATTTTCGACCTCGATTTCAACCTCGACTGGAGTGAGGTCGAAGGTTTTGACCTCGATTTTTAAGTCTTTTTCGACCTCGAGCCTTCGACCTCGATCCAGCCTTTTTTCGACCAGGATTTTCGACCTCGATTGGTCCCAGGTCGATGGTTTCGACCTCGAATTCTCGGTCTTTTTCGACCTCGGTCGTTCGACCTCGATCCCTTATACTTTCGACCTCATTTTGGTGTGAGGTCGAAGGTTTCGATCCCGATTTACCAGTCTTATTCGACCTCAGGTCTTCGACCTCGATTTAGGGTCTTTTCGACCTCGATTTTCAAAAAAAAAAATGATTTCATTTGGGAGCGAGGTCGATGGATACGACCTCGATTTCTCATGTATTCTCGACCTCGGTCGTACGACCTCGAACCCATATGTTTTCGACCTCGATTTGGTGTGAGGTCGAAGGGTTTGAGCTCAATTCCTAGGTCTTTTTCGACCTCAAGCCTTCGAACTCGATCTAAGGTCTTTTCGACCTCAAATCTTCTGATTTTTTGAACTTATTTTGGTGCGAAGTCGATGGATACGACCTCAATTCCTCGTGTATTTTCGACTTCGAGCCTTCGATGTCGATCCAAGGTTTTTTCGACCTCGATTTAATTATTTTTCGATTTCATTTGGGAGTGAGGTCGATGGATTCGACCTTGATTTCCCGTATGTTTTCGATTTTGATCGTGCGACTTCAATTTAAGGTTTTTTCGACCTCAAATCTATTATTTTTTGTTTGGTTTATTTTCAAATTTCATTCTCTTCTTGGGCCTTAATCAGCCCAAGTCTTCATTTTATTTCAGTTTTGGGCCTTATTGGGCCTTAACTTGTTTAGGCTTTGAATTCGCCCGAGTCTCGAATTTTTTGGGCTTTTGATTTTGCCCGAGCCTCGAATTATTTGGGCTTTTGATTTTGCCTGAGCCTCGAATTATTTGGGCTTTGATTTATAATCCATAAATGGATTTATGGGCCTTAACTGGCCATAGACGGTTGCCCTTTCCTTAACCAGTTGGGTTCCCGGTCACTTTGATTATAAAAGACTGAGATTTCCACTTTATTCTTCACTTCATAGCTTCAACTTTCTAAAAATTTCTCTCTAGTATTCTTAGTTTTTCTCTCTTCTTATTCCGTAGTAAGGCGATTTCCGGCGAATTTTCCGGGATTATATTCCTTGATTTTCTGGGTTCAATCTTCATCCTTTGAAGATTTTCTGGGTTCAATCTTCATCCCTTGAAGATTTTCTGGGTTCTTATTTGAAGATTTGAAGATTCTGGGTTTTCCCTTTGAAGATTTGAAGATTTTTTGGATTTTCTTTAAAGTTTTGAAGATGACTGATCGTGCTGCTCAACGTCTCCAGAAGGTCAACCAGGCTTCTAAAAGAGGTATCATCATTCGTTATTCTCATATGTCTCTTCAAGATGTGATTTTAGAACGTAGTGATGAGTACCCTTCTGTCTCGCACTTAGATTCTTTTGACTGTAGCAATAAATTTCATGAAATCGATATGATTAGGGATTATAACAAAATGTATAGAGTTAAAACTCCTTATAGGCTTATCCCAGCTGGCCCAGGAAACCGTCATTTCCATTGGCGTCCCGATGCTCTCTGCATTTACAAGGATGCCATAGTGGCTGGCCTTAGATTTCCCTTCCATGATTTTATTCCCAAGCTTTTGGCAGACGTTAGGATTAACCCTTGCCAACTTCCACCAAATGCTTGGAGAATTATTATGTGTTTCATTGTTCTTTGTTTGAAGAACAAATTTCCTCTTTCTGTTGCTCTTTTTAGGAAAATATTCCAATTTAAAAATAGCTCAGCCATTTCTTTGGGTTGGGTTTATATCAACCACCGCCCTTCTACTCCTCCCATTTTCCACACAAAATCCATCCCAGATAATAATCCAAAATGGAAAAATGAATTTATGTATCTAACTTGGGAAGGAGGGGATTGGGGCACCCTTTTCCGTAGATCTTTTAGTAGGGTCTCGGATGGTAGGCCCAATGATATTGTTCTGAATGATGAGGAGGCTCATGCCTATGCTGAGCTTACCATGGATGATTATGCTACTGTGGCTTGGGAGCTCCTGGATGAGTTTCGGCTTAAGTCCTTGGGACTTTCAAGCGTTTCTGATAAGGGTAATTCTCATTTTATTCTTTCCTTTATTCATCTAAGATTATCTAATACCAACTGTTTCTTTCCTTGTGTTTTTGCAGCTGCGGCCTTTATTAACAAGACCAACGAGCCTCAGGATGGTGAAACAGCCAGAATGAAGAGGGCTCATTTGGGAGGGAAAGATCCCTGTGCTACTACTGTCCCAGCTTTTATAAGGCCTCATGTGGACCTTACTGATGAGGTTGAGGGTCCTTCCTCGGCCAAAAGTTCAGTTTGGCACCCCAATTGGGGTCTTAGGAAGAAAGACACTGTGGTGGGGGTGTCTAAGCATGCTGTGGAGTGGTCCTATCATTCATTGACCCCTTGTGATTACAAGGACTTTGTTTCCAACTCCGCCATTGAGGGGGTGGAGCATGCTGGTGCCCAAGATATGGCTGATGTAAGTATTTTTCCTTACTTTTTCTTTGTAGTTACTAATGTATTTCAAGTTTAAGTATTGACTTGTAACTTGCTTTGCAGACTAATGCCAACTTCCCAAGGGGCTCTCTTTCAATCCAAGGCTTGGCGCTCATCTTCAGAGGCCAACCAAGGCAAGTTTGAGAAGTCCCAAGAGGAGGTGGGCTCTCTGAGGGCCACTCTGGCTAGGAAGGAGAAGGAGTTGGCCGACTCCCATGCTGAGCTGGTCGAACTTAGGAAGTGTCGTGATGACTTTATCGACGAGTACCTTGACTCCCAGGAGTACAAGGACTTGATTGGTAAGCATGACGAGCTCATCTTCCCAGTGCAGTTTACAAAGGGATGGGAAGGTGCTCTTGCTGAGGTACTGGAGAGGATGCCTGGATCCCTTAACCTTTATGAGTTTCCAAGTCCATATGCCCCTACCTATTTAGAGGTGGCTTTGGCTGGAGAGGACGATATGGATGAGGATGACAGGATCTTGGATCTAGAGCATTCTTCTCCTCCTGGTCAGACAGCCAGGGCTGATTCTGCTGCCACTCGCTCCGGTTCTGCTTCAGAAGAGGAGGAGGAGGAGGCCGTCGACAAGGATGGAGAAGATTAGTTTGTAGTTTTATTTATGGCCTTTCATGACTTGTACTAGTTTTATGTACTTCCAGCCTTCGGGCTTAACTTAACTTTTATTTAAGCTTTTATTCAGCCTTTTACATTCTTGACTTTGCATGCTTATTTAACATGTCTATCAGAATGCATCGCACATATAATGAAAACATAAGAATATGAAATTCAATACTTTGAAAATGGGATCAACCCTTACATAATACTCAAGTTTAAGAACTTGGATTGGTTTTATCAAACCTTATTTCTAGTAGTGAGTACATTCAGGAAACACTTTAAACATAGTAGACTTTCAAGTTTGCAGCATGCCAAGTCCTTGGCACTTCAATCCCTTATAGGGTTTCCAATTTGTAGGAGCCTCGACCAAATACGTTATTAACGTGATATGGTCCTTCCCAATTTGGGGCCAACTTGCCTTTTTGTCCAACTCCGGATGCCTCAATTTTTCGAAGAACCAAGTCTCCTTGTCGAAAGAACCTTTCTTTAACCCTTAGGTTGTAGTCGAAATATGCCTTCTTTTGATGTTCAACTATCTTGGCGTTTGCCTCATATCTAACTTCGTCAATTAGATCTAAGGCTAGCTTCAAGCCTTCTTCATTTGTTTCTGGTTCATAAGCCTCAACTCTTGGAGACGTGTGAGTAATCTCCACTGGAACCATTGCCTCTGCCCCATATGCCAAAAGAATGGGGGTTGCTCCAGTGGTGACTTTACAAGTAGTACGATATGCCCAAAGTATGGGGAGCAATTCGTCTACCCAAGTGTTTCTGGAGCGTTCAACTCTTTTCTTCAGTCCATCTAGGATAATCCGATTTGCAACTTCGGCTTGCCTATTCTTCATCATTGATTGATCTTTCTGCATATACTTCATTTCTAACATGGTATCAGAGCCTTATGCTCTAATTTTTCTTCGTCTGTAAGTTGATATCAATCAGTGTTAATGATTCTAGAATTCTGTTAATGAAGCCACAACCTAATATCAATCAGTGTTATTCATTGTTGCTTCAAGAAGAAAATCAGCGTTCTTTAGCTCTTGCCTCAGTTATGAATCCAGACTCTATGGCGATGTCTGTTAAAGGAGTTGGTAATTGATTTCATAATGGACAAAATGTGCGGAAAACTGATCCAAGAGATTCAAGAGAGTCTAAAGACTCTTTGACGTGTGAATTTTGTCACATGACAGGTCATACAAAGGAGAAATGTTTTTGTTTGCACGGATACCATGCGTGGCATAAATTGTTTGGTAAACCTAAGCCAAAGCCCAGGATTGGACATAATAACAATACTAGAATTGTTAAGCCTGTTAGTGTAGCTCAGGTCTCTGGTCCTGATTTATCTACTGAAAGTGTGACTGATACAGTGGGAAATTCTTTGGAGTCTATGTCTTTGTCTGACAGTCAGTGCAAACAGCTAATTCAACTTTTACAAAAATCTATGAATTCTACTTCATGTGGTTCCAGTTCTAGTTCTGACTCGATGTTACCCACACCTACGTGGTATAATCATGTTCACAGTAATCAGTTTGCTGGCACAAGTATACATTTGGCTCACAATGTTTATCCTAAGATGCAATATACTTCTGATATTTGGATTGTGGATACATGGGCTACAGATCATATCACTCCCTTTCCTCATCTCTTGAGTGATATGACTTTATTTCAGTCTACATTACACTTACCAAATGGATCTACTGCCCTGGTTACCCATACTGGTACTGTTCGACTTAGTGAAGACATTGTTCTTTATAATGTTCTTTGTGTACCAGCATTCACTTACAATCTGCTATCAATTTCAAAGCTACTTAGTGACACTCACTGTACTGCAACTTTTACATCCCACGGATGTTCAATTTTGGCCTCATCTTGGACAAGGCCTCTTGATATTGGTCAAGCACGTAATGGTCTTTACTTACTCAGTCAAGCTACTCTTGGACATTATCTTGCCTCGTCCCTTGTGTCTAGTACTGAGAAACTAGACACAACCTTACTCTGGCATTACCGATTTGGTCACATACCATCATCTGTATTGAAATTACTTCCTATTGATGGTTTACATTCTGATTTACCTCCTTGCGATGGATGTCAGTTAGGGAAACAAACAAGACATGTGTTTCCTTCTAGTACAACTATTTCTGCTAAAATATTTGATCTCGTGCATATAGACCTGTGGGGTCCATATCGACATAAGACACATGACAATTGCACTATGTTTCTATGTTAGGCCGAATACACAATATATAATCAATATATGTATGAGAAGAACAATCAAGAACACTGTTTATGAACAATAAACTGAATTATATTAAATAACTCTTCTCTCGGTGATGTAAAATATCACAGAGAGCTGCTAGGTTACAAGAATAATGTATTCAGTATTCGCATCCCTTTTAGGGTTAACCTATATGTGTTTATATAATACACAGTTACATAGAATCAATCTCTAATTGATATTCCTACAAATTAGCTATACAATTTATATCAAATTAGGATTGCTTCTGTCTTTTGTTCCGTTTCCTTATCTGTCTCAATATATCTTGCTTCTTTCCATCTTCAAGATATATTGCTTCTAGAATCTTCATATTAACACCGACAACTTCAGCAAACTTTCACCCCGTCAGACTTTAATAAACTCTGACTGGCTTCTAGTAAACTCTGATGAGTACCTGTTGCTTAAACACTGATAAATAATCATCAGCAATTATATCTAACAATCTCCCCCAACTTGTGCCTAATAAAAATGTACAAGTTAAAAGATAATTGATGATGTCAAAACATATAACAAATGCAGTGTTTATAACATATCAGAGTTTAACTTTTACTTAGAACAGAAAACTTTTAAAAAAAAACTTACAGTCAGACTTTACTTAATTTCTTCAATATCAGGCACTGTCCTGAGATAATCAATGAGTAGCCTCCTTTCAGCTTTTTCTAGCTCATCCACCATGATTTCTTTCAACTCTTTAAGCTTTGGATCACTTTCTCCAGTCTGGTAGATAACAGCTCTCAGAGAATAAATGTTGTTCTTTCTCATTTCATTCCCTAGCCGGATAAAGTAAGATTTGTCTGACTCTAGGTTAAATTCCAAAACCTTTATTCCCAGTGCAGTCTTGAATCTGACACTGTTTCTCTTCATTTCAACTATCTTTCCATAAGCATCTCTGTACTTAGGAATGTAAGCACTTGAAACACCTCCTCCAAGAAGAACCTTTGATTTCATCATTCTGTCTCTTAAAACTAGAGCAGCATCATGAGTACTTCTATTTTTGATCCTAAAAAGATATAGAACATACTCTAGCTCTTCCCATAGCTTCAAATGAATATCAGCTTCTCCAATTCTGTAAACTCTTCCATCATCCATGAAGTATAACAAAAACTCCTTCTTTAATTCTCTGTGGTAAATAATCTGAACAGACTCTAGTTTGTCAAGGTTTTCTTGAGTAACCCCAACACCAGGTTCTGCCAGTGATGTAAGATCTGCAGGACTGTTATTAATTCTTTTCTCCCTGTGTGAACCCAAACCAGACTTATCATAAGATTCTTTTCCAAGTAATGTTCTGGTTTGAAGAAAGTTCACAGATTCTGGCTTCAGAGTTTCAGGAAGTACAGGTCTTTTGAAACCTTGGAGTTGTGGAGATAACTGAGTTTGCACAACTTGAGAATTGTCAGAGGTTGTCACAACTTTAACAGAACTATCAACTTGAGCAACGTCAGAGGTTGATTGATTTAGTCTTAATTCAACTTGAGCAACGTCAGAGGTTGAATAATTTTTCTTTAAAAACTGTCCTTCTTCTACCAGTTTTCCCTTTCCTTTTCCAGAAACATTTACTGTAGGCCTCCTGGAATATTGCATACTCTGTTGAGTATTTTCCTTGATGGAGATACCCAATTCTTTCTTTCTTGGAGCTTTTACAGCTTTCTTTTTGTATTTACCAGAATCAATTTTCTTTCTATGTTCTTCAGATAACATATTCATTTCAGCCTCCATATCCTCAACTGTAGCTTCACCATTATGCTCTTCTAAAAATAGTTGTGCTGCAATCTCTTCATCTGTAGTTGGTTGAGAAGAAACCAATAGACTTTTAGCTTTTGAAGTAGATTGAGCTTCAGTATTTACTCTCTCAGAGTCTGTCAGAGTTCTAGCAGAGTTTGACCTAAGTCTCCCTTGCTCTTGAATAATGTTTGAACTCCTCTTAGCTTCCTTGCTTCCACCATCAGTTGCATCATCCCTCCGTCTCAGAGTTTGAGTCCTTTTGCATTTATCTTTAGGAACACTCTCCTCCTTTTTGACATAATCAGGAATTAACACTGATGTCAGCAACTCCAAAGAAGTAGCAATTGAATCAATCTTTACATACATTTCATTTTGATTGCTCTCAACTTTGCTCAGTCTTTGCTTTATTTCCACTTGTTCCTTGATTAAAGAAGAAAATCTAGCTCTGTCACTCTTCAAGGCCAACTCCTTAGTAACAATGTCATTACTTAAGCCCATGACAACCTTATGAGTCTCATCAAATCTATTGTTAAGAGACTTCACTTGGACTATTGTAGCCTTCAAATGACTAAGAAGTTCTGGATTAGAAATCTCCTTTGCAGATTTATCTACAAAATCAGCAGTTCTTTGCTTGGAGAAAATACAATCTGCCCCTGACCAGTTTGAATAATACATTTCTCTTTAGTGATCTTCAGTGGCAGTTTGTTTTGCTTTGATAGATTCAGCAGTTGGATCTCTGAGAAAATGTTCATCAGAGTCTGAAATTTCAACATTGATGCCAGAGTTTGCATGAAGAGAATGTTCAGAATCTTGATCATCATCTACATCAGCATTGTCTTGGATAGGCTCTGTAGTTTCTTCAAATGCATTCTGTGCAGTAGCTTCAGTATTTAACTGTGCAGCTTCTTCAAGAACTTGCTCTGCAACAGCTTCAACATTCTCAGAGTTTACTTTTGCAAGAACCTCTGCTTCTTCAGGAACAGACTCAACAACAGTCTCAACCATATTCTCTGCTGTAACTTCATTTATCAGCTCTACGGCAACTTCAACAACCTGATCAACCTCTTCACCCATTTCAGGAACTTGATTATTGACAGAGAGAATCTCTGTATGAGTTGCAAGTGACTCATCTATAACTAGGGTGGGTTGATCAGCTGCCACATCCTCAGTGTCACAAACACTGATAGAAGGATGTGCTTCATAATCTTCTGCTATATCCATGTCAATATATGCATCATTAGCCTCAGGCATAACAGCCTCTGTATCCACATAAACTATGCCCTCTGTAGGCACAGTAGTATCATTATTGACAGCAGCCTCCTTTTCAACAACATTAGGAGCTTCATTCTGTTCATCTTCAGGAACAGCTTCAGGAGCATCAACATTTAGATCAGAAACATCCAACTCCTCAAAGAGATAGTCAGTCACCATCCTTCTTCTTTTATGGTGTGAAGAAACATTTTCAGCATCAATAGATGGCCTATTTGCTCTTCTCTTCTTAGAAGGACCATCAGACTTTGGTACAAAAGACTTTGATACCCCAACCTCAGTAGCTGGCTTAACAGACTTTGCAGATTTAAAAGCCCGGTGTTTGATTCTGCCACCTGTCTGAGTGGGTTGTGATGTAGATGGAGGTACTTCAGAGTTTACTGGTTCAGGTTGTGGTTGTGTTTGGGTAGAATTGGTCAAAAACTGTTGAACCAACTCAGGCAATAAGAAATCACCAACATTACCCTTCTTGACATCCTTGTTGACTAGATCAGAAAATATTCTTTTGTGCAGTTTAAAACATGGAATAATATCATTATCAATAATATCTACCCCAGGAACACAAGCAGAAAATAACATCTGACAGAAACGAGCAAAATACACTACCCCCCTGTTTTCAGTCATTCTCTCACCTATATTTGTTAAAACTAAACGTGCAAAATCAAAATTAGTACCATAGAGTAAGGAATACCCAATTTGCAGACTATCAATGGGTATTACATCCCAGTTGGTGCACTTCTTTCCGAACGTTCTTGTGATACAATCGAAGAAAAAACTCCACTCCTTCCTCAAGAACGGTCGCTTCAGTTGACCAATCTTTGCCAAAGATCCACCATAGCCGATTTCCCTCATCATTCTCATCAACTCAGCCTCACCAACATCAATAGTGTAAGCATTATGTTCAGGAAATCCCATAGCTGCACGAACTGTACCAGGAGTAATGATATACTCTGTTTCTTCAACCTCAAAAACAAGAGATGGAGTACCAGAATCTCCACCATCATCATAAAGACCAGTCTCCCAGAAGCTTTTGATTTGAACTGCAGACAGCTTCCCTGGTTCTACAAGTGCACGCCCAATAGGAGATTGAGCAAGAAAATCTTGCATCAAATGAAACGCCTCCGGTGCGTTCACAGTACTCAAAGGAGCAGAATAATTGTTAGGAACAAACTCAAGTCCAGAAGAAACGAAAGCAATAGAAGCCATTAGTATGAATTAGAAATAATCAGAAAATAGCTTAGAGAAATTTAGAGAGTGTTTGCAGGAAAAGTGTTTGTGAATATGTGTGTGTGACAGTAAAGTTTGAATCTGAGTAAGATGTGAAAAGTTCAAACGGTTTTGTGTATTGTATATTAATATAAAATTAAAAATTAAAAACTGAACAGTTTTCTAAGCAATACACACAACTGTCTTACTCCGTAATTCGTGTGAGTGGGACACGTGGCACACATGCAATGATTGACAGCAGTAATTGGCAGTTTCCAATGCGCATGCGCAGTAAAAATAGCAATAATTACCGCCTTTTACACTTTCCTATACACACAACCTCTCTCTTCTGTTTAATACACTCTTGAACAACTGTCCAATCATTCTATTTTGAATTTTCAAAAACAAATGTCTTTTCTCAAAATCATAATATGTCTGAAACAAACAAAATTAATTTAATCATTAGAGATTAAAATTAAATTACCTCGGCGTAGAGTACACAGTTCATCAGTGTTTACCAATCCTCCTTCTTTATTCATAAACTCTTTTCACAAAATATACAGGTGTGAATATTTGTGTGTGACTTAGCAGAGTTTACTGAATATAAATATTTAGATCATCTCAAAGTGCATAAAATCCACAAAATAAATCAGTAAAAACTGGTTGCCCAAACTCTCATACATAAAACAAAATCTGATATTATCTAAACTCTGTACCTAAAAATTTATTATTTACACCCCCTTTTATGATTTTTTTTTATTATTTATTTTTCCAGTAATCAGTGGTTGGCACTAGTCACCAAAAATCAAAAAAAAAAATTAGCCCTTATTTCATACAATAAGTTTCTGGGTCTTCCTAGGCACAACATGATCTCAAAGGAATTTGTGCTTATATTGCATCTTTTGATTTGAGGGTGAAATATTTGCAACTAATTATCAGAGTTTAGACTTTTCATCAGTTAATACAATTAATTTATAAGAGAAAGTGCAAACAGCTAATACAGACTCAGTGTATAGGATCAATTAACTAAGAGATGCTATAAATATAAAGACAGTATCATGCTGTGTATAAAATTTCTGCACATTTTGAAATCAGAATTTATATCACTCAAAAGGATTCATGATTACTTACTGAGAATCATGCTTCATACATTCTCTTCATCGGTCCATGTGTTTCAGACAAAATCATAATCAGAGTTTAACATCAGAGAATGACTGACAGAGTATGTGTAACAGAGTATGACGAACAGAGTTTGACAAACTGGTATTAATAATAGTTAACATATGCAAAGAAACATGAGCACCAAATCATAGAAGTATAGAATTTTGAGTCTAACCAATATCTCTAGTCAAAACCAGAGACCATTCCAAGTTCATTTACCAGCCTTGTAAAGGTAGCTTCACTCAAAGGTTTGGTGAAGATATCTGCAAGTTGTTGGTCTGTAGACACAAAATGAAGCTCAATATTTCCTTCTTCCACATGTTCCCTGATAAAATGATACCTTATGCTGATGTGCTTGGTCATGAAGTGCTGTACTGGATTACCTGTCATAGCAATAGCACTTTGATTATCACAGAAAATAGGTATTTTAGAGTACCTTAATCCATAATCCAACAATTGATTCTTCATCCATAAAATCTGTGCACAACAGCTACCAGCAGCAATATACTCTGCTTCTGCTGTGGATGTGGAAATTGATTTATGTTTCTTGCTGTACCAAGAAACTAATCTGTCACCTAGAAATTGACAACTTCCACTTGTGCTTTTTCTGTCTATCTTACAGCCTGCAAAATCTGCATCAGAATAACCAATTAATTTAAACTCTGATTCTCTAGGATACCACAAACCAAGAGTTATGGTTCCTTTGAGATATTTGAAAATTCTCTTCACAGCTGTTAGATGAGGCTCTCTAGGGTCTGCCTGAAATCTTGCACAAAGACATGTTGCATACATGATATCTGGTCTACTTGATGTTAGATAAAGAAGAGACCCTATCATCCCTCTGTAGTTTGTCATATCTACTGAGGCTCCTGAATCTTTGTCAAGCTTTGTTGCAGTGGCCATGGGAGTTGTAGCAGATGAACTATCAAGCATACCAAATTTCTTGAGAAAATTTCTGGTATATTTTGCTTGATTGATAAAAATCTCATCATCTGTTTGCTTGACCTGTAAGCCTAGAAAATAACTAAGCTCTCCCATCATGCTCATTTGATACCTTGACTGCATAAGCTTTGCAAACTTCTTACAGAGTTTATCATTAGTAGACCCAAAAATGATGTCATCCACATAGATTTGAACTAACAGCAAATCATCACCAGAATTAAAATAGAACAAGGTTTTGTCAATTGTACCTCTAGTGAACCCACTTTCTAAAAGAAATTGAGCTAGAGTTTCATACCATGCTCTAGGTGTCTGCTTTAGTCCATATAATCCCTTGTCAAGCCTGTAGACATAATCTGGATGTTTGGGATCTACAAACCCTGGTGGTTGTTCAACAAACACTTCTTCTTCAAGTTTCCCATTGAGAAAAGCACTTTTCACATCCATCTGAAAGACTTTAAACTTCTTGTGAGCAGCATAGGCCAGAAAAATCCTTATTGCCTCCAATCTTGCAACTGGAGCAAAAGTTTCATCATAGTCAATTCCTTCCTGCTGTGAATAGCCTTTAGCCACAAGTCTAGCTTTGTTCCTTGTAATCACTCCATCACTGTCTGTTTTGTTTCTGAAAACCCACTTTGTACCAACAATAGATCTGTTCTTTGGTCTTGGTACAAGTGTCCAGACTTCATTTCTTTCAAATTCATTTAACTCCTCTTGCATTGCTGTTATCCAGTTAGCATCTTGAAGAGCTTCTTCTACTTTCTTTGGTTCAGTTTGAGACAAGAATGCATGAAACAAACATTCATTATTTGTAGCACTTCTTGTTCTCACACTTGCATCTGGATCTCCAATAATTAAATCAGGAGTATGAGCTTGTGTCCACCTCCTTGCTGTTGGTAAGTGGCTTCTTTCATTATTTTCAGATCCTCCCCCTTGATCCATGCTCTCCTGATTTTCTTCTTGACCATTTGCATTCTCTGAGGCTCCCCCTGAATTGGACTGTTCAGTATTTGAACTTTCAGAGTTTGACTCAGAGTTTCTGTTTGATTCTTCATTTGACTCACTTTCAGAATTTGAGTCATCACTTTGAGAAGTTTCTGAAGTTTCTTCACGCTCCCCCTCAACTGGTTCTCTATTTTGTTCTGTCAGAGAAAATTCTTCAGTGTTTACCGGTAGAGGATCAGAGTATGCTTCGTCAGAGTTTGTTGAATTGGTTTCATCAGAGTTTACATCATCAGAGTTTGTATCTTCATTTCCAAAGCGAAGTTGATCATGATATTCTTCATCTTCTATTCCAGTTATTTTCTTGTCATCAAATGACACATGTATAGATTCCATGATCACTTTAGTTCTCAGATTGTAGACTCTGAATGCTTTAGTTGACAGTGGGTATCCAACAAAAATTCCTTCATCAGCTTTTAAGTCAAACTTGGTCAAATGTTCAGGATGAGTTTTCAACACAAAACACTTGCATCCAAAAATATGAAAATATTTCAAATTTGGCTTCTTATTCTTCACCATCTCATATGGTGTTTTCCCATGCTTGTTGATCAGTGTAGCATTTTGAGTAAAACAAGCAGTTTGAACAGCTTCTGCCCAGAAATAAGTTGGCAATTTTGCTTCATCAAGCATTGTTCTGGCAGCTTCGATTAAGGTTCTGTTCTTTCTTTCAACTACACCATTTTGCTGTGGAGTACCAGGTGCAGAAAATTCTTGCTTCACTCCTCTTTCTTTACAAAATTCTTCCATTTCAGCATTTCTGAATTCAGTACCATTATCACTTCTTATGATTTTCACTTTGAACTGTGATCCTTTGTCCAGTAACTTCACATGATCCATTAGAATTAAGACAGTTTCATCCTTCTTTGCTAAGAAATACACCCAGGTGTATCTAGTGTACTCATCAACAATAACTAGAGCATACTTCTTTCTGCCAAGAGACATTATATTTACTGGACCAAAAAGATCAACATGAAGAAGATGATAAGGTTCCACAACTGAAGATTCAGACTTACTCTTGAAAGATGACTTCATTTGCTTGGCCTTTTGACAAGAATCACACAGACCATCTAAGCTGAGTATTGACTTTGGAAGTCCCCTTACAAGATCTTTTCTTATCAGCTCATTGATGTTGTTCAAATTTAGGTGAGAGAGCTTCTGTTAGTCCTTGTGTATTGCAGAAGGGGGGGGGGATGAATGCAATACTGATAAAATTCAATCTAAATTTCAACAACTAAAATCAAGATTAAATGTTATCAGCAATATATGCAATCACGAACAGTATTCAGTAAGAACAAGATTCACAAAATAAATGTTTTATTTATTTTACAAAGTGTTGCTACAACCTCAAGAAAGAATTCTCGAGCTTCGGGTTTTCTTCAAAGACACTTGCTTGTCTTCGTTACTATTCTAGAATGAATTGATAGTAGGTATAAGACTAACCCTATCACTATCAGTCACGGGTTTGTGAAGCTGTTGTCACTGTCAAGTGGCAGCTTCTTACAGATTGTCTTACCCATGTGACTTTCCTAAATTGCTAACATGTCAGATATACATTACAAAGAAAGCAACCTAGATTCATTCCATTTCCAGCTAAACCAATTCAGCAGATAAAGACTTGACCTTGCTCTTGAATTGATTCGCTTTTGTTTTGCAGTGCTTGAAGCTTCTGTCGTAGTCTTGCAGACTTGGTGCAGCTTAGGGATACTGCATCACGCCTGTTTCTTGAACATTTAAACTGTCACGGGATTTGACTGAGAAAGATACCTAGCATAAGGATCTTTATTGAGACAGTTACTTTTGCCGCAAAGCTTGCTGTCACAGGAATGATCTTTTGGTGACAGTATGAGTTCCCCGCATAGAGTGCTGTCGAGGATCCCAAACTTGCTGTCGAGGGCAATAGTTGCTGTCGCGTAGTCTTCCGCCAATGTTGCTGTCAGAGTGAATATGCTGTCGTGACTTGCAACATTCTGTCTTCTTGTAATCTTACTGTCACAGCTTTAGGACAGTAACCTTTATTCATGTTGTCATCCAAAAAGCATTCTTTGAGGCTTGAACACATAAGTGAACTTCTTTCAAACAATACAACTAGAATAACATTACATACTGATTACAAGAACATACTTTGGCTATGACAGTATGTTCTACTTAATTTGAAAAATTAAGTACAATCAAAGTTAAGTTATTTCAATGCTATCACCCATAAATCCCAACAATCTCCCCCAATTTGTTTTTATGGAAAATAACAACAAATTTACAATATGTGCTGACAACTTAACTAATAATATCAGAATTTAAGAATTTTCACTTAGCTTGAGATCTCCTCTTCTGTCTTGCTGCATCCTCTCTTTTGAGAGCTTCTGCCAAGCAGCTTCTTAGACTTTCTACAAGAGAAATTTCAGCAGCAGACACTGCATCATCCTCTACTTCATCAATGATCTTCTTTATGGAAGGGGATATGAGAGAACTAACATCCCTGAGATTCAGCCATTGCTCTATATCATATGGATAGGTTCTGAAATGAAGTTCTTCATTAATGAGCTTGAATCTACTTCCAGGATAAGCATTGAGAGACTTCCTTCTTTGCTTGTCCAGTTTTGAGTCTTCTCCTTTTCTCCCTTCCAATAACTTCTCTATCTCATCAGAACAAATCTGTTCCAAGGGATGAATTGAACCAGCTACCATATACTGTAAATCCTTCAGAGTGGATGTTTTAAGCTTATGCAAGCTGCAAACATAGATTTCTTCTTTTAGGAACTTGACTCTTAGGGGATTTTCCAGCATATATGGTTGATAATTTGGAGCTTCACTTTCTGCCTTGTTAGAGGCCTTGTGTTTTTCCAGTAATTCAGCTTCCTTCTTATCAAGTTCTGACTGAGTTTGAGAATATTCAGAAGATTCAGGTTGTTTGCTTGGCTTGGGTTCCCCTTCCTTAGTTGGTTGGGTTTGCCCTTCTTCTGTGGGTAAATCATCAAACTCATAGTACCAGTGGTATGGTATAGGAGAGGCTGGGAGATCAGTAAGAATATCAGCATCATCAAAATCTGCAAAGTTATAGCCAAATTTCTGATAAAATTCAGCATCCCTATCTGCCTGATATTTTAGAACATGTTCCATGACAGCCTTTGAAACATCATCATAGCTCTCCGGCAACTCTACCATTCTTTCCAGGTAGAAGAAATCAATTCTTCTTTTATCTATGGTTGATGTACTTTTCTTGGTTGATGTGGCTACCAGATTGAAGTCCTTGTCAATCTTGGCTGACCTTGATTCTTCCCACCACAGAATGTACTCAGTGGCCTCTTAATTTGCATCCAGCTTAACCTCAACGCTCTTGATTTCTCTTGATTGCATTTGTTGAATCTTGAGACTGTTGGGAGGAATTGATTGAATTGGCTTTTTGAGATTCCTGCCAAATCCAGTGGCCTTTTCCTTTCCTGAGTACTTGTGCTTCCCTGTAGGTTTCTGTCTAGAAAACCATGCCTTAGCTTTAGCTTTCAGTCTTTTGGACTTGATAGTAGCCTTGGCTTCATCCTTGACAGAACCTTCCTTGACAGTACCCTTGTCGACAGCATCTTCCAAGACAGCATCTTCTATGACAGTATCCTTGTCGACAGTACCTTTGGCGACAACATCTTTTTCAGCATTTATGCAGTCAATAGCACATCTAAGAATGCTTGCCTCCAAAGCTTCCAGTATTCTTGACTCCTCTTCATCTGTTGCACCAGCATCTTTCTTTTCCTGGCTAGGAGTTTCTTCATTGCCTTCATTCTGGGATTGAATACCAGTATTCCCAGAATTACTTCCACCAGCATTTCCAGCATTTCCAGAAGCTTCACCACCTCCATCCTCACCATCTTCATCATCATCATCATCATCATGGGGAGGAATGTTATAGAAGCAACTTCCACCTTGATCATTTCTTTTGGCATTGGCTCTAGTGATTAGCTCCTTCATTCTAGCTCCCAGTGCCTTGTCTCTCAACACCAGCATTTTGTAGATTTCTTGAACAGCATGAACTCTTCCTGGATTGGCATTTGAACTGAGTATTCCATCTAGTACCTTCAGAATTGACTTGGTTTCCATTCTGGATGGGCTACCCAAATTCATGAAGCTGTTCCTTCTTGTGCCATCCTTAGTTTTGGATCTGTAAAAAACACTTGGTGGATTTGAGTAGACTTCAGGTAGCTACTGTGTGATCAGGTTCTGGATTTGCATATCCAATATTTCATTGAATGGTGTTTGAGTTGCCATGATCTTTCCCTTCAAAGCACACAACACCTTTGCTGGCAGACTCTGCAATAGCTGCATTGTGATGAAATAAGATATGCCAGAAGTGAGATAAATACTTACAGCCCATCTTTTCTCATCATTCACCATTACACTGACACTAGTAATTTGTTCCTTTAACAGTTTTGTGGTGTTGGTTGGACGGTTGCTAGGAGCATTCATTGATTCTTCCACCAAACTGCTAAACTTACTGTCATGGTTGTGTAATGTGCTCTCCCTGTAATCCACCATCAAGACATTGGCTTCCTCTTGATCAAATTCAGTGCCATTTGTCCATATAATTCCACCATGAATGGATTCAGGCAGTTTACCTTTACCTTTCCCAAGTTTGTTTTGTTCCTCCATTTCTCTCCATTTCTTCTGTAGAGCAGTTTCTTGAGTTTCTTGAGTTGGCTCTCTAATCACCACAGGAGGCAAGATTGGATGTCTAGATGCAGGTCTTCTTTGCAATGCATCTTGAGTTTCCTTTGACATTAACACCTTTTCTCCATCCATTTCCACTTCAACAGGCTTTTCAGCTTTATCCTGTGGTTTTGCACTGCTTGGTTTGACTTGCTCCCCCTTAGACATTGCTTTCCTTTTAGCTCCCCCTCTGGTCTCCACAGCTACAGGCTCCCCCTGAGTTCCACCTGATTCTTGAATAGGCAATGATTCTGATCTTGCTACCTTCTCCCCCTTAGTTGAGTTGGCAGCTACCAGGTCAGTAAGGAACTGAATAGAGAGTTGAGTAGCAGCAAAACCATCAACCACCAGTTGAGAGAGAGAGTCCAGTTTGTAGTCCAAAGTAGCACACTGTCCTTCAAGAGCTGCAATCCTGTTACCAAAAGTAGCAGAGGGACCACCAGACCTTAACCTTCTTGGAGGGGAAGGAAAAGACAGGGGCTTGGAGGCTATGGGGGTTCTCACACTCTCGGGGTGTTTTTGAGTGATCTCATCACCCCTCACAGTTTGACTCTCAAGGCCTAGTGCCTGAATAGTGTGGGCTCCCTCAATATCTCTCTGGACATGCTCAAGTCCCTCTCCTTTTGCCAACTCATTTGGCTGCCTCTCATTTTTATGCTCACCTCTCTTTTCTTTTATCTCTCTTTTCTTTTGCACACCCTCACTCAACCTAGATGCATGGGTATGAGCAGTACTAACATGCATGGAAGGAGAAGATTTAGAATGTACCTTTAGGAGTTTGGCAAGAGGTAGGTCATCATCAGAGGCATCCTCAACAAGTACAGCATCAAAATCAGGCTGGGAGGGCTGGACAGCATCTTGAGTAGGAATGGTACTGTCAGTTGGAGTCTGGACAGCAGGTTCTGGCATGACAGCAACTTTGGGATGTGGAGTGACAGTAGGTTCTGTAGTGACAGTATCTTTCTCTCCACCTATGACAGCAGCTGTGGCCAGGACAGTAGCATTCCCAGTGTCTTTGACAGCAACAGAGGCTGTGACAGCATCTTCCTGAAGGTAAGATGTTCCTTGGAGGTCAGACAAAGTGTTGGCTGTTTCATTTTCTGACAAAATACCACTTTGCCCTAGCTCAGTGTTTGGAGGAGTGGTGTCCATCTCACTTTGAGAAATGGGTTCTTGTGGACCACTAGATGGGGGCTCATCCATGATTAGAGATGGATGATCAAAACCTGAAGGGTTGGGACTGTCCCCTTCTCTAGGTTGTGAAGAAGAAACAAAAGAATGTGCAGGGAAGGAAGAAGGTGAAAGTGTAGCAGAGAGTGGGGGCTGATTCACAGATGAAACATGTGAATCATCAATAGGAGTAGACAAATCCTCACTGTGCCCTAACTCACTGTGTGTTTCTTCAAGTGGGGTATCTCAGGTTGGGAACCATGAGTTTGTGCAGACTCTGTACAGGGTGCCTTGGGAGACAGGCCAATTTCAATAGATGTCCCTTGTTGAGAAGGCACATCTAGGGAGGAGTGTATTTCCCTGGTTTCCTCTACAGTCTTTTGGGAGACTGCAGGGTGGCTGACAGTGGTTTTGGTCCTCCTAGCTCTCTTCTTCTTAGGCTCAGGGGGAACCACTGTGGGTTCTGTTTGACTACCTTCCTTATTTGCTGCACTAGGTGCAGTGTCTCCCTCATGACTAACAGAGCTACCACCAACATCAGCATCTAAGGATCTTTTTCTGGATTCTTGCAAGGCTTCTCTTTGGGCTTTGGGAAGTCTAGAGGGCCTAGGCTGAGTGTATGGTGTTGAATGGGGGTTAACTGAATTTGGGTCTAATTCAGTTTCATTCTCAAGAGAAAAAGAATCATAACCAGAAGGTAATGGATAATCAAGGTTGGACACTTGATCAACCATGTGCTGAGTGAAACAAATTGGAATATGTGCATTGAGATTTTGTGATGATAATAGTGTGTGTGTGTTCTTTTTCAAAACTGAGCAAGCCTCTAAACGAGGAGCAGCATCATTAAAATCACAGAATGAATTAATGCACAACATAAGAAAGCGAGGGTAGTGTGATACCTTCTTACCTATGGCAGCTTTGAGTTGTGCCATGAGGAGAGCTCCAACATTCACCTTGTATCCATGGACAAGAGAATGTGTCAGTTTCTTGATGTAGGAGGGTATCCCATTCCAGCCTGTGGACTTGGTAGAGAACACCTTGACCATTGCATCAAATATCATGCTCCACTCCTTCCTTAGATACTTCCTGTCCATTTCACCAGACGGGTACCACTTGGTTGTTCCCTCTTCGAGAATAGGGCCTGCATACCCAATCTTCAAGAAGAGCTTCTTCAGAGTGTCATCATTAGCAAGTGGAGCAAAGTTTTGGCCTGCTTCCAGTGTAATTCCAAGAGCAGTATTGATGACCTCAGCTGTGAGAATGTATTGTTGCCCAGAGATTGTGAATTGAATACCAGGGTTCTCACCCTCAGTTTGAGCAACAGCAGTTTGCCAAAACACCTCAAGTCTGTCTAAGTCGAGAATGGGGGTTGAGGTTATGGCATAACCGAGATAGGACTTGTTCAAGAAAAACACTAGTCCTTTGAAACCTTCACCAACATCATTTGGGGAAAAGATGCCAGCAAAGTTTGTTTGAGAGAGAGTCTGTTTGGGGGCCATTGAGATTTCAAGAAAAGAAGAAAGTGAGAAAGTAGCTTTTTGCTTGAAGAAAAGTATTTTGCCTTGAGTTTTGTGAGAGTGATATGTCTGAGTAACTGGAGAATAAATATGGGTATCTCAAACGTTTGCTCAAAAAGTGGAGTTAAAGGACGTGTCTTAACCCACTCTCTTAACACGTGAGTTACTGCCCGTTATTCACTGTCAATCGTGGGGTGAATATCCAATTACAACGGTCCACTATTGTTGACAGTAACTTGTGCGCTAGAAACAATCTGTCAGTAATAAGTGGTGGTGATAGTAGGTTTTGCGCGACAGCAACTATTGCACAAAAACATGTTGTCACCGTTAAGCATTTGAGTGACAGTATCCTTTAAAGGTCGTGACAGAAAGTCTTTCCCTGCTGTCAAGAAGGTTGCTGTCAAGAGACACGGGACAGTATCCTTCTTTGTGACAGTAATTTAAATGGGAAATTGTTTCTGTCAGGAACTAATTAGAATGCGTTGCTCATATACTTAACCTAAAATTAACAGAATATGAATTTAGCAATGTAATCTTTCAAACACAGATATTAAGCAAGTTACACAGACAAGTCATAAACTCAGTAACCACATAAACAGGAACTTTTATTATTGTTAATAAAATCATTAATATTGAACATTGAGTACATCATTCTATGATTTTATCAACTAGTTCTAAGACTTCTTCCTTAATCTCTTCTTCAGAGCGGCCTTCTTTTTCAAGAAGTGCCTGAAGCTCCTTCTCTTCTTCCATAGCCTTGGCCTCCTCTTCCTTAGCCTTGGCCTCCTTTTCCTCGTCTATCTCATCCATGGCGTCCAACAGCATTTCAAAGAGCTCATCGATCTCTTCATTGTCGGGTTCACTATCACACTTCTTTAGACCAACTTCGATTCCTACTTTGTTTTCCATTATTTACTTTAAAACTGAGAGCAGACTGGTGAAACCTAAGGTTAATTTATAGGCAAAACCGTCTAAGGATTAAAGTCTAATGGTCAACAGTTAGAGTACCCATACAACTACCACAAAAGTAATTAATGGTCGTGTCCTCCTTTAATCCTACAGATTAATGCAAAAGAGTGTGAAAGTCCAATGGAACAGATTTTTAACTCTCAAACTTAACGGATAACCACATTAAAGTCATACACGGTTTAAAAGTATGAGACTGGCACAAAATACTGACATGAAAAGTCAAATCAACACATGCTGTCACATAACAGACATAAACCAAGTAGACAGTAACTTCTCTTGACAGCAGGTTTGAAGTTGCTGTCATGAGCTTCAATAAGAATTGAAAATTTAGAAACCTTAGTAAATTAACATACCAGATTCAGCATTCCCAATTCACTTACCAACCTGTTGAAGGTTGCTTCATCCAATGGCTTAGTGAAGATGTCAGCAAGTTGCTTGTCAGTTGGGACATAAATCAGCTTCACAGTTCCTTGTTCAACATGCTCTCTGATAAAGTGATGTCTTATATCAATGTGCTTTGTCCTAGAGTGTTGAACTGGATTGTCTGAGATGGCTATGGCACTAGTGTTGTCACAGTAAATAGGAATTTCTCTTAACACTAGACCATAATCTAGAAGTTGACTTTTCATCCATAGAATTTGTGCACAACAACTGCCTGCAGCAATGTACTCAGCTTCTGCAGTTGAGGTAGAAACTGAATGCTGCTTCTTGCTAAACCATGAGACCAATCTTCCACCAAGAAATTGACAGCTACCAGTAGTACTCTTTCTGTCAATCTTGCATCCAGCATAGTCTGAGTCTGAGTAACCAATTAGATCAAATCCAGTATTCTTAGGATACCAAAGGCCTAGGTTAGGAGTGCCTTTTAAGTATCTAAAGATTCTCTTGATGGCTACCAAGTGTGACTCCTTTGGATCACTTTGAAACCTTGCACAGAGACATGTAGCAAACATGATGTCAGGTCTGCTAGCAGTTAGGTATAGGAGGGATCCTACCATGCCTCTATAGGTGCTTGAGTCAACTTTCTTTCCTTTAGGATCAAGATCCAGACTAGTTGCTGTGGACATTGGTGTCTTTGCAGGAGATGAATCTTCCAAGTTGAACTTTTTGAGAAGTTCCTTGATATACTTAGCTTGACTTATGAAGATTCCATCAGTTTGTTGAAGAATTTGTAACCCCAGAAAGAATGACAATTCTCCCATCATGCTCATCTCATATTTGTTGCTCATGAGATGGGAAAACTTCTCACACAGCTTCTCATTTGTAGAACCAAAAATGATGTCATCCACATAGATTTATACCAGAATGATGTCCTTGCCATGATGTTTGTAGAAAAGTGTCTTGTCCACCACTCCTCTGGTAAACTGGTTTTCCAGAAGAAAGGTGGAAAGTGTGTCATACCATGCCCTGGGTGCTTGCTTTAGTCCATACAAAGCTTTGAAGAGTTTGTACACAAAATTATACATTTCAGCATCCTCAAACCCTGGTGGCTGTTCCACATACACTTCTTCTTCCAGCTCTCCATTTAGAAAGGCACTTTTGACATCCATCTGAAATACTTTGAAGTTGCAGTGTGCAGCATAAGCTAGAAAGATTCTTATAGCTTCAAGTCTTGCAACAGGAGCAAATGTCTCATCATAATCTATTCCCTCCTGTTGACAGTAACCTTTAGCCACTAGCCTTGCTTTGTTCCTTGTCACTAATCCACTTTCATCAAGTTTGTTTCTGAAAACCCACTTAGTCTCAATAACTGACTTTCCCTTAGGTCTTGGAACCAATTTCCATACATTGTTTCTTTCAAACTGATTTAGCTCTTCCTGCATGGCTATCACCCAGTCAGAATCCAACAATGCTTCATCAATTGTCTTAGGTTCCATCTGAGACAGGAAGCATGAAAACATGCTGTCAGCAGAGACTTTGTTCCTTGTCCTCACTCCAGAATTAGGATCACCAATGATAAGGTCACTTGAGTGATCTTTGTTCCACTTGGTGATTCTGGGCAAGCTACTTGACTGCACAGGAACACTTCCTTCAGTTTGTTGAGTTGAGTGATCACCAATCCCATTGTCTTCACCATGTTCTTCATTGTCTCCAGAGTCACCATTGTCATGAATGTTAGAGGATATGGTCTGTGACTGAGCTGGAGTTTGGTTGACAGTAGTGGCATTGACAGTATCTTTATCAACTTCAACAACTTGAGTGAAGCTAGGTTCTTCATCCACAATCTCCTCAGCTTCCAAGTATCCTTGATTCTCAAATCTGAATGTCTGCATCTTTCCTTCTTCATGCAGTCCTGGAAACTTGGTTTCATCAAATGTGACATTAACACTTTCTTCAATAATCCTGTGTTCCATAACATAAACTCTGTAGGCAGTCCTTTCTGTGCTGTAACCCATGAATAGTCCTTCAAAAGCCTTGGTGTCAAATTTTCCTTTCTTCTCATGGTTGTCTTTCATCATAAAGCATTTGCTCCCAAACACATGAAAATATTTGACAGTAGGTTTCTTTCCAGTTAACAGACAGTAAGGAGTACTTGCATGAGTTTTGTTGATCATGGTTCTGTTCTGAGTATAACAGGCTGTGTTGATAGCTTCAGCCCAGAAATATGTTGGCAGCTTAGCATCATGCAACATAGTTCTAGCTGCTTCAATGAGAGTCCTGTTCTTTCTTTCTACAACTCCATTCTGCTGTGGAGTTCTTGCAGCAGAGAATTGTTGTATAATTCCTTCATCTTTGCAGAAATTTCCAAGTGTGGCATTTCTGAATTCTGTACCATTGTCACTCCTCAAGATTTGAACTTTTGAGTTTGGGGTTCTATCAAGAACTCTGACTTGATCAATAATCACTTGAGCAGCTTCATCTTTGGATTCAAGAAATTTCACCCAAGTGTACCTTGAGTAATCATCCACCATTACTAAGGCATATCTCTTTCTGGCCATAGATGGTACATTGACTGGTCCAAAGAGATCCATGTGAATTAACTTGAGTGCTTCTGTGTTGGTGTTTACTTGCTTGGACTTGTGCACAGCTCTTCTCAGTTTGCCCATTTGACAATCTTCACACAATCCTTCTTGACAGAATTCCTGTTGGGGCAAACCTCTCACTAACTCTTTCTTCATTAGAATGTTCATTGTTTTGAAGTTGAGATGTGAGAGCTTCCTGTGCCAAAGCATACTGTCACCAACAGTAGCTTTGCTGTAAAAACAGTAAACTTTATCCTTCTTTGTTGAGCTTAGATCAGCAACAAACAGGCTTCCTTTTCTGACCCCTTTTAGAGAGAGGCTTCCATCCTTCTTGTGATAGATGTTGTACACCATCATGTCAAAGTCAACCTTAAATCCTCTGTCACTGAATTGGCTAACACTGAGTAGGTTGTGCTTCAATCCATCCACAAGAGCAATATCTTCAATGACAACATTTCCAATTTCCAGACAGCCATATCCCACTGTGTAACCCTTGCTGTTGTCTCCAAAGGTTATGATTGGGCCAGCTTTCTCTACATAATGTGATAGCAGGGCTTTATCACTTGTCATGTGTCTTGAGCAACCACTGTCAATAATCCACATGACCTGATTTTTCTTCTTACCCTGCAAAACAGAATGTTTCTAAGTTGCATATGGTACCCAATCTTTGTTGGGTCCTGCAGTTTCAGTGTTTCCTGAGTTTCTTTCAGTCACAACATCACAAGCATTATCAAAGACTTCCTGTTTGACTTCTCTTTTCACCCACTTAGGTTTAGAATTGGATTTGGTCCTTTTCTTAGTGGATGAAGCCTTTTTGCTGTTGCCAGCAGGCTCAGAAGTCTCAACAGTGTTTAGGTATGAGCATTTTTCAGTAGAGAGAACAGGTAAGTTAAAGCATGTACTCATGGCAGTGATTTTGCATGGCATACAATCAATGTTATTACAGACACTCATAGTTCTATGCATAAGGGGGGTTCTGTGTAAGTTACCATTGAGTTCAGTAGCATTGATCTTATCCTCAATTGGTTTCTTACAAACATGTGTTAAGTGATGAGTAGATCCACAGTTATTGCACAGTTTCCTAGAAGCACCTCCAACATTAGTGTATCCATTTCCTTTATTGACACCTACCTTACCATTTCTGTTTTTAGACTTGGGAGTTATTGGATTGACAGTATGTTCAGAAGTTGCTGTCGAACTTTCCTTGATAGTATCTTTTATTCCTACTGTCTTGACAGAAGGTTTGAAAGTTGCTGTCTTGGAATCATTCTTGACAGTATCTTTGAAAGATTCTGTCTTGCCAACTGTGACAGCATCTTTTGAACTTACTGTCTGATTGCTTGGTAAGTTTACTGTCTTGGGGATTATGACAGTATCCTTTCCATCCTTGAATGTGCTGTTAACACCTTCATCCTCATCAAGAATTTCTTGTTTGATGAGCATGGCTTCTTCATCAAACTCAATTTCAGCAGCTTTGAAAATAGGAGTTTTAACTTTCTTGAGAATGGTGGGTTTGACAGCAGCATTTCCAGGACAATCTTGAATCACAGTTTCCTTTCCAGGTCTTCTACCATAAGAAAAACCTATACCAACAGACTGATTTTCTGTATGCTTATCATTGTAATCCTGAACTATCTTTGATGAGTTTCTATAGGCCTTAATCTTAAATTCATTTTCAGCAATCTCATTCCTCAGGAATTCCTCAACCTCCTTAGCACATTTTAATTCATTTTTAAGTTTAGCATTCTCTTGAGCTAAAGAGCCTAGTGAACTGGTTTTGAGAACAAGAGAATCATTGTCAGACTGAAGTGTTTCATTTAGCTTACTTAGTCTTGAGATTTCCTCATTAGCAGCAGATAAGCTAGTATAGACATTGAACATTTCAGCACTTAAGTCTTTAATGGTTTTCTTATACTCATCAGTAGACATATCAAGTAAGACAAGTGAAGGTACCTGACTTGAAGGAGTTGATGCTACCTCATCAGTGCTAGCCATGAGAGCTAGATTGACATATTCTTCCTCTTCTTCATCATTAGAATCATCCCAACACTTTCCTTCAGCCACATAGGCTCTACCTTGATTTTTCTTGGAGTATCCACCAGTTCCTTTCTCATATCTTTGAACCTGTTTAGGTCTTTTGCATTCAGTAGCAAAATGACCAGGTTCTCCACAGTTGTAACATTTGAACTTTGATCTATCCACAAATCCAGTTGTGTATCCTCCTTTGGTTGAACTTCCCACAGCAGCCTTTGATGAGCTTCCTTTGCTGAACTTGGATGCTTGGCCTTGAGGCTTGTATGACCTATCCTTCTTGAACCTGAAGTTCTTGAACTTTTTGGCCATGTAAGCCATAGTAGGGTTGTCCATGCTTTCCAGTTCCTCCATTGTGTAGAAGTCTTCATCTTCCACATCTTTGAGCTGTAGTACCACTTTCTCATCATCTTCAACCACCTCTTATATCTTCAAGGTCTGTGTTGGGGTTGATTGTGTGATCTGTAGTACTTCACTTGGCTGTGTGATCCTTGGCACATGTGCTACTAGGGCACTTGACATATTAGCCATCTTGTTCCTTGTTCCACTTTGTATGGCTCTCTTTTGAAAGAGTTCGAGTTCATAAGATTTCAGAATACCATAAAGTGTCTTAAAGGTTATATTGTTGAGATCTCTTCCTTCTCGTATGGCTGTTGTCTTGTGTTCAAGGTGATCAGGCAGTGTGAGCAGGAACTTGACATTTAATTCTTTTCTGTCATAGTACTTGCCATGTATCTGTAATTCAGTTAAGAGCTTACTGAACCTTTCAAACATGGAGGTTAAGTCTTCACCAGGCTTGGCCATGAATGCCTCATATTGAGATATTAGAATTTGCCTTTGGTTACCCTTAACCTCTTCACTTCCTTCACAGAGTAAGGCTAACCTGATCCACATCTCCTTGGCTGATGTGCAGCTTATCACACTTCCACACATGGCTTTATCCAGCGTGAGAGAATCGAGCAAGATAAGTTGCAAATGATCATCTAGCACCATTTTCTCCTTTTCAGGTTCCAAGATTTCTGAGGGATCTTTGGGAACCCAATGTGCAGGAACAATCTCACCATTCACTGTTGTGGCTTCAATTTCCTTTCTTGGTATGAAAGGACCATTCTCGAGTATACCTGGGTATAGTGGATTTGCAGCTTTGATAAACAACAAGATTTTTCTTTTCCAAATGCTGTAGTTCTCTTTATCAAATGCTGGGATCTTGATACTGTTTGATTTCTGCATTTTCTTCGGGATCTCAGATATGTATGTTAATCTGAAAGCTTTGATACCAGTTGTTAGTCCTTGTGTATTGCAGAAGGGGGGGGGATGAATGCAATACTGATAAAATTCAATCTAAATTTCAACAACTAAAATCAAGATTAAACGTTATCAGCAATATATGCAATCACGCACAGTATTCAGTAAGAACAAGATTCACAAAATAAATGTTTTATTTATTTTGCAAAGTGTTGCTACAACCTCAAGAAAGAATTCTCGAGCTTCGGGTTTTCTTCAAAGACACTTGCTTGTCTTCGTTACTATTCTAGAATGAATTGATAGTAGGTATAAGACTAACCCTATCACTATCAGTCACGGGTTTGTGAAGCTGCTGTCACTGTCAAGTGACAGCTTCTTACAGATTGTCTTACCCATGTGACTTTCCTAAATTGCTAACATGTCAGATATACATTACAAAGAAAGCAACCTAGATTCATTCCATTTCCAGCTAAACCAATTCAGCAGATAAAGACTTGACCTTGCTCTTGAATTGATTCGCTTTTGTTTTGCAGTGCTTGAAGCTTCTGTCGTAGTCTTGCAGACTTGGTGCAGCTTAGGGATACTGCATCACGCCTGTTTCTTGAACATTTAAACTGTCACGGGATTTGACTGAGAAAGATACCTAGCATAAGGATCTTTATTGAGACAGTTACTTTTGCCGCAAAGCTTGCTGTCACATGAATGATCTTTTGGTGACAGTATGAGTTCCCCGCATAGAGTGCTGTCGAGGGCAATAGTTGCTGTCGCGTAGTCTTCCGCCAATGTTGCTGTCAGAGTGAATATGCTGTCGTGACTTGCAACATTCTGTCTTCTTGTAATCTTACTGTCACAGCTTTAGGACGGTAACCTTTATTCATGTTGTCATCCAAAAAGCATTCTTTGAGGCTTGAACACATAAGTGAACTTCTTTCAAACAATACAACTAGAATAACATTACATACTGATTACAAGAACATACTTTGGCTATGACAGTATGTTCTACTTAATTTGAAAAATTAAGTACAATTAAAGTTAAGTTATTTCAATGCTATCACCCATAAATCCCAACAGCTTCTTATGCCATTTCCAACTCTCTTCATTTGACATTTTTGCAGATAGACACACAGATTTTCCTTCAGAGTTTGTTACCAAACTTGCTTCATAGATGTTGTTACGTCTGTGTCCAACTAGAACAACTTTCCCTGTAGATTTGCTGATAACTTCACAGTATTCAGATTGAAAATCTACATGATAACCTCTGTCACATATTTGACTCACAGAAAGCAAGTCATGCTTGAGTCCTGGGACTAGAGCTACATTTGTGATGATGACACTTCCAAGATTGATATTGCCATATCCCATAGTACGTCCTATGTTGCCATCTCCATAGGAAACTTTTGGGCCAGCCTTCTCCTCATAATCTGATAGCAGGGCTTTATTTCCAGTCATGTGTCCTGAACATCCACTGTCCAAGACTAGGGTTCTTTCCCTTGTGCCCTGCAATCACAAACAATTACAAAGAGTTAGATTTAAGGATCCAGACTTGCTTGGATCTTTTGGCTTTCTTAACATTGTTAGCTTTTGCAGCAGAATTATTACCAACAGAGTTTAAGCTAACTGTATCAGACTTTACACTTGCAGAGTTTGCTCTAACCCATTTCAGGTTGGGTTTAAGCTCATAATAGTTGTGATAAATAGCATGATAACTCTTACAAGTATAAATGGAATGCCAAGTGCTCCCACAGTGTGTGCATAAAGTCTGTGGTCTAACCCTAATATAATCATTCTTTACTCCACACTTGGAGGGTAAAGAATTAATATCTTTGTTCTTCTTGCAAAACCTGGCAAGATGGTTAGTACTACCACAACTATGACATGTTTTTCTAGGAGCATCTGAATTAGGCAGATAATCATTTCTTTTATTAATGCCTACTTTTCCATTCCTATTTTTCTTAAAACCTTTCTGTTTGTTGACAGACTTTATCTCTTTGAGCTTATGTTTGAATTGTTTTTCTGTCATAGAACCAACATTAACCTGATTATCACAGATTTTTACTGGTTCTTTAACAGCTTCTATCACAATCTGATTTTCTGTTATTAAACCAACATTAACTTGTTGTTCACAGGTTTCAACTGACTCCATAACAGCTTCTTTTACAACTACAGATTTTAGCTTACTAACTTCAGGAACAAATTTCACAGGTTTAAGTTGTGGTTTAACTTTCACTTTATCTTTAAACCTAAGTTCATCTTCCTCACAGTAACCTAAACCTACAGTGTCTGTCTGAAACACTTGATGTGTATCCTTTCCAGAATTAGTCCAGTTTTTAATCACTTTCCTCTCTTTCTCTAATTCAGATTCAATTTACCTATATCTTTTAAGCAATTCTTGTTCAACATATACAACATCATCTCTTTCCTTTTGAACTTGTTGCATGTTAACAAGCTCCTCTTCAAGAAATTTATTTCTCTCTTTAAGACCTAGATTTTCAGATTTGATTCTTTCATTTTCTAAAGTCTGATCCCTATAACTAACATGTATGCTTTTAAGATAAATTCTCAATTCAGATATGTTATCAGTATCATAAGCATAAGTTGTTAAGGGTACCTTATTTTCAGATGAGTCAGATTCATCTTTGACAGTTGCCATGAGAGCATAATTTACATCCTCATCTGAATCTGAAGTGTGTGCCCAGTCTTTTCCTTTAGTGATGAGTGCTTTTTCAGATTTTCCTTTCTTGCACTCCGGAGCATAGTGACCCATCTCTTTACACTTGTAGCACAGGATCTCAGACTTGTCTTTCTCCCCAGATTTGGTATCCCTTCTTTCAGACTTTCTGAAATTCTTCCTTTCATAGTTTGAGTCTCTCCTTGAGAATCTTTTTCCTTTCTTGAAGCTTGTGAAACTCATCTTCTTGAAAGTCTTAACCATCAAAGCAGCCATTTGCATCATCTTTTCTTCATCATCCTCTGATTCAAAAGAAGCATCAGTGTTTTAGTCATCATCAGAGTTTGATGACTCATTCTCAGAGTTTATGACCAAAGCTTTTCCCTTAGCTTTCTTCTTTGATGTTTCTTTCTTCATTAGTTTTTCTTCGACCTTGAGAGCAACAGATTTCGTCTTCTTTCCAGATCTCTTGTTTCTTTGTTCTATTTCAAGTTCATGAGTTTTAAGCAACCCATAGATTTCATCAAGATTTGTTTCTGCAAGATCATAATTGTCTCTGATTGTTGTCGCCTTTAAATCCCATCTTTCAGGTAGGGATAGAAGAAACTTGAGATTTGACTCTTCAAGTTCATATTCTTTATCAACCAGGGACAAATCATTCAACAATTTACAAAATCTGTCATATGTATCTGTCAAAGTTTCATCAGATCTTGAGTCAAAGTGTTCATACTTCTGTGTTAGAATAGTCTTCCTATTCTTCTTTATAGCACTTGTTCCTTGACACCTGACTTCCAAAGCATCCCAAATTTCTTTGGCAGTTTTGCAGCCAATAACTCTGTTAGACATGACATTATCTAAAGCACTATGGAGAAGATGTCTTACTTTTGCATCCTTTGCAATTGATGAGATGTCCTCAGGAGTCAAGTCTTTCTTCTCTTTAGGAACAGTCTTTTGTTCTTGACCAGCAACAACATGAGCCAGTTTTGTTGGCATGTGAGGACCATCATTGATCCTATCAAGATATTATGGATCTGTGGCTTCTAGAAACATGGTCATCTTTACCTTCCATATTGGATATTCCACTGGTTTGAGAATTGGAACCCTGATTGACTCATATCGACTAACAGAAGTTGGTTGAACCTTCTGAGCATTAGAACCTGCGTTAGAACCTTCCTGAGAGTTGTCAGCCATGATTATACTTGTGTTTGGATCGATAAACTGTATATATTTAACAGCCTAAGCTCTGATACCAATTGTTAGGCCGAATACACAATATATAATCAATATATGTATGAGAAGAACAATCAAGAACACTGTTTATGAACAATAAACTGAATTATATTAAATAACTCTTCTCTCAGTGATGTAAAATATCACAGAGAGCTGCTAGGTTACAAGAATAATGTATTCAGTATTCGCATCCCTTTTAGGGTTAACCTATCTGTGTTTATATAGTACACAGTTACATAGAATCAATCTCTAATTGATATTCCTACAAATTAGCTATACAATTTATATCAAATTAGGATTGCTTCCGTCTTTTGTTCTGTTTCCTTATCTGTCTCAATATATCTTGCTTCTTTCCATCTTCAAGATATATTGCTTCTAGAATCTTCATATTAGCACCGACAGCTTCAGCAAACTTTCACCCCGTCAGACTTTAATAAACTCTGACTGGCTTCTAGTAAACTATGATGAGTACCTGTTGCTTAAACACTGATAAATAATCATCAGCAATTATATCTAACATTCTAACAATAGTTGATGACAAGTCCAGAGCAACATGGGTTTATTTGTTGTCTGACAAGTCACAAGTTGCTTCGTTATTTCCAGCATTTGCAAAATACGTCTCAAATCATTTCTCAGCTTCTATCAAAATTGTTCGATCAGACAATGGGTCTGAATTTGTGAACAAATACCTAAACGCTTTCTTTGCCTCTAAGGGGATTTTACATCAGACTACATGTGTGTACTCTCCTCAACAGAATGATTTAGCGGAACGAAAACATCGAACATTGCTTAATGTTGCTCGTTCTATTCGGTTTCATTCAGGAGTTCCAATTCATTTTTGGGGTGACTGTGTTTTAACTGTGGCTTACATCTTGAATCGGACACCTATGACTCTCCTGAATGGTCGTACTCCTTTTGAAATTCTTTTTCATTCATCCCCTTCCTTTGCTGATTTAAAGGTCTTTGGTTGCTTGTGTTTTGCTACTGTGGTACCTCATCCCACAGATAAGTTTGCTCCTCGTGCTATCAAAGGTGTGGTTGTTGGCTATCCGTTTGCAAAGAAAGGTTTTAAAATTCTTGATCTTAATTCTCAAAAGATTTTTATTTCTCGAGATGTAAAGTTTCATGAGTCTATTTTTCCGTTTAAAGATTTATCTACACCATCTTTGTCTACCTTGTTTCCTGTGTCGGATATGTTTGTTGACTGTGACCATGTACCATGTGAGTCTGTGCCTTTGAATTCTTCTGCTCCTTTTATACATGGTCCTCCAACTACTTCACCACTAGATACGAGCATTGACACTCCCACTTCTAGTGATGTCAGTACCTCTACTTTACCTGATACTCTGAATTCTAACCCTTTACCTATTCTGGTGGATAGACCTCACAGAACTAGGGCTTTACCTGCCAAGTTTTCAGACTATACTGGCTTATCTACACATTTAGGTAATACTATACAATTACATACCTCTTTCTCAGCCTTATGTTCCTCTTTAGGTAATCATCTTGCTCAGTATCCTATTGATACTTCAGCTTTATCTTTTGTTGCAAATACGACTAAGATTATTGAGCCAACTACTTATAAACATGCCATTAAACAGTCAGTTTGGTGTGAAGTCATTAGTGTCGAATTGGTTGCACTTGAGGCTAATGGTACTTGGTCATTACAAACTTTGCCTCCTTCTAAACGGGTAGTTGGGTGTAAATGGCTTTTCAAAGTCAAATATCTATCAAATGGGGCTGTAGATCGTTATAAGGCTCGTTTAGTTGCAAAAGATTTCACACAAACGGAGGGCTTAGACTATTTTGAAATGTTTGATCTCGTGGCAAAAATGTCTACCCTTCGTATTTTCCTTACAATGGCTGCTAAGAAAAATTGGTCTATCAAGCAACTTGATGTTACCAATGCATTTCTACATGGTATGTTAGATGAGGAGGTCTATATGGCTTTACCTCCAGGTTATATCCCTCCAAGTCATATTCAAGCTCAGTTTGCAAATCAGAGGTTAGTTTTCAAACTCCTCAAATCCAATTATGGACTCAAGCAAGCCCCTCGTCAATGGTTTATTGCATTGTCCCAGGCACTCTTGCGATTTGGGTTTGTTCAGGTTGTGAGTGACTCTAGCCTTTTCCGTTTTGAACGTGGTACCTCTATTGCATTTCTGCTCATTTATGTTGATGATATGTTATTAACTTGGAATGATACTTCTCTTTTGGATGAAGTGTTTAGCTTTCTGGGAACTCATTTTAAGATCAAAGATCTTGGCTATCTAGCATACTTTCTAGGTCTTGAGTTTACTTGTACTGCTATGGGTATTTTTGTGAACCAACATAAATATACGATGGATGTTATCAAGGATTTTGGACTGTCTTCTACTAAGCCTTCTTATCTACCTATCGATCAACATCATGGTCTGTTGAGAGATACTTCTTCGTTTTTGCTGAATGTTACTGCTTATCAGAGACTTGTTGGTCGATTGATTTATCTGACCATTACTCGTCCTGATTTGTCATATCTTGTACATGTCTTGGCTCAATTTATGCATTCTCCTCGAGAGTCTCACTGGAAGGCTGCTTTAAAGGCGGTGCAGTATCTTGGTGGCACCTGCTATCAAGGCCTGCTATTTTCCTACTGTGATGCAGACTGAGCCAGTTGTCCCAATACCAGGCTCTCCCTGACTGGTTTTTGTGTGCTGCTGGGCGATTCTATTATTTCTTGGAAATGTAAGAAACAGCAGGTCGTGTCTCGTTCTTCAGCTGAAGCTGAGTATCGTGCACTAGCTGACACCTGTTGTGAACTGACTTGGATAGTGTCCTTATTGTCTAAGATGCGTCTGACAGATCTTACTCCTATTCGCCTATACTGTGACAATAAATATGTTTTGTATATTGCCTCAAACCCTGTTTTTCATGAACGTACCAAGCACATTGAGATTGATTGTCACTTGGTTCGTCAAAAGTTACAACAAGGGCTCATTACTACTCAACATGTTGCTACCATCGATCAACCTGCAGATATGTTTACCAAGACTCTTGCATCTTCTCAACTCACTTATCTTCTTTCCAAGTTAGGTGTTTGCCATTTGTCATCGACACCTTCCTTGCAGGGGGATGTTAAGAGTACTACTAGTGCTCAAGGTTCCAACTCAGCCGATCAAGTTGACAGCTCACCAAGCCAGCCAGCCAGCTAGTTTGTTAGAGAATTCAGTTACAGATTATAGAATATAAGGCAATGTGATGTAAATCAGTTGTGTAACAAACTATTATCAATACTATTCTTTCCTCTGTAATGTTGAGATTGAAGTGATGAACACAATTATGATTCTTCATCATTGATTGATCTTTATGCATATATTTCATTTCTAACAAAAACTCACCAAAAACATTAATTTTTTATATTATATACTAAAACATGCACATATCAAAAATATTACCAAATAGTTATTTGATTTTCACAACAACACTTATTTTTACAACACTTTTTTCAACAATACAGCAATTTTTAACATCAATCCCAAACAGAGCCTAAAAATTTAGTTCCCGGTATGTATTTTTTTTGATTTTCTTTTGTAAGGCGTGATGCTAATAGGTTAGCGCATTGTTTAGCAAAATTAGCTTTGTCTAGTCATGCTAATGCTTTATGGAACAGGGAGATGCTCTTTACTACTCGTGCTGCTTTTATAGCAGATTAGCTTTATACCCGTGCGACGCACGAGATGATTTATTAATATTTTTTATATAATTTTATATATTTTATATTATTATTATTATGTTACATAATATTTATCTCAATTTAATTTTTCAAAGTAAAATTTATCTGCTAACTAATAATTTAAAAATATTCATTTACAATCTTACAATGTTATTAATTATATAGAATATTCAACCTCTATTTAGATATTTTAAAATTTTAAATTTTATAATATATAATATGTTTAATTTGTTACCTAAATTGGTGAATTTTACCGTGAAATGTCAAATTATAGAAATGAGAGTTTTACTTTATTATATTTAGATACCATACATAACAATTTTTTTGATATGTTTTCTACAAACTTGTTGACAACACGTTTCCTTTTCCTTTCACGTGTGTGTAGTCTTTTGCTACCACCATGCATTTTACATATAATGTTTTTCCTTTTTAATTATAATAATAATTATAAATTTACTAATTTAGACCTGACGACCAAACCACCTAAACTCTCTTATGCCAATTATATATAGGATATAATTTACCAATTCCGTTGTAATGCTTGTTTGTGCTGTATAAAATTTCTTATTTTTCAAAAAAAAAAAAAAACTTTTAAACAAATTTATTTACATGCATATTAAAATAAAATCTTAACTCTATAATATTGTACTAAATTTTTTATTTGAGTCGTATACTAATTAGAGTATAATATACATTAATATTATTATTTTTAATTTACCCGTACATTACACACTCTATTTAAGAGTGTCTACAAGATCCACAAAAAATTCAAGGAAAATGTAGCATTTAAAATTATAAAAAGCGTTTTTCTTCATAAGAATTTCTAATATTTTAAAATTTAAATTTTACATATGTATTATTTTAAAATTTAAATTTTACATATGTATTAGTAATTTTGGGTTGGGTATTTATGAAAAAAACCCGATCCTTTTTGTCTTGTAAGGTTCTTCGATATCGCCTAGCGGAGATATCTCGCTTTTTAAATATAATGTTTTTGGATAATATAATATATATATCAATACTATTATATAATAGACGAAACATTAAAAGTTTGTTGGTCGTTATGATAAATTGTGATTTTACTTAATTAACCTTATTTTGGTTGGTCGGTATGGTAAATTGTGATTTTACTTAATTGCCCTTAATTAACTGTACTTCATGTTTTTACTTAATTAACCTTACTTATTTATAGAAATATATTAATAAAAAATAATATTACCTATTTATAACCAATTACCTTTTTTAACTAAATATATCACGGGCAATTACCTTTTTTAACTAAAACATATTAGTTTTTCTATTTTTTCTTACTAAAACCTCTCATTTTCCAAAAATATCACGGACAAACATTTAGTTATTTATTTTTAAACATATTTTTAATATTATAATTATTTTTAAAAGTTTACCTATTTTAACATGTCTACTTATTTTTCTTAACAAATGCAATTACTAAAAATATTAAAATATAAATAATCAAATACCTATTTATAATCAATTACATTTTCAGTTAAAACATATTATATATTTTTTCTAACAAAATATCATATTTTCTAAATATATCACAGAAATTGCATTTTACAATTTAATTTTTCTATTTTTTTACTAAAATCCATTCTTTTTTCAAAAATATCACAGAAAACTCTTTACTTATTTATTTTAAAACATATTTAAATACTTTTAATTATTAAATTTTAAAACCTTATTTTCCAAAAATATCACGGGCATTTACCTTTTTAAACTAAATATATGTTAAATTTTTTATTTTTTCTTAATAAAACCCCTCATTTTCAAAAAATATAACGAGCAAACCCATATGTATTTATTTGAAAATATGTTTTAATGTTTTTAATTAATTAAAAGTGTTTACCTATTTTAACATGCCTACTTATTTTTTACACAATTACAATTAATAAAATTTTAAATAATAATAATAAAATAACAATTAACAATCCGTGCATCGCACGGGTTTTAAGCTAGTATTTATAATATGCACGGTTCTCGTCTATCTATTTAATATCTAACTGTTATTATTAATTTGGTCAGTGGTCATACAGGGACCAGACTACCGAAGTTTTGGATAAAAACTCCTTACGCTTATTATATATAAGGATTTAATAAAAATCCATTTATAATTTGTTTAAATTATAAAAATACACTTTTTAGTATTTAAATATTCTACTATTAATCAAATACATTTTTGGGAAATTATTAATAGTACCCCTCTCGTATTGACTTTTATGAATGGTACAATTTCGTATTTTTGACTTACAAACGATACCACTGTGTATTTATCTTTCCATTAAAATAGCATTCTGTCAATCCAAACGTTAACTAAACGTTAAATCATTAAAAAAAACTAAATAAAACTTGGGAAATTATTAATAGTACCCCTCTCTTATTGGCTTTTATGAATGGTACCACTTCGTACTTTTGACTTACAAACGGTACCTGATAGGTCCATAATTTAATACATTTTTAATACCTATTTTATGTTCGTTTTTTGTAATTTTATTATTTAATAAATTGATTTCTTTTGTTTTGTAGGAAAATAAATAAAATCAGATTTTAAGTAGAAAAATGTGAAAAAAGTAAGGAGGTGGAAATACTTGAAGTCAAAAGGAAATTGGAGAAAAATTGGAAAACTTATCGGAGAAGAAAAGAGAATTGAGGAAATATATATAATGGGTTTGGGCTCTTTGATTACATTTTTTAATATAAGATCTAATGATTCTCATCTATTTATTTAAGATCTGACGGCTCTTATTAATTTGGTCATGTATGCGGACCAACTACCAAAATTTTGATTAAGAACCTTCTTATCTTCTTATAAGAATTTAATTTAATAATTTATAATAAAATAAATCATTAATAAAAATTTATAAACATTAATCAAGTATGAACTTTTTTAAAGTCATGTTGCATTTGCATACCCTCGTAAAGTACATTAGATAAAAAAATCGAGCGAATTTGCCAACATGGTAAAAAGAATCTCCCTTTTGCATAAGTTAATTTACGAGCAATTTTTCTTCACTTTAAAACATTTTTCCGTTTCTTTGCTCCTCGAAAAACGAGCCAATAAGAAGAGGAGAGAGAAAGAATTAAAGAAAGGCGGTGTGTGAGTGAGTGTGTGTACTTGAACCAACAACTACAGTACATGGCACTTGCTAACGTTTGTTTCTCAGTAGCTGCTCTGCTGCTGCTTACTGTAACTGCTACTGATGCAAACCCCAAAGTACAACCATACAGAACAAATTAACCCAGTTGAGTTCAATCTCCGTGGTCTCATTTCCTCCCTCTAGATTGTTTCAGAATCAACAAAATCTTTAATTTTTGAGTAACATTAAGCTATGAAAAGATCCCTTTTTTATTTTACTTTCCTCACCCTTGTTCTCACTGCTTATTCTCTCTTCTTTCAAGCTCATGCTGCTCCTCCTGCTGGTAATCTCTCTCTCTCTCTCTCTCTCTCTCTCTCTCTCTCTCTCTCTCTCTCTCTCTCTCTCCCCCCTCTCTCTCTCCCTAGCCCTCTCTCTCTCTCTCTCTCGCTCTTCTCTCTCCCTCTCTCCCTCTCTCTCTCTTGTGTTTTGGAATCTTGATGTGCTTGTTTTGGATTTTATGTAAATTTACCTTATTACCTTATATATATATTTGTTGTTTTGTGGTTTTTTCAGCCCCTGTAATAAAGCACTTGTCTTCTCTTCTCAAATGGACTACGGCCAGGTCTTCATCCAAAAGCCCCCAATCAGGTTATACATTTAATTTCTGTTGGTATTAATATTTCCGTGTGTGTGTGTGTGTTTACAATATAGATGGGGTTTTTTTTAATTGATTGTTTTGGCATTTTATGTGTATGTGTAGATGAGGATGTTCTTCAATTTGAAGATGGGTACCTAGTCGAAACTGTAGTCGAAGGGAATGAGTTGGGAGTCATGCCCTACTCAATTCGTGTTTCGCAAGATGGAGAGTTGTTTGCTGTTGATGAGACTAATAGCAACATTGTTAAAATTACACCCCCTTTGTCCCATTGTAAGACTCTTTCTCAAACTTTGATATGTTTGTCTATTTGAGATCTTTGTTGTTTTGTATTTTAGTTTATTTTGTTTTATCTCGGAACCATTTACATTCGTTGCTTTGATCATGTGCTGTGCAACAAAGAGTTGATCTATGTGTTTTTGCATGTATACAGTTGTTTGTGAACTAAGATCCATATTATTGTTCAGTATCTTTTTACTTGCATTTTTTTGTCCGGGAAAAGACTAATATGCAGACCTGGATCTGAGCAAAAATTTCTAATAGAAGAGAGAAATTGGCAGTAGGTTTTGGGAGTACAGGGTTGTTAAGAAAAGTCCACCTCTTAGACAAGTCTTAGCAGATAAAATACTTACACTTCCACAAGTTTTCTCGGGTGCTGGATTGAGTTTAGAAATATTATACCCAAGTGCCAAATATCATTTTAAAAAGTACATTTAAGGTCCACCTAATACCCAAATTTTCAGAATTTCTCTGAAATGTACACAACCTCATTCACATATGGCCCTCTCGATGCAACTTTTGGAAGTAATATTGTTGTCTTGGAGAAGAATTTTATTGTTCTGCATAATAATTATTTAGATATGAGTTAACTAGGTTTATTCATTGAAATATAAGCTAAAACATTATTTGGATTGGAAGCATGTTTACTTTTTAATTGTTTATACAAAAAAAGGGAAAAGATTTCTAAAAGCTGTCCTCTTCAAAACAAAGCAGTGACTAAGAAACTATTTGTTGATGCGGGGGTTCCTAAAATCTTATTGATGAACAAAATACATTTTACTTTCAATATTAAATAGAAGCATCATACTTTTTTCCCACATTGTTGGTAAAATTTCTCCCATTAATTGTTTATTACTGCAGATAGCAGGGCAAGATTAGTTGCAGGATCATTTCAGGGTTATACCGGACATGTTGATGGAAAAGCAAATGATGCTCGTTTTAATCATCCGCGAGGGGTGACCATGGATGACAAAGGCAATGTATATGTAGCTGATACAGCCAACCTTGCCATTAGAAAGATAGGCGACACAGGTTTGTCACTGTTACTTTCCAGTGAAGATAAATGACTATCACACTCTCTTTTTTCCTGGTGACAGTCCTTTTATTGCAGGTCTACAATAACATCAGATTTTTTTTTTTCTCTTGCTTTGGCATCCTTTAATGTATACGTTATTTCCCAATCCTTGTGGTATCTAGTTATAGGCTATTAAACATTAGAGTAGAGCTATGTGGTGAATAACTGCAATAGTTCCTAAGATGGGGATATATGCCTAATACTATAGAGGTTCTAGAGGAACACCGTAGGGTTCCTAGAATGTGGATATGAGCTAAACTTATTAGAGGTGCTAGAGGAACACCGTCTATGTGGGGATCTCTTAAACAGTGGTGGTCATAATTGGTCTTGATTCCAAATGCTACATCAGTATTGTTGGAACTTTGTGAATATATCGCGTGAAAAAAAAAAAAGAGAAGCATCCCCCATTCCCCCTCCTTCCAGTTCCCTTTAAAGGAAAATGTTTAACGTTATAGCATAAATTTGGATGCAGGCGTAACTACTATCGCTGGAGGGAAGTCAAATGTAGCAGGGTACAGGGACGGGCCAAGTGAAGATGCAAAGTTCTCTGCTGATTTCGACGTGATATATCTCCGTCCTACCTGTTCATTGTTAGTTATTGACCGAGGAAATGCTGCACTTCGACAAATCTCCCTCAACCAGGATGATTGTGATCAGCAATACAGTTCTGTTTCTGTAGAAGGTTTGCTTCATATATTAGCTTTCAGTTTTGCCATTTATTTTCTGTTGAAAGCATCCTCTATGACCTGCAAGTTGAGTAGCGTAGTTACTTTATTTAGTACACACACATGCTCTTTTAATTGCATTTGCGGGATTTAGGTGTCCATATATGGTTTGCTCACTAAGTTTAGCACATGTGTTTTAAATGAGAAAAAAGATCCTGAGGTTACCTCAGGAAAATTACCTGAGGAAAATATGTAAATCATTCTGAAATTACAATAATACCCACGTGTATTTATATGGAATTTTTTTTGTAATCTCAGGTAACTCCCTGAGGTAATCTCATGCATTGCATGATATAAATCTGCCTGATAAAGTGTTAATTAGCTAGTGTAGGTTGGAAATGGTTTAGCTTTTCACCTGCATGCATTTGGTAATACCAATTATCACATGATGCCTAATGGTTACTTACCTGGATTTTCTTATTCTTTTCACTATTTCTACCAGGTGCATTTCGTCATACAACTAATTTAAAGAAAGGTTGAGTTTGTTGGTAAAAAAATCATCACTTCATTAACATTAACCATGTTTTATTGGATTTCTCTGTGGTGGTACTTGACAGATATCGTTTTGGTAGTTGGTGCCGTCGTAATAGGATACACTATATGCATGATTCAGCAGGGTTTTGGACAGTCATTTCTCTCCCGCATGGTAATAGTCTCAATCTGTGTAATCACCTATATATGTTAACAGAATGGTTTTTACTTAATTTATTATGTATTTATGTCATGTAATTCAAATTGGTATGAATAATATATGCATTACTTATTTGTGAAGATGTAAACCAAGAATTATGAAAATTATAAATTATTCATTAGTTTTATCCTACAACTTCTATTATTCACTCGATCTGATTTACTTGTGCCTGCAGCAACAACCTAAAGTGAGCAAGTCTCAAGAACAAGTGGTTGAGGAGAAAGCCACTCCTATAGTGGAAACCATCAAAGAGGAACCGGAAGCAGGGTGGCCTTCATTTGGGCAGCTGCTAGTTGATTTGTCAAAGCTTGCTCTTGAAGTTTTTGCTGGTGGGGTATTTCAGTTTGCACCTTTTAATTTCTGGCGCAAAAGATCAACAAATAACCTCACTCCCCTGAAAGACACTCTTATTATGCCCGAAGATGCAGTTGAGCCCCCATTAGTTCAAAAGCATAGAGCTCCTGCTCCTCAGTCTGATATTCGACAAACTCATACCCAAATTGCTGGTGATAAATATTCAGAAATGAAGCCCCCTAAGCTGAGATCTTCCAGCTTTAAAGAGCCATCTTTGTCAACCAAGCACCGATCATCCAAGCGACAAGAATATGCAGAGTTCTATGGACCTAATGATGTTCCACCTCCTCATGTCCGGTCCAAGAGTATGAAAGAGAGAACAAAGCACCGTCATCGTGATAAAAGCGGAGAGGTAGGGTATGGAGTAGCTGGGGTAGAACATAAACCAGCAGCTGATATGAAGCCAGTGAATCATGATGAACCGAAGTTTGGCCACTATAGTTCAAGGAACAAGTATGGAGATTCATATCAGTTCTGATGAGGCTGCAATGTGAGATGTGTTTAGGAGATTCCTCTTGAGATGGAACTCAAGTATACTATTTTTAGAGCTGCTTTAGTTCTGTAATTGCTACTGTATTTATGGTAGCTTAACCCTGCTTGTAAGAATTGTACTTGTCCAAGCTATAACCAATCTGTCTAATGAGAGAGTGCATGCTTCTCTTGTAAAAAGAAAAGCATGTTTGTTACAATTTATAATTAAAATTAATTATGTATTTAAGTTATTTGATTTAATAATTTAATTAATAATGTATAAGCTTTGTAGATATTTTGTTTAGGTAAAGAGAAATTAATGAAAGGGTTTAAAGATAATAGTATATATTTGTTGGACGGCAAGAAGCCAAGAACAGTCCGTAGCTTTCTACTACATCTGTCACATGATTCTCGTACGTAGTTGGGGTGTGAATATAATGCGGGTCAAAGGCCACTGCTAAAAGGTTTCCTCTAAATTTATTATTGTTTCTTTACATGTAAAATTAAAATTTCAAGATTAGTTTGATATTTATATGCGATTCCTCTATAAAGAAAAGGAGATGCAAGCAAAAGTACTACGAAGACCGGAGCACTCTTAATGGAGTACTATACGTCTTGAAAAAATTGCAAATCATGTTGCATACTACTTTAAATATTTACAAATTTTATATATTTACGAATGTTAAAAAAAAAACAAGGAAGAATTTTCAAATAATGATCAGGATTGTCCGATTTTTGAGTAGGGAGATCGAGCACTCTATTTCCCACTGCTCGGAACGAGAATCAGAAAATAAAATAAAATACCAATCAAACAGGAAGTCAGGAACTGGAAAATATATCGAAATCTCGTTTGTTTTGTCAATTTTATAGTTACATAGGAACTTGAACTTTCAGGTAATTAATTTATAATTATAGGTTTCAAGGTAATTGAAATGTTTGTGTTTGGTTTATTACTATGTAACTATATATTATATGATTAATTTTGGTAAGTAGTTAATGATTATATACTTGATAGCTATGTAATTTGTAGTTACCATGGTGGACCTTGGTAATTAAGTTTCTATGTTTTGTGATAACTACCACAATCTTGGAATTTAGAATTACTTTGTCCAATTTAAATTACAATGAACCAAACACCGTAATCAATTTATAATCCAAGAAATTTTGAGTTACGTAGTTGTGTTACATCTAAACAAACGAGACCTGAGTATCATTTGAGATGAATTCGGGAATTGAGTTTAGAAATCTGGGACATGGACGTAATAGCGCTTCCCACCAAATGGATAATGTACATTTTTAACATTTAGAACAGCCTTTAATTTTTATTTTGTTTTCTGATACTTTTAACAGTCCCTTTTACCTGTTTCTAAATCACAAAGCTAAGCGCATAGCGTGCAAATTCTACTCTAATCACCCCTAGAACAGATAAAAAGTTGAATCTTTTAAAAATCCTCACGAGAAAGGATTGACAGCCAACTACCATTAGCAAAGCTAATATGCTGATCACTTATAATATAATAGAACAAAGAATACAATCACGATCCTTCAGCATTACCTTGCCTTTTTTTTGGCTCAAAAGCTTCTTATATATACATGCCATGCCACCACAATGCAAGTATAAATTCTTCAGCTTTCTGTTCACTTGATTGGGTAAATCGAAAAGAACTACTTGGCTGCTTGTTACAGAGACAAACAAATGGGTTGCGTTGTGTCATCGAGAAGCAAAGGAGATGGTAAGTCATTATTGTTATGAACCATCTAGGTCCATAACTATAATCGTAATGCAAACAATAGTATCAAGGATCGTAATCTTATGGTTCACACTTCTAATATCATGGCAGGGAGCGTAAAGAAGATTCGAAAGCCTAAACCATGGAAGCTACCTCAGGTGATAACAAAGAGTCAGCTGATGCAGATGCGCGAGGAGTTCTGGGATACTGCTCCTCACTATGGTGGCAGGACTGGTATTCATTCTCACTTCACAAGTTCATCTCATCATAATTTGTATTATTATCAATCTCTGAATCATGTCGGGCTCTCTATTCTAACGGGGGCCAAAGCAAATATTCGGGAATGAAGATTATATCAGGGGACCTATAACATGATAAACTCAGAAAACCATGCAAAACATCAGATATTATGTCGAACACTATAAAAACTATAACCATCAATCAACAACTGCAGCTACAGCTTCTCATTCTGCATATACTTCTCAGTCTAATATATTACACAGCAGTATATTCAAATTGGACTCAAATCTCTAGTAGCAACTGCTATTCTTCCTCTTGTATACACTAATAAAGTATCATATTATTATGTACCAGAAATTTGGGAAGCACTACGTGCCGCTGCTGAAGCTGACCTAGACCTTGCTCAAACAATAGTTGAGAGTGCTGGGGTTATCGTTCAAGGTGCTGATCTGAGTATATGCTATGATGAAAGAGGTACCAAGTTTAATCCAGTCTTATATACCAAAGAAAATATATGAGTTCTTACCAAAGGCTTCTTAGATTAGCAACATTGCCCTCACCCCCATTACGGAAAGTCGAGGTTCAAGCCTTGTAAAAGGCAATATAATTGTGTGTCAGTCGGCAAAATTAAAAAGAACTCTTTACTGCAAAGTGCATACACATGTCTGTTGCTAATATATCTGCTAACAGTGAAATCCTTTGCAAAATATAGGTGCCATTTTTTGTATCAGATCATACTATATAAAATTATTTCCATCCAAGGAAGTAAGAATTATTAACTTTGGTGTGTTTGTGTGTTCAATTTCTTCCTTTTCAAGGTTATCTAAAAGTGTTGTGAAAAACAATGTTGCAGGGGCAAAATATGAACTACCAAAGTATGTTTTGAGTGACCCGACAAATCTAATACAAGTTAGATGAGAAATTCAAGAACCAGATAAAGCTAAGGATCAAACTGAACATACTGCTGAACTATTTGTAAATCAAGCATGTAAACATGTCACACGATGTATAATAGTTTGGCTCACACCTCAACAAAATGTGGTGTTCATTTTAATTTATTTTGGTTCACATCTCATCTACATCCACTGTGTACTTTCAGAATTCCTGGAATGTTATTTACTAATGTACTGAAGGCAGGACCTGTACATGGTTCTAATCTTTGGAAGCTATTTAGGAATATTTTCATGTGCTAAACACATAGGACAGTACATAGATAAATTCTTTCATATCCTTCAAGGAACATCAAATGTGCCTCGTACACTTTTAATCTGGGAACTATCAACTCACCTCTTTTATCTTAAACTTACACCGCATGACCGCGGGCATCTTTTTTCTAAAAGAATTACGAGAGTTTTGTTTATGCTGCATCTTAAACAGTCAACTAGAACAATATTTGCAATATACTTTTATTGCAATGTCACTCAAAGGGAAAGGAAAAAACACTATTAGCAACTGCAGTTTATATACAGCATATATAAATAAAGGTTCAATTTCATCTGTCAATTAATGAAGAAATAAAGCAAGTTTTTTAACAACCAACTTTTTAAAGAACACGAAATATTAGTAAGCACTTCTAGTACAACAGACAAAGAAGCTTCATTAGAAGACAACCAATTTTTTATCTCACGACTGCACTTACAAAATAGATTGTTCTGAAGACCTCATTCAGCAAGAGGCAGAAAATCTTCATTAGGTAGCTTAAACCTTCTTGAAGAATGATAGAATATTGCCCTGTTTAGGGTCCTTTCCTCCTTTCTTATTTCCAGCTTTGCTCACTGGATTTGATGGAGCAGCCAATCCAACTGCAGGCGACTTCTTAGGTGCGGGTGGCCTAAAATTTTCCAAAAACAATGACATTCTTTAGGACACTTGTACAAACAACTTTTATTACTAATGCAAGACACATTAAAAAAAAGGTTTAAATAGTTGTCGAGACAAATTTCACTCCAGATATCTTGGCTTGAATAGGGAAGCCCAGTAACATTTTTCACAAAGGCGGTTCTAAGATCATCAATAACCAGATTGTATTGGTATACTTTCCTCCCTCCCCATCAAACCAGATAGTAGCATTAGATTTAGAGATTCATTGTAGAAGATGCAGGTAGAATCTTAATGTTGAGGTGACGGTGTAAATATTATATCTTGAGCTATGCAACCGACTGGGGTGGTGTCGGACAGGTGTGGGGACCTAAGTGTCAGATTCTTAGTTTTAAAAAAATTAAGGATTATTGGATACGGATTCAAAATTGAACTCTGGTATATAGGCTAAGCATAAGTGAAATTTTCCATGTTCACTGGTTTTAATTTATTTTACCTTTTAAAATAGTGTTTTACCAATTAAACTTATACATGTAATTTAATATAACATTAAAAATGTCATCAATGGACCTCACTCTCTATAAAAATGTCATCATATTGAACTTAAATTGCTGCAAGATGAAGTGCCTTGGTTTCAATATGAAAATCTGATACAGATCTCATACCCAAACCCATGTCATGTCCAGTCGACACGGGTAAATAGAGAGAGTCTGTGTAACAGAGGTAGTATCAACCACGAATGACCATGTCCAGGGAAATGAAACTATGCAATAACACATTCAGACGTTTTGGCAATTTTTGTTTGATTAAGTGATAAGATCTGGTTGCTAAATGCAGTGCAGATTTGAAATGTAAAAGTTTGACTAAAACAAACAGCACTTTTATATCCTAAGCTGTATTCAGTTACCATATAAAGAAAACAAACAGCACTTTTATATCCTTACTAGTTCATTGCTTTAATCAACCTTATTATCCCATTATAATACTCTGTTAAACAATAATCAAAACTAAACTCAGGTAGGCAATGATGAACATCCTGCATCATCATTTGTACTGTACTATCCAATTCAGGGAAAAGACTTACTTCTAGAAAAGGTAATAATAGAATATTTGATGGATATAAATTTGATTGTGAATGCCATTACCTGTTATTAGTCGTTACTGCACTATTGCTAGCCTTCATCGCTGTATCCTTCATCTTTGCATTAATATTATCCTTCCCCTCCAACTCATCGCCCTCCCAAACAACTTCAGATACTGAGTATCAAAATGAAAACAAAGGCACCATCGTTATACATACTATAATTACACTATTTTGTGTGTGTGTGCGTGTTTGTATCTCAAGATTATGGGGTAGGAATGTAACCTATAAAAAATTGCTTAAACGCTCCTTCTCCCGTGCTTAAACATATATATATATATATATATATATATATATTAATTTTCTAAAAAAACCTGCCATACCTTCTCTCCCACGCTCATCGATCCGTGTCTTCAACACTTTTCTCCTTTTGGGTGAGCTTGGAGCAGCATCACTTACTTTACGCTTCACATCTGCAGCTTCTTCAATACGGTTCTCAATATGTTTTGAAGAAGAAATCCCACTATTATCACCTTTGGCAACACTTCTGGATGAGTTCAGACTAGCACCACTCCCATTATCCTTGCTACATGCAGTAGTTTCAGGACTATGGTTGATGGCTTTGTCAGAGGCATGCATCCCATTTTTGATGCTTTTGCTGACAGCAACAGATTCTTTCCTGGGCAAATGTTCGGACACCTTTTTCAAATCATTTTCTTCCTTCGCCTCCAGTTTTCTTTCTTTATGTCCTTTAGGGTCCAAGCTGCTTTTCTCCACTAAATGAGCTTTAGAACATACGTCCGGATTCGAAGAAGAATTTACCTTTGGCGAACCTGGTGATGCTAGACTTACGGCATCTCTGAAGTCATCTTCTTCATCAGAGGAATCAATGAAAACCCTCCTCTTCCTACTACCTTCACCATTGGATGCTCTCTTAAAGTTGATACCATGATCATCATCATCACTGCTTCCTTCCTCTACTGTCTTACCAGCACATACTTTAGCATCTGCATTGACTAAACATCATATGCAAAATTTAGACATGAGACAAAACAGCAGCTGAAGCATAAATATATACAAGGTAACAAAATAAATACTTTGTTCTCTCTGTAATAATATGGAGTATTAGAAAGCTAACCAGCGGTATCAGATTTAGTTTTACTAGTTTCTGCTGGGGCCTCAACAGGCTTTGGCTTTGCAGATACGCGGCCCCACATTGTAGCTAATGATCCTCCAGTTCCAGAGGACACTTTATTATTCTGTGGATCCTTCTTCTTGTCAACAGGAAACTGCAAAACCTTTTCCCTTTCTGTAGCAGGCTTGCTAGCTTCTTCATGGACTCCTGTATGATGACTATTATTTACATTTTTCACCTCATTGCTAGACTGCTGACCAAAATGAGGGCTTATTTGCTGTTGATTCTTCTGCTGAGGTTGTGGAATAGCAGTTTTATGTGCAGGATCAACTTTGGAAGCCACGACTGTAGAATTTGAGTTCAGCACAGCTGTACTACCATCATGTGTCTCTTCAACATTGCGCTTCACAAAGGAATTTGATATTCGACAGAGCCTGAAAAAATATTTTAGCAACCATAAGTATAGATCGACAGGGACAAAAAAAATGCCCCATCACGAGACTCTATGTGCCCAACTAATTCCATAAGACATTTATTCTCTTCAATAAAGGTAGATCCAAATGTTAGAAATTTTGTGATGTACCGATTCCCACAAGTTATTATAATTTAAAAACCTAACAGTTATAGCATGTTTAATTTAGTAGACCTGGTGCTTGATTTCAATTGTATTCATAGAAATTACAAAAAAGCAAGAATTGAAATTCCTTAAGAATACAGAAGCACTAAGTCATAAATACTCACATTGGAATCAACTAACACACTTAAAAATAAATCAAAACAGTCGAGTGCAGAAGCATACCTATTATCTCGCAAGCAATTATTAATTGTAGGGGCCTGCTTGAAAAGCTCTTCTGCCTGTATAAATTCAGCATTCCAAAGAGATGCTGAATCCTTTGGGATACAAGTTTGTACACTGTAGACCTGAACTGAGCAATTATCATCAAATTCTTGTTTGGCTTCTGCACAAAGGTAAGGATTTGTAAAATTACCATTCAGACTGCAGTATATAGAGCGCAATCAATTAATAAAGGTACAAATAAGAAGTAGGATTAAAAAAGAAAGAATTCAGATAAATAAATAAAATAAACATGGTTAACACGAATGTTTAATTGTCTGACATAATATCAACAATATGTCAATATCTCTCTAAGAGTTATTAAGTGAACATGCACAACAAATAAATTGTCAAGGAGTGACAAATCACAGATATCAAAAATTTCACCAATCACACCCACAAATTTAAGATGACATATTTGCTAAAAAAGACACGGTAAACAATTCCTCTTTTGTTCCTTCCAAAGCTTCTGGTATGAAAATTTTAAGTTTGATGATCATAACTTTCATAAATAATATTCTACGTGAAACAAAATGATTTATATGCAAAAGAAAATAAACACCAAAACTAAGAACATGCAGAAAAGTTCATTTGACAACAGATAATTTTATAATCTGACCTCCAAGTTTAGTCCTTGATGCAAGCCTTATGTGATAAACTGAAGGATCATTCTTTAACCAGCCAGACAAAGTATAAACAACTTCCAAGTTGCTTCCCTTTTTCTCGACAAACTCTTGAAGCAACCTACAAATATATTAGCTAGCACCTTAACAAGATGTTTAAAGTATCATTTATATAAACAACACTACGCTTTTACAGGCACTAACCTCTTTGCAGCATTTGATGACACCAGGAAATTACGACTCAACCATTTGTAGGATACCTAGCAACAAAATCATGAATCATGACTATAGCATTAGTAAGTCAAGAATCATTGTTTAAATTACAATAACAGTTTCAAAATAAGCAAATCATAATTTTATTCCCATCTAAAATACAATCTTTCATACAGCACAGATCAATTCACAAAAAACATAATCTTCCATTATTATTAAAGGAGCAGACTTTAAGTACTCATTAACATCACTCAATAAGTAAGTGACATCACAGAGAATCAGAGATATATCAACAACACGAAAGAGAGAGAGGGAGAGAGAGGGGGGAGAGAGAGAGAGAGAGAGAGAGAGAGAGAGGAGAGAGAGAGAGAGAGAGAGAGAGAGAGAGAGAGAGAGAGAGAGAGAGAGAGGGGGAGAGGGAGGGACTTATTTTTCCAACTAACCACAAAAATCAAACTAAAATTGAAGGCGATTAATATAGATCAAGAATCAAGAAGAAGAAACATATAATTACCACTTGTAAGTTATCACACACAAGAGATTCAACATCATCAAGAATTCCTAGGGTTTCAACTTCCGCCATCGCACACACAAAGACGCACACTTCACAATTACCCAATTATAATTTCCCTCCCAATTAACCCACTTGATTTCCCGCCCACCAAAAGGGTTTTTTACTTTTTTTCTTATCTATAGACACACACCTATTTATATCTACACCCACTCTCGGGTTGGTCAAAATGCTTTCATTCTTATTGGGCCTAAGCCCAATTTAAACTTAACCCGACCCAGCTCTTTTAACTTGTCTTAAACCCCAAATACAAATCAAGAAATTATCTTTAAACCCTTTCATTTTGATCAATTACAAACATGGGTGTTCTTAAAATCCTCCGTTCTTATCATTTCCCAAGATTCAATAAACCCCATAAAATTTTACATTTCAAAACTATAGATACACAAGATGTATCTCATAGTCTGTACTCTTGTATGTTTCAAAGACCCTTGTCTAGTTCAACTATGTTTCAGCCTCAAAACAACACTTTTAAGTCCAATGAGTTGAAAAAACCATTAGGTGATGTGTTTAAAGAAGCAGTTGGGTTGCGCGAAAAGCGCGATGAGAGTGAAAATGAGGAGGGTAATGGTGAAGTTAAAGAATTAAAGAAGAGGTTGAAAGATTTGGAAAATGAAATTAAGGTTTTGAATGAGAGTAATTTAGGTGAGAGTGGAGTTGAGACTGAGAGTATGACTAAGATTAAGTTGGGTGGGGAGGTTTCGGAGGATAAGACTATTGTGAAGTTATCGAAATTGTTTAGTTATGATAAGCCACATAATTTGGGTAGAAGAAATGTGGGGAGTGAAAGGGTTGGTAAGGTTTCGGAAGATGAGGTTATGGTTGAGAAATTATCTGCATTGTTTCCGTCAGAGCTGGAGAAAAAGGGTAGAAGTAGAAAGGCGGAGACAGTTGTTTGTAAAGAGCTTTCGCCAGATATGATTGTGTTTGCTAGACATTTGTTTGAAAAAGGTTACTTTAAAAATGCAAATTTTTTGCCTAGGTACACGTTTGATGCTACACGTTTTGAGGACAATTATAGCCGTGCTTTTCTTATTTGTGCTGCTCAGAAGTTTGGCAAGGATCATCAGGAAATTTCAAAGTAAGGTGATCATTTTGTTATTTAATTTACTTCATGAAGTGGTTATGGCGATACTGACTCTATACTCTGCACGTTTAAATTATGGGTGTAGAATTGTTTGACATGACTAAATATATGCCAAGGACCCGCCCACCCTTCTGTGAAAATTTGTACTAGTGATCATTTAATTGCTGATCTCTCAGATTGAAGGCTTACTATTCCCATATGGGGAGTAGGGGGATAATCGAACTTGAGATTCTTAACTGTCATAGTAAAACATTTTTGGCTTATTTGGAGAGTGGATAGCTTTATAAATGGTATTAATATAAATAATCAAGTGTCAGATCATCCGCGAGGATCCTTTCCATGTTTTAATGTTATACTACTCCTGCTAGCCATCTCAGGTATATGATTATTTAGTTATTTGCTGATGTTTGTTTTTTTTTAATTATTATTGAGAATCATGCTCTGAAGCCCTTATAAATTAGCCCCATGTGTGTTTCCCTTTTCCAGAATTTCGTTTATGTCCAGTACGGAAGTACCTATCTGCTCAGATTTCCAGAAACTTATTATAGTTAGAAACCGATGATTATGCTTAAAGGCCTCTTCAGATTATTTCGGTTTATTTATATAGAATGTGGCTATGGCTAAGTCTAAGAATAGATGGAAAAAAATAGGTTTTACATCTGCAATGTTGTTATCCACTTTGTTTTAATTATCATTATTCACTTTTTCAGTTGTCTGCTTGTGCCAACTTAATGTATCAAACAAAATGCAATCTTGGGTTTAAATAATCGTCTTATGAGTCTTTCTCAGACTTCGATATTCTATTTATGAAAAGTGAGAATGTAATCCACAAGTCTCTAGCCCTACCCCCTCCCCTCTTGGTAATAAGAGATCAAGGGTTCAAGTCTCGGTGGAGCATGTGTGTGGATACCCCCTGACCCCCTCCACTTTTGTTAATAAGAGATCAAGGGTTCAAGTTTCGGTGGAGGCATGTGTGTGGATACCCCCCCTGACCCCCTCTCCTTTTGGTAATAAAAAAAGTTATTGTAGAGCCAAAGGTGTGCATGGGTCGGGATGGCTGGGTTGGAGTCATTTTTTTGACCCAACCCAATTGATTTGGCCTAGAAAATGTCAACCGATCCTGCAGGAAAGAATCGTATAACCCAGCCCATATAATTGCAGGTTGGTTTGGGTCGGGGACAACAAGTAGTTCGAAATTTTTTCATGTGTGTATGAATAATATTATTAATCCACTTGACCATGACCAAAAGAAAAAGTCTCAATCCGTGTCTTTCACGCTTTTTAACTTAAATATAGTATAAGTTACTTATGAGGGAAATAAACACCCAGTGTGAAATAATCATTCACTTTTCTTTTTGTTATTTCTGTTCCCAAATTGATTGCACCAGTTCATACACTAACCAGTCAAGAATCCTCGAGGAATTACATTTTTTGTTGGAAACACTGGATCTTAGGTTTATCTTGTGTTAAAAAATTACTCACATTCAAGATAGTCACATCCTGGATTGAGAAAGTATCAAAGATAAAAGCATCAGGGTCTTTTGATTTAAATGGGTAGCAACAAGGAAGTTTAGCTGTCTATGTCGAACATAATCTCTCTTTGATTATCCGCCAAGTAATGTGGATGTCTAGTGCAGCTTACGCATATATGTATATTGTTACAAGTTTGATTACTAAATTATGATCCCCGAGTCTTACTAGAAATCCTAAATATAAATTTGATGTGGATTTATGAAGAATTATATAAAGGATTATTTTATCAAATACATAAAACTTCAACTAGGTACGACCTTTGTAATTTTTAAATGTTAATGAATGGGATTAGTTAGAATGTTGCAACATAATGCAATAAGAATTAGACAGAACTATGTTTATTGTTTTATAAATTGAATTTTTTTTCTTTATTGTACTGAAACCATCATGTTTATATTACTTTCCATGAATTTGAGTTGTGGCATCACTCTCTTTGGATTAGATGGATATCAGCCAGTGATGTGAAAAAGATTGCTCTCTTTGGTTGTCCATCCCTCTCAAAGAAGCCCCTGATGGCTGCCAAAGCATTACGCATCTTCTTCAGTATTCCAGAAGATACGGTTAGCCAATCTTCTGCAATTAAATTAATAATTGTCAATTCACTCTTCTTTCTATAAAATCATTGTATTCCTTTACAGTTAAAAAAAGTCTCCCAGTTATATTACATTGATGTGCATTTTCATGCCTGCATTCAGGTTTGCAGCAAATGTGTTTTAAAAGAATCCTGTAAGTTTGTAAACCAAAGTATATGGAAAGGCCAAGGGAAGAAAATGCGGTTGGATTTGTCTGCGGTTATGAATGTTATTACTTTGTATGCTATGGAAGAGGTTCCTGCGGAATTGGTGGTCCCTGATGAAATTAAGACTTCTGTCAGTCGGTTGCTGGAGGAGGTTATGAAGCTAAGTAAAACTGTTTCCTAAGAGTTGTTCTTCAGTATGTGAGTAATGTTTCTGACCTTAGGATTGAAGTTTGATCATCTTTCATTTCAGTTTCAAGGAAACTGTTACATTGTAATTAATAACAGTTTAATAATATTTTGTATTTTAGTCAGACAAGGCAATTCTTATATATGACTTCTGAATCCTTAATAGATTCGACTCGGAATAGTTTTAAATTTAATGAAATTAATATTATCTTTTTTGTGTTTTTAGACTGCTTCGTTTTCAGATGTACTTGCAATGATTGTGGTCTTTTTTTTTTGTTGCCAATTTACTCCCAGTCAGTGGATAGACAGAAATACAGAATTCAGCATGGAAATAGTTTGTATCTAAATTATTGCTGTTGTTCTAGATTGTACAAACAATTGACCAATTGAGAGAAACTAAACTCATTGTCTTGAGTTTTAGCGATCGAAATCCAAAACTTGTAGTGTTCATCATTTTCAGTGCAGAACTATGTATAAATTTTACTCTTTGGTAATGGTAATTTGTCCGTTCAGCGGCACAAATTTTGTTTACATATTTGGACACCATCATCATTCTCATAACAGTATTCAGGGAAATTCTCAATGGTACACTTGTAAAATTTGGCTTTTCTAAATAGTACACAAAATATTATTGACTTCCATTTGATACCCTTATACTAATATATCATTATTAGTCATACCCCTCCCGTCACTCCCCCGTTAATCAAATCTCAATGGTACACTTGTAGATTTGGCTTTTCTGAATGGTACACAATATATTATTGACTTCTATTTGGTACTCTTATACTAATACACCATTTTCAACTATAGCTCTTCCGTCACTCCCGAACGTTTGTTTACCCATAAATAGTTTCAAATGACAATATGAAGATAATAGGGAAATTCTCAATGGTACACTTGTAAAATTGGCTTTTCTAAATGGTACACAAAATATTATTGACTTCTATTTGGTACCCTTATACTAATATACCATTCTTAGTCATACCCCTTCCGTCACTCCTCCGTTAATCAAACGTTTGGTACCCCGAATTAACCTTAAAATAAAAATAAAAAATAGGAAAATTCTCAATAGTACACTTGTAGATTTGGCTTTTCTGAATGATACACAATATATTATTGACTTCTATTCGGTACCCTTATACTAATACACCATTCTTAACTATACCCCTTCCGTCACTCCCGAACGTTTGTTTACCCATAAATAGTTTCAAATGACAGTACCTGAAGATATTATAACTGCAACATGAAGATAATATACATATATACATACATATATCAATAGACATACATATATACGACCAAGGAAATTGAAATCAATAAAATACATATATACATCTATCATTACACACACAAAGACATATTAGACATGATATAAAAACACGCATAGATACACACAGGCATTCACATATGTATACTTTCTGTAGTCGTAAATATGGAAATCTGCAGATTTTAGTAAAAAAAAATCGTGTTCTTGAAATTAAAGTGCAGATTTCTATACATTAGTGAACTCGAAATTGAAACTTTTCACCACCCGGGTTTTAAAATAAATAAGTAAGGATTGCACCTCGTATTTTTGGAAAACATATATTTTAGTAATAACAAATATAAAAGGTAATATGTTTTAATTTAAAGATAATTGTAATGATATTTTTGGAAAAGGAATAGATTTTGTTAGAAAAAAATATTTTAATTATAAAAGTCAATCATCTAGTTACTATTTTGGTAACTTGACAATAATACAATTCCATAAAAGATTTGATTTGTAGTAGCTTTCGTTATCCTAAAAAGAAAGAAGTATATTTGTAGCAGTGTATCCTAAATTTAAACAAATTAGATCACATATTTCCATTTTTTTGATTAGATTTCAATATTATTTGATTTTTATGTAGTAAAATATAGTGAAATATTAATGTAGAATAAAATTTTCCCGAATTTTGATTATATTATTAATTTATTAATTAGAAAAAGTACTGAAAACCAAAAATTAACCGAAAGCCGAAAATCAAAACTTTCAATGTTTCGGCTTTAATAATATAGTATAGATAATAGAGCAACTAGGGGGTTTAGTGAGACAGTTTAATCATCTTGAAATTATTAAATTACCCCTCTTATATTATATTAATGATAAAAAATTTGGTTTTGATGGGAATTGAACGTAGGACCTAGGTGTGACAAATGTGTACATATGTATCCACTACACCATCCCAACACTTAAATAACAACTTAAAAATTATTAACCTCATATTCACGAAAATCACTTATTCGATGTTTCTTAATATTTTTTTAGAATAGTACCAATAATCTTTATAATACAAATTCGATATTAACATCTGCCACTACTACAATATTGAATTTTTTTAATGTCAACCAAATATCACTTGTTATATTTTTCTTTAATATTTAATTTAAAATTTAAAACTATCAACGTATTTTACTCTTTTCTAATTATATTCTCATATGTAATAAACATAAAACAAAATTTATCTATTATTTTACATTTAAATCTTTTTCATTATTAGACATTAACAACTTATAATTTCAGATCCATTTTTTAAATTTTCGTCTTCAATAAATAAAATTATAGGTTGATTATTTTCGAAAACTACACTATTAGTCTATAAAGTATTGAACCTGAAAACTGAAAAAGATTTTTCTCTTTGTATACTAATCAAAAAAAATTTGTAACATAATTTTAGAAGAAAGTTGAGGTTGTCATCGTACGACTAAATCAAATATAAACTAATATTTGTTTAAAATTTTCGAATATTTATTTTAAAATATTAAATTATTTGTGTCAAGTGGTAATTGTAAGGTAAAGCGAGTAACTTATCAAAAATCAATTTATCGACTTTTTGAGAGATATAAGTAATAATTTTCTAAAATAAAGTATATCCACAATTGTACAATTATCGAATTCAATATGTCTGTTATTAAGTTTAAACTCGGATGGAGATTACAATTATCAAATGTTTTATATATATATATATATATATATATATACATACTAGCTTAAAACCCGTGCGATGCACGGATTGTTAATTATTATTTATTATTCTTTTTAAATATTTTATTAATTGTAATTGTGCAAAAAATAAGTAGGCATGTTAAAATAGCTAAACACTTTTAATTAATTAAAAACATTAAAACAAATTTTAAAATAAATAAGTCTGGGTTTGTCCGTTATATTTTTGAAAATGAGTGATTTTAGTAAGAAAAAAATAAAAAAATGTAACATATATTTAGTTTGAAAAGGTAAATGTCCATGATATTTTTGGAAAATGAGGTTTTAAAATTTAATAATTAAAAGTATTTAAATACGTTTTAAAATAAATAAGTAAAGAGTTTCCTGTGATATTTTTGGAAAAAGAATGGATTTTAGTGAGAAAAATAGAAAAATTAAATTGTAAAAGGCAATTTCCCGTGATATATTTAGAAAAGGAGGGACTTTTTTAGAAAAATATATAATGTGTTTTAGCTGAAAAGGTAATTGGTTGTAAATAGGTATTTGATTATTTATATTTTAATATTTTTAGTAATTGCATTTGTTAAGAAAAATAAGTAAACATGTTAAAATAGGTAAACTTTTAAAAAATAATTATAATATTAAAATAGGTTTAAAAATAAATAACTAAATGTTTGTCAGTGATATTTTTGGAAAAAGAGGGTTTTTTAGTAAGGAAAGATAGAAAAACTAACATGTTTTAGTTAAAAAAAGGTAATTAACCGTGATATATTTGAAAAAGTAGAGAAATTTGTTAGAAAAAATAATGTATTTTAGGTGAAAAAAGATAATTGGTTATAAATATGTAATATTATTATTTAATAATATATTTTTATAAATAGGTAAAGTTAATTAAGTAAAAACACGAAGTACAGTTAATTAAGGGCAATTAAGTAAAATCACAACGTACCATACCGACCAACCAAACTTACCGACCAACCAAACTTTTAATGTTTCGTCTATTATATAATAGTATTGATATATATATATATATATATATATATATATATATATATATATATATATATATATATATATATATATATATAAGCATAACACTTCAACAAAACATGGGATCGTTTACTTCAAAACAATACTGATGTCAATATTAACTATCATATAATTGATTTATCACACATTTAACGTTTACATATACGATATATTTTGAAAAAAAGGAATAAAAAATATATTCGTATCTGGAGCATGCCCGTACGTAGGACTAAAAACATAATTCTAATGGCAGTGTTTAAACAATATCTGCATAAACTTGCCAGTTATCATTAACTGGATCTTGCCAAACCAGTATATAAAGTATTGAATCTGAAAACTGGAAAAGATTTTTCTCTTTGTATACTAATAAAAAAGTTTTTGTAAGAGGCTTTTACAAGAAAGTTTAGGTTGTCATTGTACTAAATCAAATATAAACTAACATCGGTTTAAAATTTTCGAATATTTATGATAAAATATTAAAAGTATTGAATGTTAAATTATTTGTGCCAAGTGACAATTGTAAGGTAAAACGAGTAACTTATCACGAATCAATTTACCAAATTTTGAGAGATAAAAGTAATAGTTTTCTAAAATAAAGCATGTCAACAATTGTACAATTATCGAATTCAATATGTCTGCTATTAAGCTTAAACTTGGATGGAGATTACAATTATCAAATTTATATATAAGCATAACACTTTAACAAATTAGGGGATCGTTAACTTCACAACAATACTGATGTCAATAATAACTATCATATAATTAATTTATCGCACATTTAACGTTTAGATATACAATATATTTTGAAAAAAGAAAAAAATATGTTCGTATCTAGAGCATGCCCGTACGTAGGACTAAAAACATAATTTTAATGGAAATGTTCAAACAATATCTGCATAAACTTGTCATGTATCGCTAACTGGATCTTGACAAACCAGTATATAAAGTATTGAACCAAAGTATATAACCTGAAAACTTGAAAATATTTTTCTCTTTGTATACTATTAAAAAATAATTGTAGGAGGCTTTTACAAGAAAGTTGAGGTTGTCATCGTATGACTAAATCACATATAAACTAATCGGAGTTAATCGGTGAAGGCACCGTCCAGGGATTAATCGGGTAATCGAGGATTAATCGAAATGATTAATCGGAATAAATTTAATAATATTTTTTATATACAATTATATTTATATATATAATTGTTTCGTTATTTCAACTAAACATATGTTATTATCATATATTTATGCAAATATGTTAAAAATGTTATATAATTGTAATAAATAAAATTTTGAAGGTTTAACTTTTCAATTAGAGATCAATTTAAGAGAAAAAACAAAGAGAATTTACGATTTAGGCATCTAAAATTATAATTATATGTAAAAAAATAATATTTTTTCCTATTATTTAATCAAGTTTCTACCTTTTAAATTTTTAATTATTTTTTTAATTATAACTATTTTTTACTATTTTTAAATAATTAGCTCGATATTTGACCGATTCAACTGATTTTGACCGATTCAGCCGATTTTTGACCGTTTTTCTGAAAAAACGATTAATTGACCGATTTTCGCTTAATCAGTTCGGTGACCCGCCTGTTGGAGGCCCATTATTTTGTTGGACCGGACCGAGCCCATATCGAAGGCCCATCTCTTGGTAAGCCCACCAGTCTATCCGAAAGCCCAGTACCTCCACTCAAAACGGCTGTCATTTATGGTGCGGGGGACACGCTCCCGTCCGCCCCGCCCCCGCTTAAGCCTCCTTCGGTTACAAACAGGAAGCACTATATATACAGGTTGGATCTATCTGAAAGATCGATCTTTTCTGGATACTGATAACAAAAATACAGGTCTTTTACGTTTCGAGAATCATACCCAAGATCATATTAACTGTTTCTTACACCGGAGGTGAATCGGGGGCCAACACCCTCGCATTCTTCTTCTGCAGGTCCGAAGTAAGAGGTAGCTGGTCGAGAACGGGTCGTAACATTTGGCGCCGTCTGTGGGAACGTAGAAGATCATTCTGTGGATTTATTACAAAGAGCTATGACGAACGGAACTACTGGGAAAGATAATTCCACCCTCGCTGGAGGTAACGAAGGTATCGTTCCTCCCGGGTTCGGTATCAGTCGAACTCCCTCAACCCAGCCCAGAATCTTTGATCTGGATGGAGAGGAAGGCCCCATCCCCACTCCCGAAGAACAACGAGAACTAATTATGAGATGGAGGGAGGAGAAGATGGCCAAGGGAAAGGGCCCTGAAAATGAAAAAGACAAAGAGGCGGAAAGATTGGCCAAGAGGAGGGAGGCCTATCGCCTAAGGCTGCAAGCATTAAGGCTCCAAAGAGAGGAGTTGGATTTAGAGGAGAAGGCAATTCTTCGGGAAACCCTGGAGACTGAGCCCCGAAGGGAGAAGCGGGTCAGAGATGACGTAGATGACGAAGACGAGTCCTGGGACTCCGAGTCGCACTCAAGAAGGTCCCGGTCAAAGGTTGCCTACACCTCTGATTCAGGGGATGATGAAGGACCGGACACGCGGGATAGAATTCGTAGAATCGAAAAAGCCATGTTTGGCGAAAGAAAAGTCAGCCACGAGCCTGTGGTGACCGAAGAGGTTGAGGATTTCCGACCACCCCCAGGGAGGCAGTTCCCGAAAATGAACGAGTTCAATGGCAAGGGTGATCCAACAGACCATTGTGAGAAATACGAGGCCCTGATGACTGGAATGGGGCATTGTGACGTCATGCTGTGTAAGATGTTCAAGACCTACCTCAGGGGACCGGCGTCCATGTGGTATCGGTCGTTAAGACCAAGGTCGATTGGGACCTATGAACAAGTGAAGCGGAAATTCTTGAGGCACTATTCCCATTTGTGTCGAAGAGAGAAGGACACCGAGGCCTTGATTCATTGTAGACAGAGGTCGAACGAAGAGCTGGGTGATTACTTGGTTCGATTTAAGGAGGAGGCTGGGATGGTCACTAACTTAGACAAAGTCAAAGCGGCTGGCTTCCTTGCGGCAGGTCTTGACCCAATTAAAGGTAAAAAACTGCGCTCCTCGCTTTACGATATACCCCCCAAGTCTTTAAATGATATATATGTGAGGGGTGAGGCAATAAGGAGAAAAATAGAATCGATCGGGGGTTACAAGGAGGGGAGAAAGAACGATTCCAGGGAAGACAGGAAGAGCAACTCAAGGGACGACCGAAGGGGTCGAGGAGATATTAAGAGCAGGTTAACAGACAACAGGCCCGATAAAGGGGCCGACCGAAGAAGAGATAGAGATAGCGCGGTGTTCACACCTCTAAACACGCCTATCTCGAAGATTCTCCATGAGATAAAAGGCAAACCGGGATTCGTTCGACCGTCAAGGATGAGAACTCCTGAGAACCGAAGGAACGAGAACAAGTACTGTGACTACCACAGAGATAAAGGGCATAATACCGATGAGTGTTTTCACTTGAAGAAATTGATCGAGAAGATGATCAAGGATGGGGAGCTGACCCAGTTTGTGGGCGACCTTAGGGACAAGTTAGAGTCCATGGAAAAACAAAAGACGATTGAAGGCGGAGAGAAGTACAGGGGAGAAGTCAGGACCATCTCTGGAGGAACCATACTCGATCGGGATAGTAAAACTGCCCGAAAGAAATACGCCCGACAAGTGTATAACCTTCATCAGACTAGTGCAGCCAAGCAACCACTCCCTATCTCCTTTACCGAGGATGATTATGAAGATGTCATATGGCCGCACGAAGACCCGCTTGTCATCAACCCGGTTATAGGGGAGAACAAGGTCTGGCGAGTGTTGGTGGACGGAGGAAGCTCGGTAAATATTCTTTACCACAACACTTACCTCAAAATGAATCTGGGAGGAGAACAGTTGGAGCCATGCCACGAAGCACCTCTTTATGGCTTCGGGAATCAGCCTGTGCCGATTGAAGGCACCATAACTTTGTCCGTTCTGTTGGGGAAAGCACCATACACGATAAAGAAGGAGGCAAAGTTCTATGTCGTTCGGGTGGAAAGCGCTTACAATGGGATATTAGGAAGACCCACCTTGTCTCTGTTCCAGGCAGTGGCTTCTGTTCCCCACTTGAAGCTGAAGTTTCCGACCGAAAATGGGATTGGTGAAATGAGAGGCGATCAGAAAGCTGCCCGAATAATAATGTTGGAGGATGTCGCGAAGGATGAAGAGTTTGAAACCCCCGAAGGAGGAAAAAGAAAGAGGAAAGTGAACGAGGTGGGAGGCAGTCACCAACTGCTTAGTATCGAGCTGGAAAAGTTTGGGGCCGATCTTTCTAGCCCCATAGCCGAACCAGCAGTTGAAACCGAAGAGGTAGAGCTATATGTGGGTCAGAAGGGAAAAATGATCCAAATTGGGAAAGGAATGGAGCCCGAGTTGAAAGAAAAGGTCATCAAGGTAATCAGGGAATATCATGATGTGTTTACATGGGGTCCCGAGGACATGCCTGGCCTAGACCCTTCGGTCGCTAAACATTGTCTTAATTGTTGCCCAGTAAATAACAATTGTAGAAGGGGGTTGAATACAATTGTATAAGATTCTCGACTTTATGTAACACAAATATGAAAGATCAATAACAATAACAATAACAGCTTTATTAACTTTGATATAAAACTGTTACAAACTCTCTTAAGAAATTCTGATGTTCTTAAGAGCTGCTAGCTTACAAAAATTCTCTCAAGAAATTCTGTTCTTAAGAGCTTCTCTCCGATTATGTTCTCTCTCTCTGATGAGTACATAAATCGAAACCAAAACTGTGTTTATATAGTGCACACAGCTTCTCTATCAATAACAAGATAAGTCCTAATCATAACAAAGATAGAAACATATCTTTAATCGATAGCTGCATTCTACAAACCAGGAACAAACTTCCATGTTTATCTAGACTCCAAATATAACTCGAAGTAGGAATCCTGATCAGCTTCAAGTCCTGATGATCAAACCTGATCATAGTCTGAGTAGGAATCCTGATGATCAATAAGATACTGACGCTTGATCAAATACTGATGACCATGCAATACTGATGACGTCAGCAATCCTGATCAGTTGAGTCTAGCTTCTGACGATCATTGAATTCTGATCTAACAATCTCCCCCAATCTCATACTTTGTGAAATAAAGTATAGATTCCAAATATTCAATGATGTCAAAAACATGTATCAAAATGTACAAGTATCTTCAGAAACAACTTATCTGTTTAAGCTTTGTGATAGAACAGATTCATCTTCAAGAAGTTGGATAATAAACTTTCTTCTTTTTCTTCAAGAATTTGAATCAGTCTTTCCTTAAGATTTCTGAGTTCTTCATCTTCCTCATTAATCTGGTAGATAGCTGCTCTGAGATTCTGTATGGAGTTTCTCTGTAGACTGTGCTCTTCAAGCAAAAGATAAGCAATTTCCTTCCCATCAGGATTGAGAGAAAGATGAGTCATGCCAAAATTTACTTCTTTAACAGCAGAACCCCTTTGCATTTCCACATCCTGACCTCTTTGATTTAAGTACATGGGAGTATAATTACCATTGAAATTACTGTTTCCATCCAGTCTTCTTCTTATAGTTGACAAAATCATGTCACTCCATTCTTTGTACACTTGGTTCTTCCATCTTAACAGATAGTGAACATATTTCAGTTCCTGTGTAGTTTTCATCAGCAGATCTTGAATAGATAGAATCTTCACACTACCATCTTTCATGAAGTACAGAAGCTTTTCTTTCTTTTCAAAACCATCATGACAATCTATAACTATATCAACAGCTAATAAATTGTTCAGGTTTTCAGAAGTTAAAGTACCTCCAATTTCTGTCAAAGAGTAAGGATCAACATATGACATATTCAGATATTCACCATCTCTGTGTCCAATACCTCCTCTTGAATTACTTGACAATTGCTTCAGATTTGAAAACATCTTTAACCAGAGTGCTTTTGATCTAACCATCTCAGATAAATCAACAACACTTGAAGCGCTTGTAATAATTCCACCAGACTGAAAATTGATAGGTGTATCACAACTTAATGTGCTAATATGTTTCCACTTCTTGTCTTTCTCCTTTTCATGAGCGTAGCTTCTTTCAAGTAAAGATTCTTGTCTGCTTGAATTTCTCCATTGTCTTTTATTTGCAACTTTAAGCCTTCGTAGATAGAGATTGAAATCTTTATTTGTTCTTCTTGTAATATCTCTTCTTCTGGCTTCTTCTTCTTCATCTACTTCTTTGTTGTGACAATCAACAACAGTAGATAAGATTATCAAATCAACCTCTTGCAGAATTTCAGATTCGTCAGGATCTTGAATATTGTCAGGATTAGAATCTTCAATTTGATTTGTATTGCTGAGAGTTGATTTTCTTGATTTTCTTCTCAATTCAGGTTCTTCTTCAACAATTCCATCATCACCAAAAGTAGATCTGTCAGGAACTACTAGAGTTTGAATAGGTTCAGGAATTTCTTCAATTCTTAACCCTCTAGACCTTGTCTGTCTAGGTACTGTTTGAGTTGAAGAACCTCTTCTATTTCTTCTAGCACCTCTCCTACCTCTGCTTCCTCTACCTCTAGCAGGAGCAGTATAGCTTTCCATTGTCTCTCTTTGTAGTCTCAAGAAATCTTCATGTGAGAGATCTGGATATTCTTCACTTGCTGTAGAGAGTGCTTTTCTTGCATATAATTGTTGAACTCTTTTATCAGTGTGATATAGAGTAACAATTCTGCCGTCTTTTGTAGAAAACTTCTGGAATAAATTTGATGCATCTTCAGGATTATCAATAATCACATCTTCATCACCTTCAGAAATTGTAGCAAGAATGTGTCCATGACCAGGTGTCAGGATTTGATCTTCCGTCAGGATCTGAGATTGCACCAATGTTCTTACTGTCTTAACTCCAGAATCAGAAACATGAGTTGACTGCGTTGTTTGACTTTGAGAAGTTTGGATTGTCTTCATAACAACAGCATCAGAGGTTTCTCCTTGTATCACTTTGTCACCACCATCATCTCCAGTATCATCATCATTATTTCTTAATACTAGATCAGGTGTACATTTTGTCTGAATAACCTTCTCCCCCTTTTTGACATCAGGATTTGACAATAATTGCAAAATTAAGGAAAGAGAGGCTTGAATTTCAGTTACCTTAGTATCCAGAGAATCAATTCTTTGTTTGATTGAGGTTTGTTCCGAAACAACAGATTTCACTTGGGATTCCACTACCCTTAGTTGAAAAGTAGTAGGCACCTTTGTAAAATTATTAAAGATATCAGTCCTCACTTTTTCAGTTGAACCCTTGATAGAATCAATCTCACTTTTCAGGCTTTTGGATAACAGAGTTGTAGCCTTCAGATGATTCTTCAAGTCTTGATTCTCTATAGATTTCACTGCATTATAGGCATGTGCAATAGCAGAAGAAAAACTGATAGATTCATCAGAATTGTGCCATGAATTGTTCCATTCATTCTGTCTAAATGCCTCTGCAGGATCAAAGGAAGGAATAGAAAAATCTTGTCTCTGATCTTTCCCAGTGAAAGCTTTGTCAGCCATATACGTACTTGATGAACCAAAATTAGTTCCAAGACTAATCTTGAGTGCTGTAGCAAGCTGTTCCTTCTCTTTTCTATTCTCATTATCATCATCACTATCATCATCAGAATTATCATCATCAGAACCATGAGATATATCAGGATCAGGAATTGCAATACCTTTCAGTTTATCCTGTGATTCTGAGATAGGATGATCTATTGGTCTTGAACGAAGTGGTTGTATCAAAATAGGTTCATTATCAGGAGCACCACTAGCGTCAGGATGAACATCGTCAGGATTTGATATGCTTGCATCAGTATTTGCTACCAATGGTTCTTGTGGAGCTTGAGGTTCAGAAGCTGCTTCAACACTTTGAGCTAAAGGTTCTTGTGTGCTTCCCTCATTGACAATGTTCTCGACCAATCTTTCAACAGAAGCTATAGCTTTGCCTGCATCTTCACTTTGAGAAAATGGTTCTTGTGTAGCTGGAATGTTGATGTCTTCATTCTCCCTTTGAGAAAATGGTTCTTGTGTGACCATTCCACTAGCTAAGCCTTCACTCAAACTTTGATTGAGTGGTTCTTGTGTGGCAGGATCAACAGTAGCTGCTGAATTACTCTGAAATTCAGGTTCTTGTGGGCTTGATCCTTTCAGCTTCTTCTGTCTCTGATAGACTAACTCTTCTGCATTCCTCTTTTTCTTTGATGTAGGTGTAAGACCAACCAAGGAAGCAGTTGTCAAAACCTTCTCCCAAGAATGTCCTCGAATCTGAGATGGAGAGGCTGGAGAGTCTGATATAGAGACAACTTTTGTTGTTGCATCAGGAATACTAACATCAGGATTTGATGTCTGAATATCAGTATCCTTCATTTGCACTGTCAAAGGAATATGATACCTGCTCTTTGATAATTTCCTTGTCTTTTGTGGTTTTGATGAAGGTACCACAGCTTTAGTAGCAGTATCAGCAACTTCCTTGTTCACATTCATCACAGAGGATATAGGTAAGTCATCCTCTGAATCACTTTCATCAATCAACCTTAACTTCCTTTTCACAGGAACATTCTTAACAACCTTATCAGCTTTCTTCACCAGGACCCCTTGTACACCCCCTTGTATCTTCTTTTTAGTGAGTGATGTAGAGGAAAAATCCTTTGAACCTGATTGCCTTCCAGACACATCAGTTCTAGCTGATTTCTTTGATTTTACAACTAAAGTCTTTTGAGAGACAGTAGAGGTGGTTGTTAACTGTTTAGACTGTTTAGGTTGCATGCTTGTGTCAGGAACAAGGTGGGTTGGTCCTTGTACCATAGCATTAGAAAGTAGTCCATAACGAGTAGGCATTTTCTGATGTAAGAAAAACCTAACCTCATCAGGAATAAAAGCATTTCCTATGAAACCATTTGCCTTATCACTGTTGACTAAGGACTTAATATTATTCTCAGTAATTCTACAGATTGGTAGAACTACATCATCCTCAAAAACAACATTAGGACATAAGTGATTAAATATCAACTGTAAAAATCTAAGAAAACAGACAGAACCCAACTTATCTGATTTCCTATCACTTAAAGCTTTTAAGATAAAAGAGCCATAATCAAACACTGTAGAATGGATAAGAGAGTACCCAATTTTAAGAGATCCTGATGGAAGAGCATCAAAATTTGATGTCTTGTTCAGGAAACAGCGGCTGATTGTATCAAAGAAGAAATTCCATTCCTTCTTAAGCTTTGTCCTAAAGAGATTTCCATATCTCTTTACTTCTCCATTGTAGCCCAGTTTCTTGACAAACTCAAATAGAGCAGAGTCTGAAATCACCCTAGGGACTTTTTCACCCAGAATAGGCAAATGCAATGCCTCTTCTATAACAGCAGGGGTGACATGATGAGTGACCCCATTTGATTCGAACTGCATCAGAATGGTTCCTGTAGAACTTTGACAAAAAACAACTGTGTTCCAAACCTGCATTACATACTTAAAAGAAACACTTGCAGGCTCTGTTAAAGCATACTTCAATGGGCTTGAAGTAAGAAAATCTTGAATTATATGGAACTCAGTAGGCAATTCTTGATGGTCTAGTATGGCTACAAAGTTATTAGTGGCAAAAGTAATATCACGAATTACTGTTTGTTTGTTCATGAATGATGAAGACGCCATTATAATGCTTTTGAGAACTCGAGAATTAAGATTTGAAGCAATTAGGGTATGAAAGCACAGAGAGAGATAAAAACGAAAAACTGATGATGAGAGAGTAATGAAAGATGTAAAACAATGAAAATTATTTTGGTAAAACAAAATATTACTCTCAATGACAGGTGGCAAAATATGATTTGTGCATAACTAATTAGTGGACAGATTACGTGTGTCATTAAATAAAACTGCACCGCTTTTTATGTGTATGTATAGATATAACTATAAGAGAGCAACACACGCGCGTATACAGTTGTCCTACTAAAACTCAATCGTCTATTAGCAGATACGGACGAAAAATTAGGCACAAATTTAGCAATGAAAATACTGACCTGTACATCAGAATTGACCAGTTGACTTCCTGTCAGGAGTGAGTCCTATCAGGATTTGATCAAAAATACATACCTTTCTGAATAACCATCAGGATTTGACAGTTATCAGGATTTCCTCTCTGTAGCTTTTTCTCAGAAATTCCCAAAATTCATCATTCCAAGTTCATTCACCAACTTATTGAAAGTAGCTTCAGGTAGTGGCTTGGTGAATATATCAGCTAGTTGTTGATCAGTAGGAACAAAGTGAAGTTCAATTGTTCCTTCCAGAACCTGTTCTCTTATAAAGTGATATCTGATACTTATGTGTTTAGTAAGAGAATGCTGGACTGGATTTCCTGTCATTGCAATAGCACTTTGGTTATCACAATAAATAGGGATTTTTGAGTATGACAGGCCATAATCTAACAACTGATTTCTCATCCACATTATCTGAGCACAACAACTTCCTGCAGCAATGTACTCAGCTTCTGCAGTTGAAGTGGAAATAGATTTCTGCTTTTTACTGAACCATGAAACTAGTCTTCCACCCAAAAACTGACAACTTCCTGAAGTACTTTTCCTGTCTATTTTGCATCCTGCAAAATCAGCATCTGAATAACCACACAACCCAAAATCTGATTCCCTTGCATACCAAAGGCCAAGTGAAGGAGTGCCTTTGAGATATCTGAAAATTCTTTTGACTGCAATCAGATGTGGTTCTCTAGGTTTTGCTTGAAATCTTGCACACAGACAGGTTGCAAACATGATATCTGGTCTACTTGCAGTGAGATACAATAAAGAGCCAATCATTCCTCTGTAGTGAGTTACATCTACCTCTTCACCTTGATCAGGATCAAGTTTGGTAGCTGTAGCTATGGGAGTTGAAGCAGGAGTACTGTCTTGCATGTTAAACCTTGTCAGTAAATTCCTTGTGTATTTAGACTGATTAATAAAAATCCCTTCATCAGTCTGTTTAACTTGAAGACCCAGAAAGTAACTCATTTCTCCCATCATGCTCATTTGATATCTTGACTGCATAAGCTTGGAAAACTTTTCACACAGCTTATTGTTTGTTGACCCAAAAATGATATCATCAACATAAATCTGAACTAACAGCAACTCCTTACCATGATTCAAATAAAATAGAGTTTTATCAATTGCACCTCTTTTGAATCCACTTTCCAGTAAGAATTGAGCTAAGGTCTCATACCATGCTCTTGGAGCTTGCTTTAGTCCATAAAGTGCCTTATCCAGTCTGTAAACATGATCTGGATATTTAGGATCAATGAAACCAGGAGGTTGTTCAACATAAACTTCTTCCTCCAGTTCACCATTTAAGAAAGCACTTTTAACATCCATCTGGAAAACCTTGAATTTCTTATGTGCTGCATAAGCAAGAAATATCCTGATGGCTTCTAATCTTGCAACAGGAGCAAAAGTTTCATCATAGTCAATTCCCTCTTGTTGGGAATACCCCTTTGCAACTAGTCTAGCTTTATTTCTGATAATGACTCCATCAGAATCAGTCTTGTTCTTGAAAATCCACTTTGTACCAACTATTGATCTATTCTTTGGTCTTGGTACCAGTTTCCAGACTTCATTCCTTTCAAATTCATTCAGTTCTTCTTGCATTGCAGTAACCCAATCAGCATCTTTAAGTGCATCTTCAACTTTCTTAGGCTCCTCCTTGGATAGAAAGTTATTATATAAACATTCATTCTGAGTTGCACTTCTTGTTTGAACACCTGCATCAGGATCTCCAATTATCAAATCAGGAGTATGATCTTTTGTCCATTTCCTTGCTGGTGTCAAATTGTTTCTTGAAGTAGATGCTCCCCCTGGATTGGTGTTATCTTGATTGAAAGAATTTGATTGATTTGAAGCTCTCCTTGAATTATTGCTATGCCCTCCTGATGTGTTATCAGGATCTTCACTTGAATCAGTATCTGAAGAATTCTGTCCTGATGATGGAGTTGACTCTGAACTTGTAGTTGAATGCCGTTGCTCCCCCTCAACATTAACACTACTAGTTGTATCACTGTTGTTTGTATCATCAGTATTAGCACCATCAGTATCTGGTGTGTCATCAGGATTTGGTGACCTGTCAGTACTGGATGAATGGACAGCTTCTGATTCACTTTCTTCAGGTTCCTTGGAAGCTTCATTTTCAAATAACAACCTATCATGCGAGTCTTCAATGATTCCAGTTATCTTCTTATCATCAAAAGATACATGAATTGACTCCATGACAGTTCTTGTTCTCAAATTAAAAACTCTGAAGGCTCTTGATGTAGGATAACCTATGAATATTCCTTCATCAGCCTTTGTTTCAAATTTCCCTAGCTGTTCAGGATGAGTTCTGAGAACAAAACATTTACAGCCAAACACATGCAAATGCTTCAGACTTGGTTTCTTCTCCTTGAGTGACTGATAAGGAGTAACACCATGCCTGTTTATCAATGTGAGATTTTGTGTATAGCATGCTGTGTTGACTGCTTCTGCCCAGAAATATGTAGGTAATTTAGCTTCTTCCAACATATTTCTGCCAGCTTCAATAAGAGTTCTATTCTTTCTTTCTACTACTCCATTTTGCTGAGGTGTGCCAGGAGCAGAGAATTGTTGAATGATTCCTTTGTATTTGCAGAACTCTTCCATCTTTGAATTCTTAAATTCAGTACCATTATCACTTCTCAGAATCTTGACTTTGTATTTTGTGGTTGTCTCAATCATCCTCACATGATCCAACAGAACTTCAGGAGTTTCATCTTTTCTGTGCAGAAAATACATCCAGGTGAATCTAGAATATTCATCAACAATTACAAGAGTGTACCTTTTCTTACTGATGGACATGATGTTGACTGGACCAAACAGATCAAGATGTAGCATGTGATATGGTTCTTCAATAGAGGATTCTGATTTACTCTGGAATGATGTCCTTCTTTGTTTTGCTTTTTGGCATGCATCACAGAGTCCATCAGGTGTATATAAGACATTAGGTAATCCTCTTACTAACTCTTTCTTAACCAACTCATTGATGTTGCTGAAGTTGAGATGAGAAAGCTTCTTGTGCCAATTCCAACTTTCATCTACTGAAGCTTTACTGATGAAACATGTAGGGGAGCCATCAGTATCTGAGAGAATGTTGGCTTCATATATGTTACCATGCCTGTAGCCAGTTAGTGCTATCTTCCCTGTTGCTTTACTGACTACTTCACAATGTGTGGAATAGAAATTGACATGATAACCTCTGTCAGTGATTTGACTAATACTCAACAAGTTGTGTTTTAGTCCTTTCACTAGAGCTACTTTTTCAATGATGACATTTCCAATGATTATATTGCCATATACCAAGGTTTGTCCAATGTTGCCATCTCCATAAGACAGAGTTGGGCCAGCTTTTTCCTCATATTCTGATAACAGGGCTTTGTTTCCAGTCATGTGCACAGAACATCCACTATCCATGACTAACACATTTTTCCTTTTACCCTGCATCAGAATAGAAACACACTAGTTAGAACACTTAGGAACCCATACGTGTTGGGTTCCTTTCTCATGCAATTTATTAATTTTAGCAGCAGAAGACTTTCTGACTTTAACAGTCCTGACAGGATTTACTCCATCAGGATTTGCTTTGTCAGTATCAGTATTAACAAAAGCATGCTTCATTATGACATTTTCAGTTCTATCAGACTTTGTACTACTTTCAAACTTAGGCAATGGATCATAAAAGTTATAGTACAAATCATGATACTCTTTACATGTATAAATAGAATGCCATAGACTACCACAATGAAAACAGGACTTCTGCGGTTTATAGAGTACTGATCTATTCCTAACATCAGACTTAGGAATATCAGTAATCTTCTTCTTACTCTTCTTACAATCAATAGCAAGATGATTAGAGTTACCACAGTTAAAACAACACTTTCTAGGTGCATTTGGGATATACTTATAACCATTCTCTTTATTGATCCCAACTTTACCATTCCTATTTCTCTTAACAGTAGCTTCCTTTTTCTTATCTGTAACCTCACAGATTTTATCTTTAAGCTGTTTCTGAGACAATAGACCTAGATTCTTAGTGACTTTTTTCATGACAGTTTTAGACTTTATAATTTTAATTCCTTGAGTAGAAGAAGATCCCTTTTCAAAAGTAGAATTGGAATCCTTACCAAAAACAAAATTAACAGGAGTAATCTTAGATTTGGTTGAGTCTATAACATGTCTATAGGTCTTTGGACTGACTGTCTCATCAATGACAATTTTCTCTGCTAATTTCTTATCTTCATCTGACTTATATCCTAGACACTCTTTCCAATTCTTAGAGGTATTAATCTCATGAAATTTCCTACCAGAGTCTGTCCAGGTTCTGATTTTCTCATTAGCAAATTCAAGTTCTTTTTCAAGGGAAGTACATTTAGATGTCATCTCTAAGTGCATGTGCTTAACATTATCACATTCTTTTTGTACTTCTTGCATACGAGAAAATTCAGCTTCTAATATCTCATTCCTCTTTCTAAGGTCAGACATCTCAGATAAGATTCTAGTATTCTCAGCAGTTTGACTTCTAAAGCTAATATGTAATGACTTTAGAAAACGTCTTAACGCAGAAGCATTATCAGTATCAAAATCAAAGATAGTATTTAGTACCTTATCATCAGGAGCAGCAGTTACATCAGCATTGGCCATTAATGCATAGTTGACTACCTCAGTATCAGATTCTGAGGAAGAGTCCATCCAATCCTTGCTTGATGTGATGAGTGCCTTTGTCTTGTTGCATTCAGAAGCAAAGTGACCCATACCATTACACTTGTAGCATCTAACCTTTGACTTGTCAAATTTGCTACCCTTGCTGTCCTTCTTGATATACTTGTCTTTGTCTGCTTTGAAGGTCTTTTTCTGAAAGTTGCCTTGTCTTCTATTCTTCCTGAACTTCATCCTTCTGAAGTTTCTGACAATCATAGCAACCATCTCTTCCATGTCTGAATCAGAAGATTCATCACCAGTATTGGCATCAGGATTGCCATCAGTATCTGATGAAGAGTCGTCAGGATCTGACTCAGCTACTCTTGCTTTCCTTCTAGAGACCTCCATAGCTTTCCCTTTTGATTTTGCTTCTACATTCAAAGCAATTGACTTTGCCTTGCTGCTTTTCTTGTTCTTTCTCTGTTGAACTTCAAGATCATGAGTTCTTAGCATCCCATAGATCTCATCAAGAGACACAATGTTCAGATCGTACTGGTGTCTAATGATTGAGGTCTGAGTATCCCATTCTTCAGGTAAAGCTCTAAGAAATTTGGTGTTTGAATCTTCAGTTTCATATACTTTGTCAACTAAGGATAAGCTGTTCAGTAGTGTCAGGAATCTATCATATAGATCAGTCAGGCTCTCTTCAGGTCTTGCATCGAATTGTTCATATTCTTGAATCAATAGAGCCCTTCTGTTTTTCTTGACAGATGCAGATCCCTGGCACTGAGTTTCCAAAGTATCCCAGATTTCTTTTGAAGACTTGCATGCAATCACTCTGTTTGACATAACAGCATCAAGACTATTATGCAAGATATTCTTTATCTTTGGTTCCCTGAGTACATGAGCTTTTTCTTCTGGAGTCCATTCAGCTTTAGCTTTGACCACATAATGTTCTGGTACTGTATCTGTTCGTTCTACGAACTTTGTTGGTATATATGGTCCATCACGAATCCTGTCCAAGTAGTCAGGATCCATAGCCTCCAGGTACATCAGCATCTTTACCCTCCATGTGGGATATTCTGATATCTTCAAGATGGGAATCTTCATGCTTTCATACTTGGTTGTCGACATCTTTAGATCGTATCTGATTCAGAATTAAATCAGTTTGCTCTGATACCAATTGTTGCCCAGTAAATAACAATTGTAGAAGGGGGTTGAATACAATTGTATAAGATTCTCGACTTTATGTAACACAAATATGAAAGATCAATAACAATAACAATAACAGCTTTATTAACTTTGATATAAAACTGTTACAAACTCTCTTAAGAAATTCTGATGTTCTTAAGAGCTGCTAGCTTACAAAAACTCTCTCAAGAAATTCTGTTCTTAAGAGCTTCTCTCCGATTATGTTCTCTCTCTCTGATGAGTACATAAATCGAAACCAAAACTGTGTTTATATAGTGCACACAGCTTCTCTATCAATAACAAGATAAGTCCTAATCATAACAAAGATAGAAACATATCTTTAATCGATAGCTGCATTCTACAAACCAGGAACAAACTTCCATGTTTATCTAGACTCCAAATATAACTCGAAGTAGGAATCCTGATCAGCTTCAAGTCCTGATGATCAAACCTGATCATAGTCTGAGTAGGAATCCTGATGATCAATAAGATACTGACGCTTGATCAAATACTGATGACCATGCAATACTGATGACGTCAGCAATCCTGATCAGTTGAGTCTAGCTTCTGACGATCATTGAATTCTGATCTAACATTAATGTCAAAGGTGATGCTAAGCCGGTCAAACAGAAGAAAAGGAACTTCGCCATGGAAAGGCAGGAGGTCATACAAGCCGAAGTTGAGAAGCTACTCGAGGCAAAATTCATCGAGGATATTAGATATCCCGAGTGGTTGGCAAATGTGGTGGTGGTTAAAAAATCAAACGGAAAATGGAGGATGTGTGTCGATTATACCGATCTCAACAAGAACTGTCCGAAAGACCACTACCCATTGCCGAATATTGATCAGTTGATAGATGCTACTTCGGGACATCAGATTCTCAGCTTTCTAGATGCCTTTTCGGGCTACCATCAAATTGCGATGAATGCCGAGGACATTCCGAAGACAGCATTCATCACACCAAATGGCACATACGCATACATCAAAATGCCCTTCGGCTTGAAGAATGCAGGGGCCACTTTTCAGAAAATGATCAACAAAGTCTTCAAAAAGATGATTGGAAGGAACATGGAATGCTATGTGGACGACATGATAGTCAAATCCCTCCTGCGGGACCACGCGGAAGATCTGCAGGAATGCTTTGAAACTCTCCGACAGAATAACATGAGGATTAATCCGAACAAGTGTACGTTCGGAGTAAGCAGTGGGAAATTTCTGGGATACATGGTTAGCGCCCGAGGGATAGAGGCGAACCCAGAAAAAATCAAAGCAGTGGTCGATATGGAGGCTCCGAAAACCATCAAGGACATTCAAAAGCTTACCGGACGGTTAGCAGCATTGAGGAGATTCATTTCCAGGTCAGCAGAGAAAGCGCTACCATTCTTTGAAGTGCTTCGGGGGTCGAAGACATTTGAGTGGGGGCCGAACTGCCAGAAGGCCTTCGAAGAAATAAAAGAATATTTGGTAAACACTCCACTCTTAATGAGACCAGACCCGAAGGAAACATTGCAACTATATTTGGCAGTGAATGATCGAACACTGAGAGCCGTTTTGGTCAAAGAGCATGAAGGGAACCAACACCCGGTTTATTACATCTCGCACATACTGAAGGATGCCGAGACCAGGTATCCTAATGCCGAAAAATTTGCTTATGGACTCATAATGGCCTCCAGGAAGTTAAGGCATTATTTTCAAGGGCGAACGATCCAAGTCATAACCGATCAGCCCTTAAAGAAAATACTGCAAAGGCCAGAAGCATCGGGAAGAATCGTGGCATGGGCGATTAAACTAGGGGAATATGAGCTAGAATATGTACCAAGAACTTCGATCAAAGCTCAGGCCCTGGCAGATTTCATGATCGAGTGCACCTTTTCCGGCCCAAAAGACCTCGTTCCCGAAGAGCATCTGATACAGTCTCCGGGAAAATGGAAACTATTTGTGGATGGATCGGTCGCCGGTAACAAATATGGGGCAGGTTTGATCTTAACTAGCCCCGAAGGATTCGAAATATGCCAGGCAATCCGCTTCAATTTCCCGGTAACGAACAATGAGGCCGAATACGAAGCTTTGCTGGCTGGTTTGGATTTGGCCCGAAGTTTAGAAGTTAAACACCTAAAGGCCTTCAGTGATTCAATGTTGGTGGTAAAACAGTACAGCGGTGAGTATGGGCAGAAAGATCCTCGTACGAAGGCTTACGCCCAAAAAGTACGCGAGAACACTCAGTTTTTCCTTTCCTTTGAGTTAAGCCAAGTGGCCAGGGAAAACAACAGTCGGGCGGATGCACTCTCAAGGCTAGCTTCGGCAGATACTCACAATTTAACAGGGTCCATCTATCTGACCGAAGCAAAGACACCTTCGATCGACAGAAAACAATGCCTGGAGATACACCAAGGAATTAATTGGATGACGCCGGTCAGGGCATTCCTCGAAAAGGGTACTCTGCCATTAGATCGAAGAGAGGCACAAAAGATTCGCTATCGGTCGGCCAACTACACTTTGGTAGGGGGCCGATTATTTCGAAGATCAGCAACTCAGCCACTCCTTCGCTGCCTGGACCCTGACGAACAAAAGTTGGCACTAGAAACGGTTCACGAAGGGATCTGCGGAGAGCATTTGGCCGGGAGGTCCTTAGCCTTCAAAATTCTCAGGCAGGGATTCTTTTGGCCGAAGATGAAAGAAGATGCAACGGAATACGCCAAAAAATGCAAACAGTGCCAGCTATTTAGCACAATTCCGAAGCAACCACCCGAGATAATGTCTTCGGTCCTTAGTCCCATCCCTTTTGCCATGTGGGCCGTGGATATTGTAGGAGTTTTACCCACCAGCACCAAGCAAGCAAAGTATTGTATAGTGGCAATTGACTACATGACCAAATGGATAGAAGCAAGGCCACTCTCCGCCATCACCGAAGCGGCGGCAATGAAATTCATGTTGGAACAGGTGATATTAAGGTTTGGGATTCCCATGGTGTGTATATCAGATAATGGAGCACAGTTCGTTGGGAGCAAGTTCAAGAAATTTCTGAGCCAATTTGGGGTCCAACAGAAGTTCAGCTCAGTCGGTCATCCCCAAGGCAACGGGGCGATAGAAGCAGCTAATAAAATAATTTTTGACGGGATTAAGAAGAGGTTGGGCGAAGCCAAAGGTTTGTGGGCCGAGGAATTACCTTGGGTTTTGTGGGCATACCGAACGACAACCAGGTCTTCGACCGGAGAAACTCCTTTTAGACTGGCATTCGGGACAGATGCCCTTCTACCAGTAGAAGTCGGACTAGAGTCATACCGAACCCAAGTGTTTAATGTTGAGACAAATGAATTTGGTCTGAAGGCTAATGTGGATTTCTTAGAAGAAGAACGTGAGGTAGCACACCAGAGAAACGTAAGATACCAACTTCAGGCAGCCCAATATTACGACTCGGGAATAAAAAAGAGATCCTTCCAGGTGGGCGACCTAGTACTAAGAGAGCTAGCCACTTTCATGCCAGCCAAACAAGGCAAACTCATGCCGAACTGGGAAGGTCCTTATACAGTCGTAGAAGTCGTCCGACCTGGGACATATAAACTCCACCGTTCGGACGGCAGCCCAATCAAAAACACCTGGCACGCTTCACATCTTCGCCGTTTTTATCAGTAAGCCCCTCAGCCTTATTATGTTTGTTCTTTTCAAAGTATTGGTTCACGCAAATTTGAAGATATTTACCTAAAAGCGGGCGACCGTATATGTCTGTCCGATGTACGAACATATGATTAAAATTATGAAATCGACAACTTGTTCGCCTACATAATTTGTTTTTATAGCTAAGTACACTTTTCATCAGTCGATTTAGCACGTTAAATTAAACTATCAGGACCCATTTTGGGAACTGAATTCTTCTACTGGTTTTAGTATTTCACTTGTTTTAACATGACTAAGGCCGGGAGCACAAAATCTCACCGACCGAAGAAGACCTTACTCATTTATAAAACCCCTCAAAATACCAAGGGGCAGCTAGGTTACGACCAAAGACGCTGAAGAGAAAAAAAAATTATGCTAAGGCAAATAAAACGCCGAAGATGCATAAGAAATAATAAAGAAAAAGTATGCTAACGCTAGGTTACGACCAAAGACGCTGAAGAAAAAAAAAAAAATTATGCTAAGGCAAATAAAACGCCGAAGATGCATAAGAAATAATAAAGAAAAAGTATGCTAAGGCAAATAAAACGCCGAAGATGCATAAGAGAAAAAAGCAAAGTGAATTATGCTAAGGCTAACGAAGTGCCAAAGATGCATAAAATTGGGAAGCAAAATATTGAAGAAAACAAAAGACAAGCTACTATTGAAGCCCGAAGGTAGAATATTACAAAAGCCCGAAGGCATGTTTGAATAAAGCCCGAAGGCAAGTTCAAATAAAACATAAAGATTGAAATTAATCAGACAAGTCTTCATCGGCCCCCGAAGAAACAGTGGGTGGCTCGTCGACTATAGCCTCTCGGGTCACAGGATCCGACATCCCAGCCTCCAGCAAAAGCTTATAATCTAGTCCGACCGAGCTAGCCTTCGAAACAGCTTCATCGTAGCCCATTTGGAAGCACCTATCTTCGGTCACCTCCAAAAGCTTTTTGGCCCTACGAGCTTCACGACGAAGGCTTTTCAGCTGCTCATTACAGCGGCCGACCCGAGCCGTCTTAGACTCCAACTGTTCCTTCAGAAGACGGACTTCGGCTATCTGCTTCTCTTGGGATGTCAGCTGCTCCCGAAGCAGATTCCTCTCCTCCACCAAGGCTTTGGCCTGGCCGGTGACCCTCTCCAGCTCCAGCTCCGCCACTTTGAGTTTTCCTTCAGCTTTTACCGCCCTGACACGATCGTCCTCAGTCTTGTCAGCAGCAGAGGCGATAAGAGGGACAGCCTGAAAACAAAATGGAGATTATTAATCAAGTGGAAACGACAAAAGTATTAAAAGTGGAAGAAAAGGACTTCACCATAGAGAGGAGGCCCATCGCCTCAGTGAGGGCCTTCGCCGCCGAGAGCTTTCCATATATTGCCCGGTCAGCCGGGAGAATCATCCCTCGGCAAAGGTCCGGTCCCACCTCAAGGGCCGACTGAGGAGCAGCCAGGGCGACCGAATCGGTAGCCAAGACACCCCACTGGGGAATATAAGTCTTGACCACCTCTTCGTTCGACCGATTCCTTTTACGGGGCTCTTTGAACAGCTCCCCCTCTGGCTCAGAATCCTTTTCCCGCTCTCTGCGAGGAGAAGTAGCAGGAGTCGTCTGTTGGGGAGATGGGGCAACCGGCCGCTCACTTGCAGAAGCCGTCTGGGCAGAAGCTTCGCCCCTCTCCCGGGCATCCTTCGCCTCTTGGAGTTTTCTCATTCGGCGATCAATCACAGCCTGACGGGAAGACACTGCACACAGAAAAATGCGAGTCAATAAAAATATCAGTCTAAATACCGAAGGAAAACCAGGAAAAAGAAGTTACAAAGTAGAAAACAAGACAGAAAATAAACCGTTACCCCCATTACCCCAGAGGGCGAACAACCAATCTTTATCGCGACTAAGAGACAGAGGGACTCTTCCCATGTCCAGCTCGCACAATTTCCTGTAATCCTCTGCGTCAGCCCCCAGAATAGAAGGCATCACGAGGTCCTTCGGCTCTACATCCTTCCATACCGCAAATTGGGCGATTTTTGGGCCGGAGAAGAAGAACCACTTGATGTGACTCTCCTTATTGTTAGAGTTGGTGGAAGCCCAGGCGACCCTATTGGTCTTTCGGGCAATGGTATAAAAGCCCTTACTCTTCCCGTTGCGTCGGAAATCATAATGATGCCAAAAGAGTGAAGTTCGGGGGTTCACGTTCGCCGCCATACACCGTGCTTGAAACACGTTGATATGTATGAAGCTATTTGGGTCTAACTGCCCTAAGGCTATCCCCATATCCTTGAACAGATGCTTCAAAAGCTGTAGCGTCGGCACCCGAAAGCCGCATTTAAGTGCTGCTTCGGAGAGACCTGTAGCTGTTTTTCCGTGCATCTCTAAGACCTTAGGATTGTGCCATATTCGGTCCGTCCGAGTGGCCAAATGAATGAACCATAGGGTCCTTGGAATGTGATATTCTTCATAAAATCCAACGACCGTCTCTTCGGCCAGTGTGGATCTATGGTTCGCCGCTGGGTACAGTGCGGCGTCACTAAACGGCGATGGAGTCGACCGATCCATGTCCCTGCATCCGGTAATGAAGAGACAATTAGCCATGTACTCGGAATCAACATAAATAAACTAAAAATATGAAGGATAATAGCCGAGTACAGGGGGCCAGGATCGGTCGAAGATGTTCTAGAATATAAAGACGAAACGCAGCCCATAGGCTAGGCCTAAAGAGAGTAAAATCTAAGGATTCAGGGCGACCGGAGTGTTCTGATGGATTTAAAGACCCCAAAGGACCTTAAACCCGGAACAATCATGAAAGCCCAGAAATAATTCCCCTAAAAATACAAAACCCAGAAAGTCGCATCCCTAACTACGCACAAAGGGACACATGCATATCTGCTATACTGCTATAGTCACGGTAGTGAACAACGCTACAAACAAAACATGAAAACTGATGCAAAGATAAAGAGATTACTTACTGTTTTGAAGATAAAGCGAGAGTGGAATAGGAGGGCTTGGAAATTCTGGAGTTGAGATAACGGCCCCAATGTTGAAATAAAGTGCCTGTTTGTTTGAAATCTTGAAGAAAATGCAGTGCTTGTTTGCGTAAAAAATGGGAATGAAGTGGCGTTTGGGGATTTAAAGGAAAAGAAAAGACGTTTGGACAACCCAGGGTCTTTTCGAATTCAACGGCCAGGATGCAAGCTCGGATCCCAAGACCTGACAGCCGTCAAATTAAAGAGGCACGGTTTCCCAAGTGACGTCACACCCCCCAACTGCCAATGTCCTTACCCGAAGAGGGATCTAGAACATTGTTCCGAAGCAGGGGCCGAATTTTGGTCTTCGCCCAGAGGAAATACTCTGAACAAAGCCCAGGGACATGTTGGAGGCCCATTATTTTGTTGGACCGGACCGAGCCCATATCGAAGGCCCATCTCTTGGTAAGCCCACCAGTCTATCCGAAAGCCCAGTACCTCCACTCAAAACGGCTGTCATTTATGGTGCGGGGGACACGCTCCCGTCCGCCCCGCCCCCGCTTAAGCCTCCTTCGGTTACAAACATGAAGCACTATATATACAGGTTGGATCTATCTGAAAGATCGATCTTTTCTGGATACTGATAACAAAAACACAGGTCTTTTACGTTTCGAGAATCATACCCAAGATCATATTAACTGTTTCTTACACCGGAGGTGAATCGGGGGCCAACACCCTCGCATTCTTCTTCTGCAGGTCCGAAGTAAGAGGTAGCTGGTCGAGAACGGGTCGTAACACCGCCGTCTAGCGATTAATCGACGATTAATCCCGATTAATCATCAATTTTTAGAACACCGGTTTTCCTCCCATAAAAAATTTGAAAGCGTGTGTAATTTAAATTTAAATACTTAAAAAATTGAAATGATAAAAAATGAAATTCAAGAAGTCAAACTGGACCATCTCGTTTTGTCGAAGGCGGTGTGGGTCGGATCCCCCGTATAAAACTTATCTTCATCATCCATCCTCTCTCCTACGCTCTCAACAATTCTTGAACAAGATAATAACACTTCTATTTATATGTACACCAACCAACACATATATGTTCTGTCTTAAAGTTTCATAATTACACATCCTACATACACAGACAGCAGTTACATACAAGCTCTAATAGTCTGAAATATTACAAGTATGTCCGTAGAGAGATCACTAGAAGCCTGGGAAGAAGTCCAACGCCACAGCCACGATTTAGCCGACCGGTTCACTCAAGGTTTCACCGGTTTACTCAACCCGGACCGGTTCACTAACGGTTTTAACGGTTTGATTCCTTCTCCCCTTTCATTTTCATGGCCTAATCCTGTTGAATTCCCCAACCATAATTTCGTTAAAGATTTCAACATTTCGAATAATTACGCTTCTGCAATTGATGGTGTTGGAAGTAAATTAGGGAAGGCTAGAAATGATTTCGGAGCTTCGATTAGTGGTGTTGTGGACAAGTTTGTTAGGGTTTTGCCTTTGCCTTTTAAGAAGAAGGATGGGAATGTGGTGAATACGTTGCGATTGGAGGGGAATGTGGACAAGGGTGGGGAGGATATTGGGTGTTTGGCTATGCGGTTTCGGGATTTTGGGTTTGTTGAGACGGGTGGTAGGAGTTTAGAGAGTTCGGTTGAGGAGGAAAGGGGTTTGGGGTTTAATTTCGATGATTCGGGATTTGGTGATAAACGACAGGTATAATGTTGTTGATTGAATTGTTTTAATAAGATTGTTGGAGGTGTTTTGTTCAACTAGAATCAGATGATTAATTTTAATGCGAATTGTATCTATTTGTTTTGTCTTATGAGTCTGTGTGTTATTTAGGACAGAGTAGAGTCCTGGTCTAGATTTTACAAATTATGAACACCTTCTAAGATACAAACAAGACCGATTTCAACAAGTTGTACAACCCTTTGTGCATGAAATTAAAATAATTTGAAGCCAGTGTACTATTACTCTGGTAATTGAAGTCAGTAATGACTTTTTTACTCGGCTGCGATATCAGTCGGATAAATATTGTCAACAATTAACAGGACTTCAGTTAGAAATTTAAAAAGTTACGTGATGTCTATATTCGGAAAACTAGTTTGACCTAAACTATAAGACAACAGTACTTGAAGGGCAAAGTCACAACACTTATTTCTACTATTTGTTATTGCACAGTATATCTGTTCCATTATGTTTGTTACTGAACGTGAGTATTTACATATGCAGCGGAGCCTGAACATTACGTCAACATATGACAGTAGAAGGCGCAATGTCCAAAGTTCTTTATCCGCAGGATCAGATTTGTGGAGGGTGGAAGCATCAACTGGAAGCGACAGTTCGGGAAGTGAAGATTCATCATCCCTTCTTGTCCAGCTTGGACCAATACTCTACATTCGTGATGCTACTTTCCTTTTGCCGGTTCATTTCTCCAGGCAGCACTTACTTTGGTATGGATATGATAGGAAGGTACGATAATTTCCACATTTTTTTGTTTCAAGCTACCTGTTTATATACCGCGTTGAAAAAACACTGTTTAACTTGCTTTCTTTTGACATAAATGTTAATTGTTTTCTTCCTTCGGTCATACACCTCTTGTTATTTCTAGCAACCAGTGTTGTGAAATGCGCAAAATCAAAAAAAGCGCAAGCTCTGTTTTTGAAGCGCGACTCGCGACTCGCGATTACTCGCACGATTTTTTTCCAAAAATGAAATTATTTATGTAATTATCTATATTTATACATAAATACTTCTGAAAAATGTTAGTTATGTAAATTAACTCTAAAATGGTACGTAAAACATTTTCAAACATAATAATAAGTCCCGAACTTAGTAGAGATAAACATAATAAAATGTCTCGAGCTTAGTAGAAATATCAACTTAGTAGGAACTAGGAATGTCACACAAAATATTTAACTATCAATCGATGATATTTAGCAAGTCAAAGGCTTCCGAATCATTTAGCTCGATCTCGGTTCCCTCGAACTCTCTTTCTTCCTCATCATCATCTTAGTCTTGAAGAGTTGAAGAACAAGAAGCTCTTTCACTTGATTTTGAGGTGTTCATGTTTCTTGTCAAACACCTAACAGGCACAAAAGAAGGCACTCGATATATAGCATATATACTATATATGTATAATCAGAATTTGAGAATATAGAGATAGAGAGATGAAGAGAAAGGGGCAAGGGGGCAGAGAGAGAGAGATGAAGATTGAAGAGAATGAGGGCAGAGAAAAAGAGAGAGAGTTATGGAGAAAGAGATGGAGATAATAAAATATAAGACATACCTCTTTGACTGCGGGCTGCGTCTGTGCAAACTTGTGAGGATGTGAACGGTTATAAAGATAAGTAGATAAGTAGGGTTTTTTTAACTCAAGGGTATTCCAGTCTTTTTATGTACTGTTCGAGTTTTTGCGTTTTTATTGCGATTTTCTGCGCTTTTTTGCTATTAATCGCGATTGACTCGTGTTTTTTTGCCATTTTCATAATCGCACTAAATCGCTCATATGCAACTCGCAGGACCTTCGCCTAATCGCGAAGCGCGATTAATCGCGATTTTCACAACACTGCTAGCAACCAATATTTTGCTTTAGAGTTAACACACATTCTAGATCTTCTTAACCATCTCCAACCCTGACACTAAAATGATGCAAGTTTTACACTATTTTAGTGTGAAAATCACACTATTCACAAAATCATCTCCAATCTATTTACACTATAACTTACACTAAAAGTCTAAAAGAAGACGTGAGAATTCTAACTTTTTTAAAAGTAAGTGTTAAATTGTGCTATAATAAGAGAGAGACAGAACATAAAGGGAATACATTTCTTTTTTTTTAACAAACCCAAGGGCATAGTAGGAACTATGAAAGATGCCAAATTGGTGTAAAAATGACACCAAATGTACTTTTGACGTCAAATTTGGTGTCATACTATTCATTTGGTGTCACTTGTACACTATTATATTGTTGGATTGGAGTTGCTTTTACACTAAAACTTACACTATGTTTAATGTTATAGTGTTGCATTGGAGTTGCTCTTACGTTCCTCAACTAGTGTATGTTAAAATTGCATATAGGTCAATGGTCAGACATTATAATAAATTATAATTATATATTTTTGAATCTATTCTAGTTTCTAGATGATTGTGATGTATGGATTTAAGAGTTCTGGAAGAATGGAAAACTTAAAATAAGATATAATGTAGGAGAAATATTGAACTTACAAGGTCAACAAGTGTAAGTACATGAAGCCTTTATTTCTGTGCTTGGGTCTTTTCTATTATAATTTAAAACATACCAGTTTGAGCTGAAAATTTCTGGTTATCAAATGATCTAAATTGATTGGATATGTGAATTTCAAGTGTTCTAAATTTATTCATAAGTATTTTATGGTGGAAACATTCGTCAAGTGATAAGTACTTACTCTTGGTTCCTCAAACTTTTTTTCTGGCAGAATGGAATGCATACCATCTGTCCTGCTGTGTGGTCGAAGAATAGGAGTTGGGCCCTGATGTCTCTTATTTGTCTCAACCCAATAGCATGTGTAAGTTTCACATAGTTTTCCAAGACAGAAATTTTGTTTTGTCTGGCAGTTTCTCTCTATAGTTTATGGATTATATATAGTTTGTATTACCCCATTTTTGCACTTAAAATTTGTTTGTAGACATATAGTTAACAACACCTCAGGCATGCAGCATGCCCCCAACACATAAGGCCGTCACTTCCCAGCTTTAACAGCTTGTCTGATCCAAGGGACCAAGACTACTATAATGACGGAGCATGCCTTGAATTAAGTTGGACCACACACAGCAGCACCTTTCCTAATTTTACTTAAATCTGTTTTTGGCTGTTAAGATCACCAATTCTAGAGATGTAAAATGAGTGGTCATTTGTTGGATTGCAGCAGAGCTGCAAAACCCTTGTCGTTGAGTTATTAGCACCGAGTTTAGTGTATGATTACTTGTGACCGCATTTTTTTAACCTTACGTTCACGTTTTTTGGGTTTATTCTGTGGTCAGTACTTTATATCTTTATACACAATGGAACTGTTGAGGCTTGTCGTTCAATCATGGCCTTCAATTTTGCTTATATGTGTGAAGATCATTGTCAAAAAAACATTATTTCATATGTCCTAGAAATATCCGATGAATTAGATCTTAATCAAGTTAAGAGATAAACAAAACGCTTTACTATCAAGCAAGTTCTCCTCATCTGGACTTAATGTTACAAAGAGTTACAAATATAAATACGCTGGGTTCTTAAGATGTTGCTTCATGCTTGTAGTGAAAGCCTGAAAATACTTAAAAAGATAAAAATAATGAGCTTCAGCTTTGGCAAACTACATTGAGTTTTAATATCTATGACCCTGTATGCAACCTATCTTCACAATGCATTAATATTTTTTAGCCCACTACTTGGCTAATTAATAGGTTTTTTGGTGGTAGTGTTTTAAGGGGGCTTTCTCACTTTCTTTCATGTTCCTTTTCCCGTGGCCACAGCCTTTCATTGATTTGCAGCATCCCAATGGCCAATTTACGTACACATCTGGTGAAGGATTATCCACTAGTGCTTTTCTACCTTTCCGTGGGGGTTTACTTCAAGCACAGGGTCAATATCCAGGAGAGATGAAGTTTAGCTACTCGCGCAAGGTAAACTGGAAACTTCAACACATCATACAGTTACTTTCAAAATTTATTGTGGTTTATAGTGTTTAGGTTCAAAATTGCATGTAAAATAAATTTTCAAGTGAAATCTGTAATCCTAAAGACGACATATTAAAACAGAACAAATGGGGAACACGAATCACACCAACAGTGCAATGGCCTGACAGATCATTTACACTGGGTCTTGATCAAGCTTTATCTTGGAAGAGATCTGGTCTTATGGTTAGACCATCTGTCCAAGTCAGGTGAATTCTTTGTTTTGCTTAAATGTATAAGTTTGGTTTTTCTCAACAACCTTTTTTAGAAGCATGATTGATTCTATTGAATTAAATTGAGCAACTAAATTTCGAGTTTTGGTTATAATTTTTTTCCTATATATTCTCCACTTTAATCGTCACATTTTCCTTCCTTACTATAGTTGTTATATCTCTTTCTTGTACAAAATCAGTTTAAACCCGACTTTTGGTGGAAGCAATCCTGGTGTTCAAGCAGAAATTGTACATTCAGTGAAGGAAGAACTTAGTCTTATTTGTGGATGTGCTTTAGCAACACATCCTTCTGCATATGCATCAGTATCTGTAAGTATTTCTGTGTCAGTGGTAAATGGTGGTTAACCTTTATGTATATGGTCATTTGAGACAAGTTAGATGTACTGTATCTGTGAAGAACTGAATTTCTACTTGTTAATATGGTCTAAAAATTTAACTTAACAATTAGTTAGAACACAAAAATGTGAAGCACCTGGGCTCTTTATTCTAAATATGTCATCATGCAGTTGATTCCTTTAGTGTTTTTCTCGTCCTTGATATTTGTCTTCTGTTGACTATAAAAGTAGAATTTGTTACTTCGACAGTGCAGCCACTTCGTTTTAGCAACATATTTACAAATTTGTCAAGTTCAAGATGTGGTCCAAATTTAGTTTAATTTTTTCATAAATAGTTGTGTTGAGTAATAAAATTTGAATTTGATGAGTTTGCAGTGTTCCACATTCTGATAATTAAGCAAAGAGTGCTTTAATTTAATAACACCTAAAAATATAACCTTCATTTTACCAGGAGTCTCTCCAAATCTTAATTGCCCCAAAAACACAATCAAAAACGTCCCTGCAGTTAATTAAAGATTAGAGTAGTAGGTAGACCCTTCTAACTAATCTTATTGTAAGCACCCCATTTTCAGCTTTATATCCACTTTCAACATATCTGCTTTTCACAGAGTGCAAGAGCCTAGACAGTATTTGAAGTAACTGGGCACCAGAACGCACACATTGCATGCTCTTTGAACTTGTCTAACAAAATTATTTTAATAACATCTGTGTAGGAAAAACTCCAATGTTTCATGCTTTCTCGTTTGGTCTTATTGGACTACCTTGTTTCTCTCTGCTTTCAGTATATTTGTGCAGACTTTAGTCTTATAGCATGTCATTTTTGTTTTTTATGTAGCTCGGCAGGTCCAAGTGGAATGGAAATGTTGGGTCATCAGGTGTAGTTGTGAGAGCCGAAACTCCTCTTAGCAGCGTAGGCAGACCATCATTTTCCATTCAACTAAATAGCGGTCTAGAATTTTGATCTTGTGGACCGCGATGTTCAACAACTAACAGCACTTACTTTGCAACACTAGTCACTGTAGTCTGTATATTCCAAGCTGACATAGATAAAGTTTCTTTTCCTCCCTTGTAAATTGATTTTCTGCCTCAATAAAAGTTATTAGTTCTCGAACCAGTAACTAGTTCTATTTGTAGTCATTATTATTACAGTACATATAGTCATATACAATACATATAGTCATATACAATACATATCTTTACCACAGATAGTTGTTTACTGCGGATAGTTGTTCTTTACGTAAATAAAGGGGCCAGTTAGCCTTACCGCGCTAGGATGAGGGAGTATGTTACAACAAATGTCTGCAGTTGACGTTTGCCTCTCTGGAGTTTCAATTTTGTCTAATCTTCAAATTCATTTTTTAATGGTTTCTTGTGAAGTAATGAAATTAAATCATTTTTAAATTTAGTTCAACTCTAATTTGTGGATAAAATTGAACTCAATGGGGAAGTGGTTCTCGTTCCTGTATTTTTGTCCGTCTACCTTGAAGTCCCACATCCTAGGGCCTTGAAGACATTCTCTGAAAATACGTGAACACTTAGTTTCTAGAAATTAGATTCAGCCCGGCCGAATTTTTAAAAACATAGAAATCAAAAGAAGATAACGAATGATGAGACCGGTAGCCAGTCTAGGTAGTGAATACTGACCGGAAAATATACTTGAACATAGATTTATCTACTCTAAATTAACATCATACAGATCAGTAACAAATTTGCTAGTATCCGTATTGAACAGAACATTGATTTGTTTTATAAATCAAAATTCATTATACTGCAATTTTTAGATTTTTTGTACTACAGTTTCAGTGGTAGTATATAAGTCAAAAATACACTGTACTCAATTTTGATCTAACATGTCTAACCTTTTTAGATTTTTTGTACTACATTTTCAGTGTTAGTATATAAGTCAAAATACACTGTACTCAATTTTGGTCTAACATGTCTAACCTTTTTAGATTTTTTGTACTACAGTTTCAGTGTTAGTATATAAGTCAAAAATACACTGTACGATTTTGGTCTAACATGTCTAACCTTTTTAGATTTTTTGTACTACATTTTCAGTGTTAGTATATAAGTCAAAAATACATTATATTGTAATTTTGGTCTAACATGTCTAACTGTTTACACTAACATTTGCATATATATACTAGTCTTTCAATGTTTCGGCTTTAATAATATAGTATAGATATATCTTTTTTAAAATACAAACTAAGAACCAATCTAAACCCTTAGATTAATTTAATCTAATGGCCCCATATATGCACAACACACAACTAAAATACACCCTCCCACACACAATTACACATATTCCCCTCCGTTTTTAATTTGACTTTTTCCGTCAATCAGAGAGCTTTTTTTGAAATCCGACTTCACCGTATTTTTCTCCATCTCCCAACGATCAATTTGCATACCATATGTGCTATGTTTCGACGCGATTTGAAAAAAATAATATTTAGTTTGTAGTTTGTAGTCTAAGAGTGGTTTGTATTGGAGTTATCTATACTATTATATTAAAGACGAAACATTGAAAGTTTTGTAGTCTGGTCCTAAAAGTTTTTGTAGTCTGGTCACTCCATTCATAACCGTTAGATATTTCTGATCAAATCAATGAGAACCGTTAGATAAAATATTAAAATTATTATAGAGTATATCTTTTCTATTTTTTCTAACTAAAACATCTTATTTTCCAAAAATATCGCAGACAGTTTTAATTAATAAAATAACATAATAAGGTTATAATTCCTACCATTAGCCAAACTGTACATTCTTTTTTATATTTTCTAACTAAAATTTCTAAAGTACTTTTCTATTTTTCTTAATTAAAACCTCCCATTTTCCAAAAATATCACGAACAGTTCTATTTAATAAATAAAATAATAATATTATAATTATTAATGACTAACTGATTAGCTTTTTTTTCCCAAAACATATATTCTTTTTTATATTTTTCTAACTAATATTTCTCATAACTAAAATCTCAAAAATATCATGGGTTTTTCCATTTAGTAGCATAAAATACTAATATTATAAATCTATCTATCAATCTACACTATATTATTAAACACGAAACATTGAAAGTTTGGGTACCTATTTTTTTGTACCTGTTTTTTGGTATGGTACTTGCTTTATTTAATTGTTTATTTAATTATTATAAAAATTATAATCAATTACCCTTTCAGTTAAAATACATTACCATTTTTTAAAAAAAAATCATAGGCAAATTCATTTTGAGCTAAAACGTGTTACTTTTTCTATTTCCTTTACTAAAATCCCTCATTTTCCAAATATGTCACGAGCAAGCCCTTACTTATTTATTTTAAAACCTATTTTAATACTTTTAATTGGAAATGACATTTCCCCTCTTTTTCTAGAAAAATCACGGGCAATTACTTTTTTCAGCTAAAACATGTTATATTTTCTATTTTCCTTACTAAAATCCCTTTTTTTCCAAATATATCACGGGCAAACTCTTACTTATTTACTTTAAAATCTACTTTAATACTTTTAATTGACAATTACCCTTTTCAACTAAAACATGTCATCTTTTCTATTTTTCTTACTAAAACCCCTCTTTTTTCAAAAATATTACGGGTAAATCGTTACTTTTATACTTTTAATTATTTAAAAATGTTTAACACGCCTACTTATTTTTTTTAATAAATGGAATTAATAAAGTATAAATAATAAAATTAAAAATTATTAAAAATAATCACCGCATCGCACGGGTTTTAAGCTATATTATTAAACACGAAACATTAAAAGTTTGGTAGACGGATGGACAAACGGACGTTCGGTCGGTACTTAGTGATTTTACTTAATTACTCTTACATATTTTTTTAAAAAAAACTATCACTAAATAATAACATTATTTATAACTAATTAACTTTTCAGCTAAAATACATTACTTTTTTATTTTTTTTCTAACAAAATCATCTCTTTTTTTAAAAAAAACATTGACGAAAATCTTTTTTAACAAAAACATGTTACTCTTTCTATTTTTCCTTACTAAAATCCCTCATTTTCCAAAAATATCACGGGAAAACCCTTACTTATTTATTTTAAAATCTATTTTAATACTTTTAATTATGAGTACTTTTTCAGCTGAAACGTGTTACATTTTCTATTTTTTTCATTTTCTAAAGAAATTATTATTAAATAATAACATTTTTATGATCAATTACCTTTTCAGCTAAAATACATTTCCTTTTCTCTTTTTTTTTTCCTAACAAAATTCTCTCTTTTCTAAAAAAATCACGGACAATTACCTTTTTCAACTAAAACATGTTACTCTTTCTATTTTTCCTTATTAAAACCCCTCAATTTCCAAAAATATTCTGGACAAATCTTACTTATTTATTTTGAAACCTATTTAAATACTTTTAATTACGGGCACTTACCTTTTCAGCTAAAACATGTTACTTTTTCTATTTTTCCTTACTAAGATCTCTCCTTTTTCAAAAATATCACGAACAAACAGTTATTAATTTATTTTAAAATCTATTTTAATACTTTTAATTATTTAAAAAAAATTAACACGCCTACTTATTTTTTTAGCAAATTCAAATTAATAGAATATTAAAACATAAATAATAAAAATAATAATTATTAATAACAATCCGTGCATCGCACGTGTTTTAAGCTAGTATATATATATATATATATATATACTAGCTTAAAACCCGTGCGAAGCACGAATTTTTAATTGTTATTTTATTATTATTTTTTTAATTGTATTTGTTAAAAATATAAGCAGGCATGTAAAAATAGGTAAATACTTTTAATTAATTAAAAACTTTAAAACAGATTTTAAAATAAATAAGTAATGGTTTGCTCGTTATATTTTAGAAAAAAGAGGAGTTTTAGTATGGAAAAATAAAAATTGTAATATATATTTAGTTTGCCCGTGATATTTTTGAAAAATGAAGTTTTAAAATTTAATAATTTAAATTATTAAAATACGTTTTAAAATGAATAAGTAAATGGTTTGTCCGTGATATTTTTAGAAAAAAATGGATTTTAGTGAGAAAAATAGAAAAAGTAAATTGAAAAAGATAATTTTCCGTGATATATTTAGAAAATGAGGGATTTTGTTAGAAAAAATCTATAATGTATTTTAGCTGAAAAGGTAATTGGTTATAAATAGGTATTCGATTATTTATATTTTAATATTTTTATTAATTGCATTTGTTAAGAAAAATAAGTAGGCATGTTAAAATAAGTAAACTTTTAAAAAAATAATTATAATATTAGGTTTAAAAATAAATAACTAAAGGTTTGTCCGTGATATTTTTGAAAAATGAGGGGTTTTAGTAAGGAAAAATAGAAAAACTAACATGTTTTAGTTAAAAAGGGTAATTGTCATATATCTAAAAAAGTAAGGGAATTTGTTAGAAAAAATAAAAAAATAATGTATTTTAAGTGAAAAAAATAATTGGTTATAAATAAGTAATATTATTATTTAATAATATATTTCTATAAATAAGTAAGGTTAATTAAGTAAAAATACGAATTTAAGAAAGGACAATTAAGTAAAATCAGAACGTACCATACCGACCGACCAAACTTTTAATGTTTCGTCTATTATATAATACTAGCTTAAAACCCGTGCGATGCACGGATTGTTATTAATAATTATTATTTTTATTATTTATGTTTTAATATTCTATTAATTTGCATTTGCTAAAAAAATAAGTAGACGTGTTCAACTTTTTTAAATAATTAAAACTATTAAAATAGATTTTAAAATAAATTAATAACTGTTTGTCCGTGATATTTTTGGAAATGGAGGGGTTTTAGTAAAGAAAAATAGAAAAAGTAATGTGTTTTAGCTGAAAATGTAAGTGCCCGTAGTTAAAAATATTTAAAATAGGTTTCAAAATAAATAAGTAAGGATTTGCCCGGGATATTTTTGGAAAATGATAGATTTTAGTAAGGAAAAATAGAAAGAGTAACATGTTTTGGTTGAAAAAGGTAATTACCCGTGATTTGTTTTAGAAAAAGAGATGATTTTGTTAGAAAAAATAGAAAAGACAATTTATTTTAGCTGAAAAGGTAGTTGGTTATAAAAATGTTATCTATACTATTATATTAAAGACGAAACATTGAAAGTTTTGTAGTTTGGTCGTGAAAGTTTTTGTAGTCTGGTCACTCCATTCATAACCGTTAGATATTTCTGATCAAATCGATGAGAACCGTTAGATAAAATATTAAAATTATTATATATAATATCTTTTCTCTTTTTCCTAACTAAAACATCTCATTTTCCAAAAATATCGCAGACAGTTTCATTTAATAAAATAACATAATAAGGTTATAATTGCTAATAACTAACTCATTGTCATTTTTAGCCAAAGTGTATATTCTTTTTTATATTTTCTAAATAAAATTTCTACTTTTCTAATTTTCCTAAATAAAACCTCTTATTTTCCAAAAATATCACGAACAGTTCTATTTAATAAAATAAAATAATAATATTATAATTATTAATGACTAACCGATTAGTTTTTTTTTTCCAAAACATACATTCTTTTTTATATTTTTTAACTAATATTTCTCCTAACTAAAACCTCAAAAATATCACGGGCTATTCCATTTAGTAGCATAAAATATTAATATTATAACTTTATATCTCTATCTATACTATATTATTAAAGACGAAATATTAAAAATTATGGTACCTATTTTTTTGATACGGTACTTGCCTTATTTAATTATTTATTTAATTATTATAAAAATTATTATAATCATTTACCCTTTCAGTTAAAATACATTACCATTTTTTTCTAAAAAAATCACGGACAATTTCTTTTTCAGCTAAAACATGTTACTTTTTCTATTTCCCTTGCTAAAATCCCTCATTTTCCAAATATATCACGAACAAACCCTTACTTATCAATACTATTATATAATAGACGAAATATTAAAATTTTGGTTGGTCGGTATGATATGTTGTGATTTTTTTTAGCAAATGCAGATTAATAGAATATTAAAACATAAATAATAAAAATATTAAAAATAATTATTATTAATAATAATCCGTGCATGGTTTTAAGCTAGTAATATAGTATTGATTGATATATATATATAAATAAAAATAGAGTAAAACATATAAAACTAACTCATGATTTACACTGATCATGAATTATCGAAATAATGATAATCAAGCTAACAGTAGCAATCGAGAGAAAATATTTGTTGTTATTTAGAGCGAAAGTGTATAATCTTCTTATCAGAAGCATATTCTGTATTTCTGTTACATGTCAATTGTTATCAAATATGTTTGAACATGGATATCTACTCTAAATTAACATCATACAGATCAGTAACAAATTTGGTAGCATCCTTACTTGGTATAGAAATCGAGGAATCATCCCATGACCAGTCCATTGATGACACACTCCTTGCTCCCAGACTCTCCTGAGAGAATGTAGACGATTGCGGTTGGCTGTCTTGTGTGATCTTTTCAAAGCCTTTAAACTCCATATTGTCACAAGTTGTGGTGCTTGTGACAATGGGCGCTTTAACTTTCCTTTTTCCTTGAATCATACTCACAACGGCAGACATGCATGGCCTCAGAGTTGGAGATTGGCTAGAGCATAGTAGAGCTATGTTCAACATACTAATGGCCTCTTGTTTGGAGTAATTTTTTCCAAGTTTTGGGTCTACAATTTCCAAAAGATTTCCCTGCTCTCGAAGGACGTAAGCCTTCAAAATATTTACAGTGAGGGAGGGAAAGGGTCAAGTCATTTCATATATACTCTTATATGGTTAAAGAATATCTAACATTTGATACACATTGAATTAATATTCCAAAAGCTGGGGAATTTTACATTCTCTATCTTATTTAAAGCATGATATAGGAACTGCAGATATCCCAAATACACCTTAATTTTAACAGATTATTGAAGATTAATTATGAGAATATGAGAGCTAAATTCAATTCATTCATATCAATAATGTTGTCTATATGTCAAAAATTACAGCTACAAAGAATGAGTTGCATCGTATTATTAGCTGAATATTCACTAATAAACGGTATTAAGCTCCAACAAAACATTCCACTAAAAACAGTTACAAAGTGATGTTCAAATCTCCCAACTGTTTCAACTAAAATTCAAATATTTATGATTTTTCTACTTTTCCTTTCGGCTCTCTCTAGGATTATTACTAGCAAGAAATCATGATCAACACTTTGAACCCAGAAATCTGAACCGTATCTCCAGCATTAGTGTGTGAAGCTTATAAAAACTAAAACCGGCACCAACCCACTATTAACTGTAACTAACTATTTACTACTTAGCATTACTAAGACCGTTTTGTACGTGGTTCAATTGTTCTACGTTGACCAATTTTTATCTAGAAACCAAGAATATCAACACCATGATTATGCATGCAAAGGCCTATGATTGGGCTATGTGTCTGTGCGAGTGCGTTTAACAGAAACATAGCAAAACATAGTAAACAGCAGGGGTCAATGAAGCACACTGATACCTGATCAAGAAGGGACACAAACTCCTCTTTTGGTATAAAATTTGAATTGCTTTTCCCGCTAACAGTCTCTAGTGCAACGATGCCAAAACTGTACACATCTGCTTTAGCAGTTAAATAACCCCTCATTGCATATTCCGGAGCCATATATCCTCTGGCAAAAAGAATATCAAAATATTACTTAAGAGTTCAGAACTTGAACTTTAACAGAAACCTGCTGCCAATCGAAATTAAAAGAAGCTTACTCTTATTTGCCAACATAATTAATCAGTATATAAGTAGCGTGTATAACTGACAGAGACCATCACCTACATTTCTAATGATTGGTGAATGCTGGACTATGTGCAAGAAAGCAGACACCACTCTTCCTTTGGAGAAAGATCTCTTCATAATCTTTCTATTTAACTCTATGTATAGAAAAAGTACAAAACCCTTCTACATTCAGAAGAATTAAAAACAGCTATATCTTAAAGATATTTCTGTTTCTCAGTCTGTACTTAACTACGCATCTAGTTTAGCCTAATATCTTACTATGGTCACAATCCACAAACACAAACTTTAATCAGGAGATAAAGAGGAAATTTAGAGTTATCATGGATCTGCACAATCTGTATAGAACATAATTTCAAGAACAGACTTTGTGTAAGTTTTAATATGATCAAGGTTTCTATATCTAAATATTAGAACCCCCCCCCCCCCCCCCCCCCCCCCCAACCGGAACACACAGTAGTGTTTATCAATGATTATGACTTGAATGGAGAAGCATCAGCTCTACATTGGTTCAGATTCCTAATAAGTAAATGTTAGAACAACTCGATATTCTACGACACTTTGAAGAAACCTGATGAGAAGTATTACAAATGTTAAACATGAAAAACTCACAAGGTTCCAGCAATTCGTGTGCTGATATGAGTGTTCTCTTCTTCATCAAGCTTGGCCAAACCAAAGTCTGATATCTTTGCATTGAGATCTCTATCAAGCAGTATATTTGTAGCCTTTATGTCTCTATGAACTATCTTTAACCTTGATTCCTCATGAAGATAAGTTAAGCCTCTTGCTATGCCCAATAAAATCTTTTTTCTCGTCATCCAGCCCAGGTTTAGTTGTTGTCCATCACGGCCTATAGAAGGAAATATAGATAGATAGATAAAAAAAAACTATATATATCTAGAGAGAGAAGACCAAACTACAAATTTTTACAATTTGTTATTTACCAAAAAGAGCTTGAGCAAGACTGTTGTTTTCCAAGTACTCGTATATTAGAAGCGACTGATTTCCTTCAATGCAACATCCATGAAGCTTTACAAGATTAGGGTGTTGTAAAGCAGATATCAAGCCTATCTCATTGATAAATTCACGGTTTCCCTGCTTTGATCTGGAGGACAGCTGTTTAACAGCAATTTCTAGACCGTCTGGAAGTATACCCTATAAGCAAAGTCATAAATGTAAAAATTAAAGAATTATTAACTTCATTATCTACTTATTCATTTCATATTTCTTTAGCCAGTATCTTATAGCCTGCAGACACGACTTGAACAAAACTGGCTAAGTTTTAGCCCATGAGAGTTTGGGGCTGTATGAGAGATATGACATATAACATATTTCTTTCGTGGACACCATATGATTTTTATAAAAGAAAACAATGTAATCATTTTATACCATTTTCTAGAGCATGGGTTGCGAGAGGTGAAAACAGCTTGAATTATGAACGGGATATCTAAGGCCAACTGTATGCTCGAGAGCTATGTGTGTATGCAATGATGTGAACTTGTGAAGTCTAAACTTAAATATCCTTAACATTGTAGCCTAGTTGATACCCCTCACCTTTGGTAAGAAGAGGTCGAGGGTTCAGGTCTGTGAACCAAATGTGTGTGTGAGTATATAAATTTCTTGTAGTATATAAACTTAAATTTCTTGCCTAAAAAGAAGAGAGAGAAAGATATTAACTCGATTTGAAAGCAATTTACCTTGTAAACTGGTCCAAATCCTCCCTCGCCAATCTTATTTGTATGGTTAAAATTTCTAGTTGCAGCTTTGATGTGCCTTAAACTAAAGTAACTTGTCTGCTGTTCTATTGCTCCTCGCAGTTCTAAACATAGAAAAGAATTAGAAATTGAAAAATTGCACACGAAAGAGAAAAAAATACATACTAATATTACTAGATCATTATATATGTATATAGGATCAAATGTCTGATAAATGTTTAATCGCAGAATCTCTATATACATTCAATTTAGAGCTATGCATCGTAATTCGTAGCTGCATGTGTTCATCTGCAGCACATTATATGAGTGAAACAAATTTCCATTTCCAAACTGTACTCAAGATATCGCAAAGGTAGTGTCCTGTTGTTGAGTCATCATTTCATCAAGCACCTGAAGTTCTTCTCCAACAGTCATAATATCAACTTTCCTTTATAATATATCTATCCTACAACCGGTATTTACTGCAATACTTGAACACTGTAATCTTGCATTTGATGCATATTTATATATTGACCAAATCATTATCTTTCTTTATTATCTAACTTTTTCTAATTAAATATTTGAGACAAGTCTTTGTGCATGCTCTATATTCGACCTGCAGATACAAAGAAAAAAGTATTGCAACACTTGAGAAATTGAAATTAGATGGTTTAAATACTACAATGGCTATAAGTTTTTATTAATTCAGCATTCTTGGCCATCAACAACTTGAATCCTATGTAATACAACGATATGAAGGTATTTCATCACGAAATTAACGTGCACACATTATATATATAAGATCCTCCAATAAACATTATACGAGAAACTTTAAAAATAAACTAGAAGTTTGAAATTACATGCACATTAATAGCGTGATAAGATATCCTACCTATATCTTCAATATCTTTTCCTCCTAGGAAGCCTTTCATCCATAATAAATATAATATCAAGGAAAGACTCACAAGTGAAGCAACCACAATGCCAGCAATACTTCGAGTTGATAGTCCCCCCGTTTTGATAACAAAGTCTATTAAGATGAAGCAATTTAAGTTGCACACTAGGTGGTGAAGACATAGGTGGAAAGCATAGATTGAAAGACTTACTTGGCGTTACAGAAATCGCTGAGATTAGGGGTCCATAGACACCTCTATCAGGAACTGCAGTAGTCCCCTTCCCTGCCCAGTACAAGTGAATCTCCAGCGTGCTACTATTAACAGTAACATCCTTCTCCAAGGTGATACCTTTCTCAGTTCCTCCAGCTTTCTCTGCAATGTTGAAATCTTTCCAAACAACATTCCCCTGTTTGATAAAAAACAATTTTAAACTTGGGAAGAAAATTATATTAGCCCTAGATGTATGGGGTACGAACGACTTAATTAATAAAATTCTAATCCCTAAGTCCAATTGATCTGTACTAATATACCTAACCTCTTACTCACTTGAATAGATACATCAAATATGCGTCTTCCAACGCTCCTATATGTCGCATCATCAGAGAACTGTATTTCAGAAAAATGGAGGCGAACTTTATAACTACCCTTCTGCAAGCAAAGTCCATAGTACTTGAGTGAAGAAGGGGAAAGGCGGGCCGTCTGATAGTATTCTCCTCCGGTCACATTGGCCTTTCTAGCCACAAAATTGGATCTGTCATTGTACATGAAAACACCTGTACTGCTATAAGCCCATCGATCTGTGAGATAAAAGTATGATGCACCTTCTGTAGCCATATCCTGTTCATACTCCTTTCCCCCTGATTCTATTTTGGGTCCTCCACAATTAATAAATAGCGAATGATCTGCAGATTCAGCAGATACTTGCTATGATTCTCTGTAGCTGACTATGCAGTTAAAAGGTACTTCCACAAAGTTCGAATGTATATATGTAGTTACATACATCGGGTTGTCCGGGGACAAGGGAGGTCTTTTTTCAAGCACCATGGAATTCTAAAATTGAATAAACAAGATATTAGTTGGGCTACTGATGAGGATGCTTTCCATTGCAAAAGTAATACATGTCATTAATCGGAAATTTTACAAATTGCTGGTTGAATATGAATGGCTAGCAACCAAATTCCTGCAAAATATAATAATGGTCTGCAAGTTATATGATCATGAACTTAGTCAAATATACATAACATGAATACGCTTACACTCTTGATGCCTGGCATCTATGTAGAGATGTTGGCTGTGTAAAATTGTTGTAAGATACATCACTGCAGTAAATGACAAGTAATTATTGATCAAGAATACAGTGCTTCATCCATATTTACAACAAACATAGAAAGAAATCACAAAATAAAGTTGACAATGAAAACAAAGCTGGAATGTGTATTGACAATTTTTTTTTGCTGTCAGAAATCCAGCTTGGTATCACCCCGCTTAGCAAATTACTATTCAGGTACCTACAACCAAAGATGTTTGTCACTAATTAAGTGCATTGTATAGAGTGCTTTACAGCGAAACGAACAACTTAAAGAACAGAAGCGTAATAAATTTAAAATTTTATAATTCTGCTTCAGTCGGGGGGTTTAGATATCTAAATTATCATATAACAAATTTATATACAGCTACGTACATAAAGTTCAGGCTGGACCTCAAAGGCTGAATCGAATCTGGAATTCGTCCTGACAACCTATTAAAGCTCAAATCTCTGCAATAAAAAAAATTTGACCCGAATAAAGTATAAATACCCACAAAACGTAATCAATACTTATTTAATGTTTATGCAACACACTGATGGTAGGAGTTCACTAAAACAATAGTCGTCCTTAATTTAATGTGTGTGGAGCACTTTCAACAATATAGTACAGTTACTATATACTCAATTATCAGAACATGAATTTTGATTTGGGAAAATTAGAATGTCCTTAGAACTGAATAGAAGAAAAGAAATTAAGTAGGGAAACAGCTTTAGAGATCAATTACAAGGTATATAAACTTCTCATCTCTGCAATATATGGCGGAATTGAATCTTCAATAATGCAATTTCTCAGTATCCTACATGGTGAAAATTAGAAATTGTTATGTCAGCAGAAATATTCATTTTAAACATAATGCATTTGAAGATAGACTAAACACCCATGAGTAACTCACAAGAATCTCATATTTGTCATATTTTGCAAATTGGGGAAGCTTGAAACATTTCCATTCAAATCAGATATCCTCCTGCAGACAAGAATCACAGTCAACGACTTCAGACGTTCAGATGAATTCACTTGCAATGATTCAGATTGCGCTTACAACTCTATTAGGTTTTTCAGAAGAGAGATACTAGAAGGAATAGGACCCGCCATAGATGTGCCTTGTAGATTCCTACAACAAATTAAATGAAGCTTATTGAAATGGTTAAAGATATCCATGTGGCTAAGTTTGTTAGAATCTAAGATCAATATACACAAAAAATAAAAGTTTAGTAAATACTACAAAAATCGCAGAATACTTACAATGACTTTATGTTGGTCCAATTTCCAATAAAATCGGGTATCTTTCCAGACAATGTGCTGCCATCTATCCTACTGCAACCAACAGATAAATTTCAGACATCTTTAAACATACATTTTGTTACCAACAGTATCAACTATGGCTTACAAGTCCGTTAGATTCTTTAGAGCAGTAAATGACTCTGGTATCGTTCCACTGAAGTTGTTCGAAGAAAGGAGGCTGCATATAAGTGAGTATGTAAGACAAAATTTAATGATATCTTAAATTTATCTTGAAATGAAGAGAGGCATGTTAAAAATTGATACAATAAAGGAGAAGAAAACAGGAAAAAAAATTGAAAATTGCAATACCAAAGGCGGTTTTTTTATAGAGGATTACTCTCTATCTTTGAGTTTAATTTCAACATGAAGTTGTAGTGTTAAGTAAACAGCTTGTGTCATTTCCTTTGTTAGGTGTCATTTCCTAATGTAACATGATTTCTTAAGTATCTACTAATATTTATCATATTTATAAAAAAAATATTATATATATAATGATCAAATTAAATTATCAATCAACTTTCAAGTAGTAAGATTTCCTCGGACTAGGAGTATATATAATCAAAGAACTCTTAACAATGTTAATGCTAACTAGTGTGACAGTGTTGCAGATTGCATTTCATGATTTTATACTTCAGATTAAAACCTAGTAGTAGAATAGAGAGCATCTGTCACACATGGATATGAGCATATTAACTACAGTATGATAATTTTTTAGCGTAGCACATTTTATAAGTAAAAGAGAAACAAAATAAAGTAGACAGTGTGAAAACAGAGAAAAAGACTTGTAACCAAGATTAGAAGTAATCTTACAGTCTCCTTAAACTTCCCAAACGTCCGAGCTCTGGAGGGAGAGTTCCTCCCATTTGATTATCTTCCATGATCCTGGAGTATTTGTTCAAATTAAGTCAATCAAGTTTCAGCCAACTGTATAGTTAAGTGAAAATATATTTGTTCCTCTACTCACAACTCTTCAAGCGTGTCTATGTTAGCAATTTCCTGGGGAATTGAACCACTGATACGGTTATCCAGAAGGTTTCTACAGTATAAACTCCAAGTTACCAACTATGATATAGCCCTTGAAGTAAGGTCCAGACATGAAATAAAAGCACTTACAGAGTTCTGAGAGGAAGCTGACCAAAAGCAATGGGGATTGTTCCATTTATATAGTTCCGATCCAGCTCTCTGTCAGCATAACAATTTGAATTCTATTTTAAAAAAAAATTGCCAGTATACTTTAAAGTTAATATGCTGTGAGTTAAGTTTAACTCATATAGCATGATACCTTGGCCTTGCTAGTTAATGCATGAATATGCAATGCCTTGCTAGTTAATGCACGAAAATGCAATTATTTCATCTGGTGGAGCAATGGGAAATTTTAGACATTTAACCATAACCTACCAAAATTAAACAGAACATAACTTTCCTAAATATTGCTCACCTTGTAGGCACTTGTTTCATAATTCAAAATAAATTGAAAGTCTCAAGGATTTATAACTTATTCACTAAAAATTGCTCTCTTGCATTTTTTTTTTAAACACAAATCTTGTTTTTTCTTTCTTAATTTTAAAAACATGGTAACGAGGTAGAGCCGGCGCCGATGAGTCTGCTTGTTTGTTTAACGAAGTAGTTAAACACGAAATATATGAAGCTACAGGATACAACTAGCTCTCTAATTATACACGAGAACATAGACTCTATTATTTAGCAAAAAAAGAAGAAGAAGCGTAGACTATTTAAGAATTAAATACAACAAGTAGTTCTGAAAATTGAAGTACTATTTAGCTGATATAAAAAAAAGAAGATAAATTCCAACAATGATTGATCACACTTAAAAACTGCTGGAATGTATTATTTCTTACAATTCCTGCAGAAAGGCAAGTTTTGAAAATTCGAAAGGTAGTTCTCCTGTCAAATTTAGGCGCTTCAGATGGCTGCAACGTGAGTAGATTAAATCAAGGACAGATATTCCAAGTCACACTTAAAACCTTATCTTTGAGGAGAACTGTAAAAGTATGAACAATAATTAAGCTATAGAAAAATTTTAAGCTGCAGTAAGAAGAACATACATATGGGTGACATGGCAAACAGAATTGTTACTAAACGAACAATCACAAGTCACGTTGCTAAGTGGCTGCGGAATGTCAAACACTACACTCAATCCTCCACCCCCACTACAAGAACTCCTTTTAACGTCCCAATGCTTAATTTTTAGCTTCACAGCTATTGCCTTGAGTGTTTGTACTGTTATCACATAAGAAACAATTGTCCAAGTAAATTAAGCACTATCACGCAGTAGTTTGTCCTCTATCAAGCAAAAGAATTTAAATAAAATACCGATAAACACTGAAGTCTAAAATGTTTAATCAATGTCATGTTCCCTTCAAGATTTGCCAATCCTAACACACGTTACAGTTTGTTTTGTTTACGATTGAGGGTGTTCGTTCTTATCAAATTAAAATACAATCAATCTAATTTATATAACAAAACAAACATACTACATTCTCTTGAATTGAAATTTTGTTTCAAGCCTACTAAATTCAATAATTTTTACGAAAACCTCACCCCTTGCATATGTACATTTTAGAAAGTACATGTGCATGGACATTGGACAGTTACACAAGCTGTCAAAGATCCAAAGATATGAGTTGTATATATAGTACTATATGCAAGTGTTGACCTCAAAATCAGTGCACAGCTCACTGTACAACTGATGTACGGTACTATAAGAAGTAAGTGTCACGAAAATACTATAATTCGTAATAAAAGGAGATTTATGCTGACCAAGAATTTACATACCCAACTTGCTTTGTATACATAATTTATCTACAACAACACAATTTAGCAGAAAAAAAAAAGAAAGAAAAATTCTACAACAACCGGGACTGAACTTCAAAAATCAATAAATTCTATTTTGAAATATACCTCAAAAACAGTACGAATTTTCTCTTTTAGACCTTGCTCGATCACTTCCAAAAATTAATAATGCATATTTTTAGTTTGGGTATTCTCGGAATCCTGTTCTACCGGTGCATGTGTCTAAATGTATGATCTTACCTCAAAGAAAGCATTGAATCATATGTAATCATTTTTGTCAAACCTATTCCTTCCTCTAAACGAACTGATTATTTAACATTGTATTAGGAGGTTTAGATAGGTAGCAGAACATTATTTTTATTTTTCAAAAAGGTGGCTATGAGTCACTTTTTTAAGTATTTTTTTCTCAAAAAAATGACTCTTAGCCATCTTTTTGAAAAAACAGAAAGTAATGTTCGACCATCGTATTATAAATATAAAGTTCGACTACAGTTTTGAAGTTTACTGTTCAGGTTTTAAATATGCCGATTACTTAACAATTTCAAACTAAAGAGATGTATGAGGAATAGGGATAAACTAACCTTCTTGAGCAGGCAAAAGACGGGCAACACATCCCAAGTGATGCATGAGAAAGAAATGAAGAAGATAAACATAGATGAAACAGTGAAGCAAACAGAATGATAAGGTTGTGAACCTAAAGTTAGCACTAACACTGCGGAGATGCTGCTTCCCCATTAAAATCTAACCAAGGAGATGTATGCTTTATGTGTTATGTATGCAGTGTGCAAGTGTACAGAGGGATCAGAAAGTACTGAGAATGAAGAGGATTGAGGAGACGGAGAGACTAATATAATATAGATTCCTAATTTCTCATGTCCTTTTGGCTTTGAGTCACAAACATCAAATGCATGTGACTTGAAAATGGGATTCTAATTAACTACTCTATATGTTCAATTCTAGGAGGTTGTTAATCAAAAATACTCCTATAAATTAGTAAAGAAAAATATGTTTTTAGAATATTTTTAAAATATAAAAAATTGAGAAGTAGGGAGGGGAGTATTATTATTCTAGAGATGAATATTGAGACGGAGTGCAACATTCACGTGAGATTCATATTCATATATTGTTTTGACAATCTTGATTCTTGAACATTATGATCGAAAAGGAGCATTCAAACTCGATTAATATGTGAATTTGTTGTGGATTAATATTGTGGATTGGGTGGCATTGTGAAAAATTGACCGGATTATTACTCTCTTTTTTTCACAGAAATATGGCCCAAGATGTTAAAAAAGTGTGGCCGATGGATCCCCCTTAACGCCCAACAAATCCCATACCTTTTTACCATTTCAAATCGTTCGTTCGTGTTGTTATAATTTGTATATAAAGAATTGAGATAAAGAGACTTCAGAGAGATGAGAGAATTCAAGATCAATAACCAACTACAAGTTTTATAAGTGCGTTTACAATATGATCTAAGGCTAATATATATACAATGTGATCAGAGTCTAACAAGCCTAACAAACTAACTGATTATGGCGGGAACCAGCTGTGTACAGTTGTGATCTAGCTGTAAATGAAATAAATAGAAATGCTTTATCAGACTTTAGTATCAGACTTTAGGTATCAGACTTTAGGTACTATGTCCAACACCCCCCCTCAAGTTGGAGGGGAAGGAATGAACGCCCAGCTTGGGAAGAACAGCCTGATGATGTATACCAGGTAAAGATTTTGTAAAAACGTCAGCAAGCTGTGTAGAAGATGGTGTGTAACTGAGGGATATTAGACCGGAACCCAGTTTTTCACGAACAAAATGACAATCAAGTTCAATATGTTTAGTTCGCTCATGATAAACTGGGTTCTTGGCAATGTAAATAGCAGCCATGTTATCACATTTGACAGGAACGGGGCTAATATTAGGAATGTCAAATTCATGAAGTAGTCTGGTTAGCCAAGCAAGTTCTGCAGTAACTCGTCGTAAAGAACGATATTCAGCCTCAGCTGAAGAAAGAGAGATCGTGTGCTGTTTCTTGGATTTCCAGGAAATTAAACTATCACCCAAAAATATAACAAACCCACTAACTGAACGCCTTGTGTGTGGACAAGCAGCCCAGTCTGCATCACAATAAGCTTGTACATTAAAAGTTGAAGAATTGCTAAACAGTAAACCTTGATCTGTATCAGACTTTAGGTAACGAACCACATGTAATGCAGCTGACCAGTGAGGTTCTCGAGGATCAGACATAAACTGACTGAGATGTTGAACAGCAAAAGACAAGTCTGGTCGAGTATTAGTTAGAAAATTCAACTTTCCAACCAGTTGGCGATATAGAGATGGATCAGAAATAGGAGGACCTGTAGCAGGAAGGAGTTTACGCTGATGCTCTAGAAGACTAACAACTGAAGACAAATCATCACAATCGAATTCAGTAATGATATCCAGGATAAATTTCCTTTGAGACAAGACAACCCCATTAGGAACATAGTTGAATTCAATGCCCAGAAAATAATGTAAACGGCCCAAATCTTTTATCTTGAAAGTTGTATCCAGAAATTGTTTAATCAATGAAATTTCTGAAGTATCACTACCAGTGACCAGAATATCATCAACGTAAACGGCTAGAAAAGTCACAAGCGAACCAGATTTCTTGTAAAATAAAGAAGTGTCATTTTTGGAGAATTTGTAACCTTTAGAAACCAATGCAGTACTGAGTTTAAAATGCCATTCTCGAGAAGCCTGTTTGAGACCATATAGAGACTTTCGAAGTTTACAAACCAGATCAGGATTTGAAACAATCAATCCAGGAGGTATCTTCATATATATGTCTTCGTGTAAATCACCATGTAAGAACGCATTATTGACATCTAACTAAGTCATTTCCCAACCCTTTTTGACTGCTGTAGCAACTAGAGCTCGAAGTGTAGTCATCTTGACTACTGGAGAGAAAGTTTCAGTATAGTCGATACCTTCCTTCTGAGTGAAACCTTTGACAACAAGACGTGCTTTATAACGTTCGATTGAACCATCAGCATGTTTCTTTACCTTAAACACCCATTTACAAGAAATTGGTTTCTTTCCTTTTGGTAAAGGAACAAGAGACCAAGTATCATTAGCTTCGAGAGCAGAAAATTCTGCAGCGATCGCCTTTTGCCATTCTGGAAATTGGTTAGCCATTTCAAAAGAAGTAGGTTCAGACGGAGGTAAAATTTGTGAAGGAATAACACATCAAATAGAATCTGTTGAGAGTAAATGAGAAGGTTGACACAGAGAGGTTAAAGTACAGGAACAATAGGATGAAGAACATTGAGCATTTAAGGGATGAACATAATCTTGGAGGTAAGATGGAATACGAACGACTCTGGATGATTTTCGAGGCTCAGAGGAGTGAATTTGTAAAGATGAATCAAAAGTAGGCTCAGAGTAATTATTTTCTAAAGATGAATCAGGATTAGGCTCAGAAAAATAATGATCTAAAGAAGAATTTGTATTGGGATGAATTTCCACTGGTATATTAGTAACAGAAGGGTCAGAAGATTCCATATCATTAATCGGTAAAGGAGTAAAATGTGATGTATCGGGAGATTGAACAAGAGGAAATATAGTCTCATAGAATTTAGCATCTCTGGAAAAGAGAATAGAACGATTTTCTAAATTTAAAAACTTATAAGCCTTTTTACCAAAAGGATAGCCTAAAAATACGCAAGACACAGCTCTAGGAGACAATTTATCTCTGTGAATTTTTGGAATACTAACATGAGCAAGACAACCGAAAGACCTTAGATGTGTATAACCAGGTTTATGTCCAAATAGGACCTCATATGGAGTGATACCTTGGAGGACTTTAGAAGGGAATCTGTTTATCAAATATGTGGAAGTCAAGACACAATCACCCCAGTACTGTTTTGGTAGATTAGATTGAAAAAGAAGGGCTCGTGCAGTTTCTAAAAGGTGTTTGTGTTTTCTCTCCACAACACCATTTTGTTATGGAGTGTGAGCACATGAAGTTTGATGGAGTATGCCTTGACTAAGAAAAAACTGACGAGCATCATGACTTAAACCAAGTTCTAAAGCATTATCAGTTCGAACAGATTGGACTTTAGTATGAAACTGAGTTTCAACCATAGCAACAAAATGTTTAATGAATGAAAAAGCATTGCTTTTAGTACTAAGAAGATGTGTCCAGGTTGTCCTTGAAAAATCATCAACAATAGTGAGAAAGTAACTGAATTTATTGTAAGTTTTGATAGGGTAAGGCCCCCAAATGTCAACATGAATTAATTGAAAACAAGCAGTAGATTGTATGTGACTATGTGGAAAAGGTAGCCTGTGTTGCCTAGACTTGGCACATACATCACAAACATTGAAGTGAACAAAACTAGTAGGATCAAATTTACAAAGAGAAAGTGTTTTAATTTTGGACATAGGTAAATGACCTAGTCTATGATGCCATAGTAATGCACTGTTGTTGCATAGAGAATCAGGAACAGTAGGAGATGTGTGAAGTGAGACAGCAGAAGCAATGGATGAGTGATTTAAAATGTATAGGCCTCTCTGAGTTTTACCAAGAGCCAGTGGCTTCCTCAGAGAAGAGCCCTGCAATAAGCAAACATCATTAGTAAAACTGATAACACAATTTAGCTGTTGTGTCAATTTACTAATAGAAAGAAGGTTGAGTTTAAAGTGTGGCACATAGAGGACATGTTGAAGTATTATATCAGGGGAGATAGGCACATTTCCAGAGTGTGTGATTTGGATAGTATGACCAGTGGGTAGAGACACAGTAATAGCAGATGATAAAGAATCAAATGTGGAGAATAAATCTTTATGAAAACACATATGATCACTAGCCCCACTGTCAAGAATCCATTGAATATTATTGGAATCTGAAAAACAAACTGTGGAGAGATTAATGTTACCAGCAAAGTTTGCAGCAGATGGAGAAGAATCTGTGGAAGATTTCAATAAATGCATCAGCTGTGAATACATCTCTGGTGTGATAGATTGATTAGATGAAGATTGTGGAGCAGTAGTGTTTGAGCATTGCTGAGGAACCATTTCACCAGAAATATTGGAAATGTCAGCTTGAGCAGCAAAACGCTTAGACTTGGTGAACTTAAAATCAGCTGGGAATCCATGTAATTTGTAGCACTTATCAATAGTATGTCCAGTTTTCTTGCAGTAATTACAATTAAGAACAGGTTTCTTGGATTCAAAACCAGCAGGTCTTTTAACATATGAATTTGGCCTTGATGAGTTAACATGAAGTGAAGCAGAATCAGCCAAGAATTGAACACCAGAATGAATTTCCCTTTGAGATTCTTCTTGCAGGAGAATGTTGTACACTTGACTAACGCTTGGTAAAGGATTTTGCATCAGAATGGAGCCTCTCATTGCTGTATATGAATCATTCAATCCCATCAAAAACTTCAGTACACGTTGATCTTGCTGAAACTTTGACAATTTCTGAGAAGCACCACATGTGCATCCACAGGAACAAACAGGTATGAGAGAAAGAGAATCTATATCATCCCATAGCATCTTCAGTTTAGTAAAATAATCAGGAATGTTGTTGTTTCCTTGAGATAACTCAGAGAGTTCTTTATGCAATCCAAACAATTGAGTTCCACTAGGAGAACCATAACGTTCTTCCAATTCTTTCCACATTTGATGTGCAGAGTTCGAATAAATGACACTACGACCAATTGATTTTGACAGAGAACCAAGTAACCATGAAATCACCATATCGTTACATCTTGACCAACCCTTAAAAGTCGCAGAAGTAGTAGCAAGCACATTCAGAGTCCCATCAACAAAACCTAACTTGTTTCGTGCCGATAAAGCTATAGTCATAGAACGTTTCCAATTGCTAAATCCAGTTCCATCAAAAGAATCGCTAATGAGTTTCATACCAGGATTATCTGATGAATGAAGGTATAGAGGATTGTCCTGATCTAGAGTCATTCTAGTTTCTTGAGTGGCAGCCATGTTTTATCAAAATAAAATTGAAAAGAAACAGTTGAATCAAGAAAAACACAAATTGAATTGAGTATAAGAATTGATATGATTTATCAAGAATTGGAATTGTTGCTATGATGATACAGAGAGATTTGTTGATGTGATGAGAATGATACAAAACACGTATAGATGCATATACACGGATAACAATTTGTTACAGAAGAAAAATCAAGGAAGAAAGACACCTAGAATGATGAAATCGACGAAGATGATGAGCAGATCACCACAGATTTCTGGTTGTTGGAGATGATGACACATTTTGCTTGATAGAATCAATGGAGATTTACGTAATCGGATCGTGTGTTTGTTGCTCTGATACCATGTTATAATTTGTATATAAAGAACTGAGATAAAGAGACTTCAGAGAGATGAGAGAGAATTCAAGATCAATAACCAACTACAAGTTTTACAAGTGCGTTTACAATATGATCTAAGGCTAATATATATACAATGTGATCAGAGTCTAACAAGCCTAACAAACTAACTGATTATGGCGGGAACCAGCTGTGTACAGTTGTGATCTAGCTGTAAATGAAATAAATAGAAATGCTTTATCAGACTTTAGTATCAGACTTTAGGTATCAGACTTTAGTATCAGACTTTAGGTAATATGTCCAACACGTGTTCAGGGGAAAAACCATCTCAACATGTTTTATGTTTTATTGCACAAATAAACCACTTGTGATTATACGTAAATATATTACATGGCCTCGTTAGTTAATGAAAAATGCTACGGAATCAAACAAAAATTTCAAAAAAATGTTCACACAGGTCGGTTTGCAATTGATTGGCGTAGTAATTAATAAGATGAATTCTATGTGCATTTATATGAATCCTCCATTTTGTCAAGCTGCCACATTATTTTGCACACATTTTAATTTATAGAAAAATGATATTGTTAACTGAAGAATTTGGTATTAACAAAATTTGAGGTTTGTTGCTGAAATCAAGATCTATGACGCTGGTTCTTTGCTGGAAAATCGCCGGAGTGTGGTGGTTGTGATGAATTGGGGCTGAGATTGTAAGGGTTTCTTGGTGGTGGCTCGCTGAGCTCTTCGCTTCCAACCCCTTACAATGTGCCTACGTACCCCGTATTTATAGGGGATCAAGCCCTACGTAGTTCTTGGGGAGCAAGTTACCTCCATGGGCTTGGTCTCTGATTTCCGAAGCCCATTAGAAGTCTTCCACCGCCTTCCATAATTAGACTCTGACTCGTTTTAGGAATGTCCGACGATGAGGCCAAGTCACAAAGGCCCAATGTTCGTCTATGACGTCAGGACTTCACGAATTAGGAAATTTCCCCCGTCGAGGACTAGTCCTATCCATTACCAGCTATTTCCTTAATTCATAGACGCAGGTATAGCCATGACTTACCCCAAATGCCAGACGCATCCTTGTCCCCCGAATGAGAAGCACCCACCAGATAGCAGGACAAGTGATCCCAAGTGTTTGGGTGCAAAGTGCAGGATTACTCCAAAGTTCCCCAATGAGGACGCGCCCATTGAGTACAGGAACAGAGCTCCTAAAGCACACACCAAGGTTCACCCCACATCCCCAATGAGGACGCGCCCATTAAATACAGGAGGAGGCCTTCAATCATCAGACAAACCCCTGGAGGCCTTCAACAACGGACATCCCTCCCTTAGGACTCATCCTAAGGGAGAAGTCTTCAATATCTTGTAAGTATCAAGCCAAGAGAGTCGTCCTTCACCACCAAGTAGCTACTTCAAACTAAGAGGGCGCGCCCTCAAGGGGTGAACGACCTAAAGGAGCGCGTCATTACCTCTATGAGGGCAAGCCCTAAGTCTTCCATGTGCTAATCCCATGTCAATCTAGCTGTTATTCTTTGTCAAGTCATCCATCCATGTCAAGTTGTCAGTCCACACCAAGAGGACGCGTCCTCAGGGGTTGGACGACCAAAGGGGCAGGCCCTATCTCCTATGAGGACGAGCCCTGAGCTTCCCTTGTACCAATTCAATCCCTAATTACTACTTGGATATCCCCAATTAATTATTACTTGACCCGAATTTACCCTAAAAACCTAGTACCGAATTTTGACTATAACAACTACCCCCCAATTCCATGTAAAATCAGAGATGAAGCATGAAATTTTCAATCTTCAAAGTGCCAAAAAAATTTCGTAACCTTTGTTTCTTCGAGGCGCGCCTTTACGCTCTTTCCCTGCAAAAATACTATATAGAGGGCGCGTCTATCAATTCTTCTACTTTTAAATACCCAAAAATTATTTATTTTTGACAACTCTAATCTTCTTTCATTTATAAAGGATCAACACTTACACATCCCACCTCTAAGCCTACATGAGCGAACCCGACGTAGGAAACAAGAGGCATTATGCACAAGTGTAAACCTCTCTTATACACCACAACTTGTGACAAAATATAATCTCCTAACAATGATGTGGAGATCAACCCCAGTCTTCCACTTCTCCCCTAACACAAAATTTTAAGTCTTTCATCCCAAAATCGCTCTCCTTTGGGCGCGCGCTAGACCGTAGACGCGTCCTCATTCAAGAATTCTATTATTAGACTAAGAACACAATAATATGCACATTAGAGATTCACCTTAGACCATCAACATAGTAGGGAACGCCTTGAGAGGGAGGTGCGACCGTAACGTAAACAGATCACCGATGTTCAAGTAACAAAAATCACACAGCGGTCATCAGGCAGTAGAGAAGGTGGAACAATGGGCGCGTCCTGCTACTCCTAAATCACAGATAACCAGATTCTTGTCCTCGGCTTTTTCTCCTTTTCTTCGTCTAAGAGTCCCACTTTGTCATCGGCATAAAATTTGTGAAATAAATTTCAAGTACATATTCTTTAAAACTTGGGCCCGCCATTTAATACTACTCACAACAATTGGTGTTAGTACTTTTTACTCGCTTCATTAACTGAGCATTACTTGTCAATAAACAAATATAACATGATTTCTCTCTATTTTGAAATCACGGAGCACACGTCTTGCATGCATGCTTTCATATTTAATTGTGCAGACCCCACTGGCACTCAATTTGACTCCCTTTAAAACACTTGCCATCTTCAACCACTCCTAACCATGTATTTTATTATTTTCTTGTAAAAAAGGACTCCACCATTTCAATATTTTCTCACTATCTTTTTACTCCCTTATTCTGCTGCTGCTCCACAATAATGTTTTAACAAGGGGCGTCCTCTATTTTTATCATACAACAAACATGAAGATCTTCTTCTTTAGTCCGACTTTGCACACGAATACTTGTCGTTTATCACTTTGTTTGCAGCCAAGTATAGTTTTGATTCCAGGGCGCGCCTGTACATTTTATTTACTGCACACAACGTTTGGACTCCATGAAAATCCATGTTAACTTGGCCATTTTTTTACTTTGGCGGATCTTGCAAATTGTGGAAGACGCGTCCTCCATTCTTAAGCTGATTGACTTTCGATGTATTAACACTCCATGCGCCTGGGTTCCACTTGTATTGCTTCCACCATAATTTTTATCTTTAACGAAGCTTGTACCTCTCTAATAAGCCATGTCCATTTACTCCACCGATGTTTACCATATTGTGTTCTTATATTTTTTCTTATATGTTGTAGTACACATCTTCATTTTTATTTTTCACATGGACCCCGCCAACATATTAAGTGTTGACACCATGTGTAGGTACTGCAACCAATTCTTCATCCACTTATCACACCACCCGTTTCTTGTACACGGCCTCACTAAGATTTGCCTTCATCCATGCAATTAATCCAATAACAAGGCGCGTTCTATTAACTTGTTTCTTCCTTAATCCGTGGGCCAGCAATGCACCATGCCATTAATCCATGCAATTTTCTTCGTATTTATTTGGAGTCTTCTACTTCGCCTGTTTGTCCATATTTGTCTCATAACGCTTTTCATCTCTCTATTTGCCAAAATAGACCCGCCTCTGTTTAGCTTCAGCACCTTTTGTTTTCCTCACCACTCAGTCAAGTGATAATACCATGCAATACATACCCCACTTCCATGTATTTAAATTCACCCACGCAACGTTACATGACAATAGCATCAATTCTCCCTCTATTTAGCAACCATGGGCGTACCTTTAGTATTTCACCACAAAATTTCCTTCACTTTTCTATATTACATAATTGAGGGCGTGCCTTAATGATTAGGCCCAGACACAAGTTTCTACTTTTCTTCCATTCAACCGAAAAGAAGTCTTTCATTTCAAGAAAAATTTGTGTTTACTCATCCTTGTGGACGCGTTTTGGAGGCGTATCGTTTCTGATAAAAAAATACTTGTTGGGCTCAACCTTTCAAAAGTATTCTAAAAAAATTTAAAAATTTCACCGTCTCAAATAGAACTAGGGAAAGTATGTATGGACTACCCCCCTAGACTAGAAGATAATTAATTTACCTTTTAGTCTACTATTCAATCATTGTTCGTCTTCAATCAAAGCATCACCTTAAAAATTCTCTATCAAACGCTTGCATGACTATCCCGGGGCCTCACCCTCAAAAGTTTCATCAAAACTTTAGGGGGTACTATCCGGTCACAAAATACTTCGAATCTTGACCCACGAAAGGGGCATCTCTGGAAGAGGCATAACGCTAGTAGGCATATCACGAAGAGACATCTCACTTAGAGGCATCCTATGAAGGGCATCTCCAAAGGAGGTATCCGTTAGAGGGGAATATTAATCACTATTATTTGTTATATAATTTATCGTGTAGAAGGCCTTCACCAGACTAGCCTAGGGTCGCACCTCAGCGCCTCTATTCGGCGAAAAGGCACACAAAAGGCGTCAATTGTATCTTCAAACATCGTTTCATGAAGAAGCATCCCCGTAATGATACTCTGTTGTTCATAGAAAGGGCCGAGAGATGCATCAGTACTACCCCCCAGTGTCGTGAGGGCGCGCCCTCTTGCGTAGGGCGGCCTATATGGACGAGGGCAATGTCGAAGTCACTTCTAATCTTCTAATCCATTTGAAAATAGCATTCTCCTATGAAGGGGCTCACTCATGACCTTGGGGCCGCATCCTGCTGATCAGGGGGCGCATCCTAAGATCCATGGGGCCTCTACTCCAAATATTATTCTTCTTGCTGAAAGCAACTTGAGGAATTGTACAATCATGTTTAAAGTCGAAGCCTTATTCGAAGCCTTAGCATATGAGACTGATACGTTTATGGCTCGCCTTGAAGAGCATATCTCCTGAATATGTGAATGCATTCTCTGAAGATGAAAGTTTTGTCCTCGCGGAGGGGCTCACTCTTGTCCATGGGGCCTCAACCTGTAATCAGGGGGCACTCACTGTGGATTACGGGGCCGCTCTCCCATGTTATCCATTGAGTTGTCACGTGAGGGGGCTCACTCAAGTCCATGGGGCCTCAATCTGTAATCAGGGGGCTATCTCTTTGGATTATGGGGCCTCATCTCAATATTATCTTCCCCTAAAAATCACTGAAGGTCATGCTGAGTAGTAATTTATCTGAACATCGGAGCATCTTTGGAGGACGTGTCCTAAATGAAAGACGTCGAAAGATGACCAAGGGCTCAAGTATTGGAGCTTGTCGGATATTCTATTATCTTTATTAGAACTGTTTGTAGACATTTTGCAAAGGACTCGTCTTCGGTGAGAAACGATCTTTGGGACCTCTGACATGTTGAGGGCACATCCTTGACGTAGAGGGCGCGTCCTTACGGATTAGGATGTAGAGCTCGATAACTCTTGAGATATTTTTCCAAGCAGAATTCCCCATCTGTCAAAAAACTCAATAATTTGGAAAATCTTAGAGATTACTTGGAGGACGCGTCCTGGAGAAGAGGACGTGTTCCATCATCGAATTTTTCTAGGAGTTGTTGCTGTGAATTCTCCTCCACAATCTTCTTCTTGCAAAAGTTCAAATAACAAATAACATAAAAAAACTAGTTAGGTGTTACCTCGAGAATGCGTCTTGAAGATGATGACAAGCTCCCGATAATTGAATCACCTTCCTGAAAATCAGCTGAATTGCCATGACATCTTCTTTACCGAATTTTGTTCAACCCCCTTGATCACCTTTGAAATACTTGTTTTCCCTTCAAATCTTGAACATGAGTCCTTTCAAATAAATGTACGTGTATGCATTAGAGGACCTTAGGGGGCCGGCACACACCACCTTCTTCACTGTGCGTAATTTTTCATCACGAACCCCTTCTATTTTTTTTTTGCTTATCATGGCGCACCCTCTTCTTTTTTATAAACTGTTCTTGCTGACTATGTTCAACAATTAAAGCATATGCGTCCTAGTGACCCCATTATAATTATCGATTCATATGAATGAACTCTTGCTCTCATCTTCTTCTTCGTTTTTATATAAGAGCCGACACGTTGCCTTTAACTTCTCTGCACCTTTCTGTAAATTTATTAACAAGAAAAATCAATAGAGTGATTTTCCCTTCTCTTTTTACTAGTGTGGGCCCGCCTTGTCTGTAAATAAATTTCAGTTTGAAGATTGCTACTATTATTAGCTCCATCAGTGTTAGTTCTCAGCTTTACGTTCATCCATATTTCAAAGCAACATGCCATGAAAATTTATCGCATCAATATTTTCGAAGGCGCACCCTCGTAATAAGAATGAAGCTGATGTTCTTCAAATATTTTTTACTTCTTCAAAGCAAAAAGCTCTTTTTATTGAAGGACGCGTCCAAATCCAGTTCAGTTATCTAGGCTCTCACCTTTTCTTTTTAATTCATCAAAGTCCCACTTTATCATCAACCATATTACTGCACGTCTCTTCCCAGCATCGTCTAACTTCGTGTTTCTTCTGCCGTTATGGTGCTTTCCATTAAAAGAAGTTTTTTTTGTGTAATTTTGATATTTTTTCTTTAAGGGAAGCACTTGAGGTACCAACATAATCAACATAGCCATCATAAATCATGTATTTCACGTGTTGACTTTTAAATCACGCTTGACTTCTTCGTTCTTCAGATCTCGCACGACTTCTTTACGAAAACATCATCACGTTGAAACATCTTTCCTCCTAGATGTAAATCTCGATTAGCCCCCTTCTTCTAGCGTCAATTTGTTAACGGAGGAATTTGATATTAACAAAGTTTGAGGTTTGTTGCTGGAATCAAGATATATGACGGTGGTTCTTTGCTGGAAAGTCGCCGGAATGTGGTGATTGTGATGAATTGGGGCTGAGATTGTAAGGGTTTCTTGGTGGTGGCTCGATGAGCTCTTCGCTTCCAACCCCTTACAATGTGCCTACGTACCCCGTATTTATAGGGGATCAAGCACTACGTAGTTTTTGGGGAGCAAGTTACCTCCATGGGCTTGGTCTCTGATTTCCGAAGCCCATTAGAAGTCTTCCACCGCCTTCCATAATTAGACTCTGACTCGCTTTAGGAATGTCCGACGATGAGGCCTAGTCACAAAGACCTAAGGTTCGTCTATGACGTCAGGACTTCACGAATAAGGAAACTTCCCCCGTGGAGGACTAGTCCTATCCGTTACCAGCTATTTCCTTAATTCATAGACGCATGTATAGCCATGACTTACCCCAAATGCCAGATGCATCCTTGTCCCCCGAATGAGAAGCACCCACCAGATAGTAGGACAAGTGATCCCAAGCGTTTGGGTGCAAAGTGCAGGATTACTCCAAAGTTCCCCAATGAGGACGCGTCCATTGAGTATAGGAACAGAGCTCCCAAAGCACACACCAAGGTTCACCCCACATCCCCAATGAGGACGCGCCCATTGAATACAGGAGGAGGCCTTCAATCATCAGACAAACCCCTGGAGGCCTTCAACAACGGACATCCCTCCCTTAGGACTCATCCTAAGGGAGAAGTCTTCAATATCTTGTAAGTATCAAGCCAAGAGAGTCGTCCTTCACCACCAAGTAGCTACTTCAAACCAAGAGGGCGCGCCCTCAAGGGGTGGACGGCCTAAAGGAGCGCGCCATTACCTCTATGAGGGCAAGCCCTAAGTCTTCCATGTGCTAATCCCATGTCAATCTTGCTGTTATTCTTTGTCAAGTCATCCATCCATGTCAAGTTGTCCGTCCACACCAAAAGGACGCGTTCTCAGGGGTTGGACGGTCAAAGGGGCGCGCCCTCTCTCCTATGAGGACGAGCCCTGAGCTTCCCTTGTATCAATTCAATCCCTAATTACTATTTGGATATCCCCAATTAATTATTACTTGACCCGGATTTACCCTAAAAACCTAATACCAAATTTTGACTATAACAGATACAAACAGCAAAGGTACCCCCATCTGGATTCAAATTAAATACAGGCAAAAACATAATTTGCTAAACAAACACTCCTAAAATCCTTCCGATCAAAATGCATATTCCGTTACATATCAAATGTTAGAGCTTGCTAAACTCTTTTAGATTGTATTCGGAAACTTTCATTCCAATTCAGATGATAGATCTTAAATGGAGTATAATTTGAGTTGTCATTTCAATTTCTCATATTTATTTCAATGTTTAATCAAATTTATCGAAACCTGTCCATTTTAATATTAAATGTGCAATTCTAATATTATTACTGCAAAATTATATTTTGACAATGATTCTGCTTCTGAAAAATACTAAAAAGTGTTTTCCACGTGAAGTTGTGGACCTGTATATGAATATCAATATATCATACTTGCTACTAATTCAGTGTCATTAGACAAGAGTTTTCCAGCATGGAACTTAAAACTCAGTGACAGATGCAGTTTACAACTTTACATTATTACAAAATTCCATTTATACATAGATATCTACTCCAAATTAACATCATACAGATCAGTAACAAATTTGCTCGTATCCTTACCTGGTATAGAAACTGAGGAATCTACCCAGGGCCCATCCTTTGATGACGTACTCCTTGCTCCCAGGCTCTCCTGAGAGAATGTAGATGATTGTGTTTGGCTGTCTTGTGTAATGCTTTTAAAGCCTTTGAACATTGTATTGTCATTTGATGCAGTGCGCTTTATATTGGGTGCTTCAACTTTCTTTTTTCCTTCAAGCATACTTACAACCGCAGACATGGGTGGCCTCAGAGTTGATGACTGACTAGAGCATAATAGAGCTATGTTTATCGTACTTATTGCCTCTTGTTTGGAGTAATTTGTACCAAGAATAGGGTCCACGATTTCCGAAAGATTCCCCTGCTCTTGAAGGACATACGCCTTCAAGATATTTAAACAGATTGAATTAGAGCAATCGATAAGACATATCAGGTTTAGCAACAACAAAAAAAGACATATCAGGTAAATGTATACACATTCTTTAGATACTCCATCTATCAAACAGGTGAAAGACAAAATAAATCCATTCTCACAATTTTACATGAAGTTTACGAAATTCAGGAAAATCTACGAATTTAGAAAGTCTGTTGCAGCTTCCAGTTCTTCAAAGTCTGTTGTGTTATTATACTCGTATAGTTCTTGAACATTGTGCACATGCTTAGAACAAAATGAAAATTGCAAAAAACCAATAACACGGGTGTGGGAAGTGCAACACTGATCTAATCAGCTTAGCAGTCTAGTTCATAAGTGTAGCCATGGTGCCAGGTTAGTAGCAGAACCAGGCCAGGGCAGGCTCCTGCTTCAGCCCCTGTTGACCCTGAGTTCAATTAAAAGTTACTATTTTAATTCTTGCAGATTTTTTTAAACTAGTTAAAAAAGCTCTTGTTAGAATTCTAGTATAAATTCATACTTGGGTCACTTAAAATCCTGGTCCTGCCTCTGGTCAGTGCACAACATCAATGCACCTTAAAAACTCAAGGAAAATTAACATTACCTCCAGCATTATGTAGTATGTATAAGTCAGTAAAGTAACAGTGACAGCAAACATTCTATTCTATACAGTTTGACTAACTACTGATAATCCGTACTCCTATCCATGATTGTAACTCTGAAACTGTTTTATTAATTTGGGGTCTGTTTAAAGAACAGTTTGCCCGTGGCTCAATTTTGCTCTATCAGCCGAGTTCTATCTAAGCAACAAGAATATCAACGCCATTATTTTGCAAGCAAAGGCATATGCCTAGTTTGTGTGTGTAACAGAAAACATAGCAAAAATTGGAGTTACCCAATCAAGAAGGGACACAAACTCGTCTTTTGGCATGTAATTTGTATTGCTTTTCCCGCTAACAATCTCTAGTGCAACAATCCCAAAGCTGTACACATCTGCCTTATCAGTCAAGTAACCCCTCATTGCATATTCTGGAGCCATATATCCTCTAAAAAACAGGAATTTAAATAATTAGCTTAGAGTTTACTATTGTAACATTTAACAGAACTCTATTGTCAACTGAAACTCAGAGGAAGCTTACTCCCAGTTACAGATATGAGATAACATTAGTACTAAACCAAGAAGTGTGTATAATAGACAGAGTCCATCACCCACGCTTATTTTGGTTGGTGATTTCCGAATTATGTGCAAGAAAGCCTATAGCAAGTCTGTTTCTGAGACTTGTCAAGAAAAACAATATACTACGGTGAAAATCTCTATATTGTGACGAGTATAAAATCGTTTTATGATCAAAAGAATAGAAAAACACGCCCTCCATTTATATATTTTTGTTTTTCGCAAACTACACTCAAGTATCCAGGCATGTAATTGCTTAAACTCAATAATCTTACTACGTTCACAAACACATACTTTTATTAGGAGAGAGAAACATAGAGTCATAGTTGACCTGCGTAATCTGCATAACAAGATAACAGAACGTAGCAAGTAATAGTAGCTGTAGAAACTTCAGGAACAGGAATTGATTAACATTAAATGTGACTGAGGTTTCTAGATCTAGTTTTCATCCCCCAACACACACAGAGTACTGTAGATTAGGGTTTATTCACAACTCTGACCTTAATGGAGCTGCACACATGTTAAAGATGCATCATCTCTGGAATGCCTCAGATTTTTATGAGTGATGTATAGTTTTAAAGGAAATGATCAAAATCACTCAATAACCAACATTAGATTCTACAAACACTTCAAGGAGAGAAGAGGAGAAGCATTAGAATTATCAAAACATGAAAGTAGTACGTTTAGCATGGTGGTGAAGGCAACTCTTCTACATGATAAACATATATACAACTTCTCAAAAATTAACATGAAAAACTCACACTGTTCCAGCAATCCGCGTGCTGATATGAGTATGCTCTTCTTCATCAAGCTTGGCCAAACCAAAGTCTGATATTTTCGCATTGAGATCTTTATCAAGCAGTACATTGGTAGCCTTTATGTCTCTATGAATTATTTTTATCCTTGATTCCTCATGAAGATAAGTTAAGCCTCTAGCTATCCCCAATAAAATCATCTTTCTCGTCGTCCAGTCCAGGTTCAGCCGCTGTCCATCACGACCTAAAAGATTCAAGATCATGTAAGAGAAAAAGAGAACATGCATAATGTGAGAGCAAGGACACAAGTTACAAAATTTCCAATTTATTATTTACCAAAAAGGGCTCGAGCAAGACTGTTGTTTTCCAAGTACTCGTATACAAGAAGCAACTGATTTCCTTCAATACAACATCCATAAAGCTTTACAAGATTTGGATGTTGTAAAGCAGATATCATGCCTATTTCATTGATAAATTCACGGTTTCCCTGCTTTGATTTGGAGGACAGCTGTTTAACAGCAATTTCTAGACCGTCTGCTAGTCTACCCTAGAAGAAAATCCACAAACATAGAATTGTCAAGTCAGGAAAACAAAACGAAAGTATCATATAACTTTCTTCTAGAGTTTTTTCAGTTCAAGTTTATGTTTGTTTAGCCAGTATGCTTCTAGGCACAACTTGAATGTAAGTGGCTAATTCTGTTTAGCATGTGAGAGTTTGGGACTGTACAAGGAATATGTTATATACTTACATGTTGGAAAGGCAATAAAATTTAAAGGAATACTATTAAAAAATCTCTTTCTAGTTATGGTCAATTACAGAAATTTATATAATCACAAAATAACCAATAGTAGAGGGGTATCCCGCTAGGCTAAGCCTTGCATATAGGCCTATGTATGTGTGAAGATGATGTGAGATAAAACTCAACTAGAAAGCAATTTACCTTATAAACTGGTCCAAATCCTCCTTCCCCAATCTTATTTGCAAGGTCAAAGTTACCAGTTGCAGCTTTGATGTGCTTTAAACTAAAGTAGCCTGTCTGTTGTTCTATTGCTCCTCGCAGTTCTGAACATATGTAAGATAATAAATTGCCAAAACTGCGCATGACAGACATTATGACTTCACAAGATTACGACAGACATACGTTAGGTCAGATGTTTAATATATGTTCATCAGCACTATCCAACAGATATAGAGCCATTTATCATAGCTGCACATGTTTATAGGCAACATCTTACACGAGTTCGGCAAATTTACATTGCCAAACTGGACTCAGGACATCAAAATGGTATAGTTATGTTGTTCTATCGTCATTACATGAAGCACCTAAAGTTCTGCTCTGTTAGTCAAATGCCAGCTTCCTCATTTGATAACAAACCATTAACTTTTAATTACATTATATCTACATATATAGCCACCCCACACTGAAGACAGCAATTCACTAATTTGATTTTTTGATGAAAATTCACATTTTCTGGCTCATTCATATATTGCAGTATTTAGTATTTAATCTTTTGAAAAATTTAGCAAATAAAAAGAATAATGTCTTGTGCACTAGCCCTATAGTTTAGGCTTCAGATTCAAAGAAAAGTACTACAATGCTTCAGAAATTGAAATTAAATTAGCAATAAAGATTAATTGAGAATAGATGGTTTAAATACTAAATAGACTCCAAGTTTCCTTATCTTATTGTTGATCGAAACTCAATGAGGGGTCATCAATTCATGGTTCTTGAGCACATGAACTTTGTTCCATGTAACACACCAATGGTGAAGGCCTTTCCCCAAGAAAGTTACAAACACAATTATATTTCTCCACTTTTTTTTTAATTTACAAGGCGCAATTAATATTGTGATTAGATATCCCACCTTTATCTTCAATGTCTTTTCCTCCTAGGAAACCTTTCTTCCATAATACAACCAATATCAGGGCAACGCTCACAAGTGAAGCAATCACAATGCCAGCAATAGTTCCAGTTGATAGCCCCCCCGTGTTGACAACATAGTCTATTAAGATGAAGAAATTCAAAAGTTAGAGTAGGGAACAAAAATAAAGTGGATAGCCTAAAGTTACAATGGACCCACTTGGTGTTACTGAAATTGCTGATATTAGAGGTCCATATACGCCTCTATCAGGAACTGCAGTAGTCCCTTTCCCTGCCCAGTAAAGGTGAATCTCGAGAGTGCTACCATTAACAGTAACATCCCTCTCCAAGGTGAAACCCTTTCCAATTCCTCCGGCTTCCTCTGCAATGTTGAAGTCCTTCCAAACAACATTCCCCTGTTAAGAGAATACAAATTAAACTAGGCAGAAAGCTACAGCAGCACGATTTTTAGGGCTTAAAATATCATTAACTGAATTCCTTGAATTCTAATTTGAGGTACAATCAATCTCTACTATTATATACTTAATATCTTACTCACTTGAATAGATACATCAAAAATGCGCCTTCCAATGCTGCTAAACGTCGCATCATCAGAGAACTGTATTTCGGCAAAGTGGAGGCGAACTTTATAACTACCCTTTTGCAAGCAAAGACCATAATATTTGAGTGAAGAAGCGGAAAGACGGGCTGTTTGATAGTATTCTTCTCCAGTAACATTAGCCTTACTAGCAACGAAATTGGATTTGTCATTATAGATGAAAACACCCGTACTGCTGTAAGCCCATTTTTCTGTAGGATAAAAGTATGAAGCTCCATCTCTAACTAAATCATCTTCATATTCTATTCTTCCTGATTTTATTTTAGGTCCTCCACAATTAACAAAAAGTGAATGATCTGCAGAGTTGACAGATACGATATGATTCTTTGTACCTGACTATGAGTGAAAGGTACCTGAGACCATAAAGACGGAGAACTATATATGTTTGATGACTTACATTGGGTTGTCGAGGGGCAGGGGAGGTCTTTTTTTAAGCACCACAAAGTCCTAATACGGATAAACAGAATATTAGCTGAGGTAACACCAATGATGCCTAGCATCAAAAAAGTAATACATGTTATGCTAATTGAAAAACTTACGTATCACTGGTTGAAGATGAATGACTGGCAACTAAATTCCTGCAAAACAAAAAATGGTATATAAGTTATATAATTATGAATCATGTTAAAGTAACATAACATGTATAGGCTTACACTCTAGATGCCTGGCAGCCATATTGAGATGCTAGTTGTGTGAAATTATTGTATGATACATCACTGCAGTGAATAAGAACAGGGGAGTAATGAGTAAAAATACAGTGCCGTGTCAATATTTTCAGCAAAATATGTATAATTTATAGCGAAATATTGGTAAAATAAAAAGAAAAGCTAGAAACTGTACTGACAAATTATACTTGCTGTTAGCAATCCAGCCTGGAATGACCCCACTTAGTAAGTTGTTATTCAGATACCTATATTTAAAAATGCTTGTCACAAAATTGTGTATATATATGAAGTTCTTTACATTGAAACAAACAAGTAACAAAAAGAACATGCACGAGTTAAAAGAAAATAGCGCAGAAATCTAATGGATACATAATTCTGATTGATGGGGGACTTGGGGATATGTTCTAGATTAGCATATTACAAACTTAAGTAAAGATGCATACAAAAAGTTCAGGCTGGACTCCAGAGGCTGAATGGAATCTGGAATTGGTCCAGACAACCTGTTAAAGCTCAAATCTCTGCAAAGAAAAAAAAAAGTTTGTATGACCCTAATGAAGTACATATTTTCACAATAGCTTACTTTATATTTTGTAACTAACTTCATTCATCACGCTGCTGATAAGAGTTTGACACAATTATAGTTGGCCCTAGAATAATGCCAGTGTAGCACTTTTAGAAACATTCTCCAGTTACTAGATTAATTATTACCAGGATATGAGTCTTGATTGGAAAATTTATAATAATGTCCTTAAGAATCAGCATAGGTTAAAAGAACATATCAAATTAACAGAAATTAATACGATAGAACAGCTGCAAAGATTAATATACAAGGTATTCAAGTTTCTCATCTCTGCAATGTATGCGGGAATTGAATCTTCAATTAAGCAATTCCTCAGTATCCTACATGACACAAGTTGGATAATAGATTGTTACATCGGAAAAAACATCAACCATAGACATATTGCATTCGTAGAAAGTATAAATCATGATCAACTCACAAGTATTGCATATTAGGCATATTTCGCAGATTGGGGAAGCTTGAAACAGATCCATTCAAATCAGATACCCTTCTGCAGACAAGAATCACAGTACATGACTTCATATGTTCAGAATCTCAGATGTAACCACTTGTAATGATAACTGGTTCAGATTGCACTTACAACTGACGTAGGTTTTTCAACATAGAGATACTAGAAGGAATAGGACCATCCATAGATGTACCTTGCAGATTCCTACGACAAATGAAGCAATATGTATGTGGTTGACCGTGTTAAGATCCATAGAAGCAAAACCTGAACTTTTAATGAATAGAAATAAAAAAAAAATTACAAAAATCTTACAATATTGTCAGTTTGGTCCAATTTCCAATAAAATCAGGTATCTTTCCGGACAATCCACTTCCATCTATTGTACTGTAACCACCAGATACTTTTCAGAGATTAGTAAACATATAATTTGTGATAAACAATATTTACCATGGCTTACAAGTCTGATAGATTCTTTAGAGCACTAAAAGACTCAGGTATTGTTCCAGTGAAGTTGTTAGAAGAAAGAAGGCTGCAAAAAATAGTACAGTAAGATATGGTTGAGTAATATCTTATTTGTTCCTTAGAATATTAAGACATGTTTAACACAGATTCGTAGTTAAGACACATCAAGCTCAATTGAAACAATAGTGAGAAGAGAAAAACAACAAACAAGCTTGCAAGTTGCAATATTGAAGTCAAAATTGGATAGAGATTTAGTCTTGATTTTTGAGTTTATTTTCCAACACGAACTTGTGGTATTACCTGAACAGGTAAACAGCTTGCGGCATTCATTTAGACAGTACTCTCATCATTTTTCTTCTTTACACGTTTATTTCGTTATGTTGCATGATTTCTGAGTATCTATTATTTTTTTAGAGCAAAAAGGATCTGAGGTCACCCTCAGGTAGTTTCCTACTTTCCTGAGATAAAAGATTTTGCACTGCAAAAATATAAACTTTTAAGAACTTAATACCTAGTCCCATTCAAGAGCATTTTTAAATATTTTACTTTCATCTTAAACGATCAGTCAGCTTTCAAGTAGCAACGTTCCCTAAGAGTAGAACACAGGAACTCTTAACAGTGATGCTAGCTAGTGTGACAATGTAATCATTCCATTCAAGTTCAGGTTTCTATATCTTCTAAAGTTTCCAACTGACATATCAAGGTTTCATCCTTTATATTTGAATTTTCAAATCAGGATTTAAAGAATCTGTGTCCATGTGCTTGTGAGTAGCTAATTTTAGCAGACCGGAGAAAAATTAAAATAAGTGAACTACGGGAGAAAACAGAGGAACATTCTAATATGGACAATAAGGTTGAACATTACCCCAAAATATGGGATCTTAGAGTTTCACTCCTTAATCCTAAAAAATTATAATGAGTAGAAGGGAGTGTAAATATACGATTCTCTTAATTCTCTCTGCTAATACCTTAATGTTTCAGGAAAGTTGGTCATCTAACATGGTCTTTTAACGGAGGTCCAGGAGATCTCCAATTCGTTACTACCCCTAATACCTACATCATGGACTTGTTTGCTAATTCATTGTTTTCCGGTGAGATTGTTCCTAATGGTGGTACTGTTATGGTGGTCTACTCATGCGGGTGAAGGGGAGTGTCAAAAGTCTAAGATCTATTTAGTGGCTTACACCAACATCTTAAGGTTTTAAAGGAGTTGGTAACCTAACAAAATGACTCGTAACCATGATTAGAAGCAATCTTACAGTCTCCTCAAACTCCTCAATCTTCCAAGCTCTGGAGGAAGAGTTCCACCCAGCTGATTATCTTCTATGATCCTGGAGTATTTGTTTCCAATTAATCTGATCAAGTTTCAGCCAACAGTATAGGTATGTCAAAATATATTTATTTCTTTACTTACAGCTCTTCAAGCATAGAAATATTTGCTATTTCCCGTGGAATTGAACCACTGATGCGGTTATCCAAAAGACCTCTGCAGTATGGTCGTCAAGTTACCAACAGTTCTAAAAAGTTGAAACAATTGAATAATAATTTTGTCATGCTTACAAACCAAAGGTAGGAAGACATTTCACATATAAGATAAAATCACTTACAGAGTTTTAAGAGGAAGCTGACCAAAAGTGAAGGGGATAGTTCCATTTATATTGTTTTGAGCCAGCTCTCTGTCAGTGGTTTAAAATGACAATAGATAGATAAGTAAAATTTCTGGTATACTTCAAAAGCTCTGGCTTAAGTTGAACTAGCATAGCATAAATCTTTACCCTTACTGGTTAGCGGAAAAAAATGCAATATAATCCCACCAGGCTGACAAAGCGATAGTAAATTTTAGATCTTTTAAATGAAGGGAAAAATCCTCACAAGTTACATATACACAAATCAGTTGTGAGCTTCAGCTTTTCCTTAAACATTTATCCAAAATTTGCCAACTATATCATGAAATAATGACGTTCATACATCATAAGATGTATTGATGGTCTCCCTTTTTATACAGAACTTACTATGAGTAGATAGACAGTTGAGCATTCAAATTTCTTCCCTCTATCAAAATTGACCAAAACATACTTTTCCTAAACACTGTTTAAGGTGGGGGTGAAAATGACATTTACAAAACTGCATATACATGATGCAAGTAGCAGTCTAGTCACAATACACAAACATATATACCATTTTAAGAATGTAGATACCCTAAAAAGTCCTGGAAATTAAAGTATTATCTAGATGGACATATCGAGCAGAAAAAGTAATTATGAATGAACAAGGCTCAATCATGCTTAAATAATGCTAGAACGTGTAATATCTTACAGTTCCTGGAGATAAGCAAGTTTTGCAAATTCAGAAGGTAGTTCTCCCGTCAAATTTAGGCGCTTCAGTTGGCTACAATGTGGAGTAAATCAATAGCAGAATCACAGAGACATATTTAAAATACTTCTCTGGGATACAAGTAAATCAAATCAAATTAAGGTAAAGAAAAGTTGAGTTACAGGATAGGAAGAACATACATATGGGTGACATGGCAAACAGAATTGTTACTGAATGAACAATCGCAAGTCACATTGCTAAGTGGCTGAGGAATGTCAAACACCACACTCAGCCCTCCACCCCCACTACAAGAACTCCTTTTAACATCCCAATGCTTAATATTTAGCTTCGTCGCTATTGCCTCGAGAGTTTGAACTGTCAAACAGAAGTCATAACTCCTTGAGATTAATTAAGAACTATTAATGTTACATTTCGGTGTGTGAGATACTGAGATATAATAAATAGTAAATACCAACTAACATCCAGCAGCAGCTATAGTTTTATAATATCACAGGTTCAGCTGTGCAAGTTCTGTTTAAATTTGTATAATTTCTCCTCTGCTTCTTCTTCTTCTTTTATGACAAGAAATCATTATAATTACTATTTAATTATATTTTTTTAAAGCCACGATCACGTTATACTGTTATACAAATGCGCATCAAGAGAAAGTACATGTGACTATGTTATATTTGTATGAAGGGCACAGATATGAAGAAGATAAAATAATCTATGTAAGTGACCCTGAAACTATGTAAGTGTGACATAGCCAACTTGCTTTACAGACACACGCAAACATGATCTTATTCTTACCTCAAGAAAATGCATTTTATTATATTATTAATTTTAAAAAATATAAAAAAATGGTGGACAAATTTTGTAAAGAAAGATGATGAAGAAGCTAACCTTCTTGAGGAGGCAGAAGCTGGGCAACACATCCCAAAGGATGCATGGAAAACAGATTAAGAAGAAGAAATACAGATATTAAGCAGTGAAGTAAAAAGAATGATTGGGCTGTGAAGCTAAATTTAGCTCCAACACTGTGAAGATGCTGCTGCCCCATCAACTTAAGATAATCTAGAGAGAGAGAGAGAGAGAAGGAATGAAGAGGAATGAGAAAACAAGGTGATGTGTGTAATGTACAAAAAAAGAGGTTGTTAAGTTTGTGTTTGTCACTGATTGTCCTTTCCATCTACACTTTTATCTTACAAACATGAATGGCCTTTGGACTTATTTATTTTTGGAGACAAGCGTTCGTTCCCTAAAATCTTAATTTGAGAAATTAATAAAAAATATGAATGCACGAGAGTTCATTTTATTATAATAAATTAAAACAATACACTTAATATTTGAGAAATAATTCGAGATACCTAGCATTTTCATTTTATTATACATGTTTAACGAAAATTTTACTATACTACTATAATCATCGTTTATTTATGACTGATTTTTATCTCTTTTAGTTTACTTCTTTTTTAGGTCAAATATGTCTTTGGGCCTCATTTTATATTTGACAAAAGTTCAAGGTGATGGTCAAAAATATCATTTTTTAAATTGGGTGATAAGAATACTCATTTTCGAATATGTTAGTCAAAAATATCAATCTATTACGCATTCAAAAAATGAGTATTACTATTACGCATTTGAATAATGGGTAACACGTGTTTTCTCAAAAAAAAAAAAAAATAACAATCTATTACGCATTCAAAAAATGGATATTACTATTACGTATTTGAAAAATGGGTAACACGTGTTTTTTCAAAAAAAAAAAATTAAAAAATGTTGAAAAGAGCGATACGCATTTCACCTCTTTACTCAAGCTGTTACGCATTTTCAAAATGCGTAACTAGTCAAATTTTTTTAATTTTTATTTTTTTTAATTTTCTTTTTATGTAATACATATTTTTTAAATACGTAATAATGATACCCAATTTTAAAATACGTAATAAGGTGATATTTTTGATCAAAATTTTTGAAAATAATATTATTATCACTTAGTCTAAAAAATGATATTTATGTCATTTTTTCAAAGTTGAACCATTTTGAACTCGGACTTGCAAAATGTCAATTGGTCTCGTTCAACTTGTATTCGGTTTTTGTATTAGTCTGAATTAAAAGGTGAAAACGATTAATGGTCGTTGTAGAAAAACGAATTTTACTCAATCTTTGATTGATGTGTTTGTTAAGACCGCTGGAAGCTTCTGATGAAATTAGGGCACGTAAGTCTATAAAGTATAGTATAACTATAAACCATGTATATTATTGTCTATTGAGTAAATTGTAAAATTGTGGCTGGACTTTACCCGCATTAGTATTTTGGTGGCCACACTTTAAAATTTGCAATTTGGTGGCCATATATTGCTTTTAATTTTCAAAAAGGTGGCTAAGAGCCAATTTTTTAGAACTTTTTTTTTCAAAAAAGTGGCCCTTAGCCATCTTTTCGAAAAATAAAAGTAATGTCTGGCCACTATATTGCAAATTTGAAAATCTGGCCACCAAAATGCAAAATAAGGTTAAGTTCAGCCACAAATTTATAATTTACTCTTGTCTATTTTATGTGTCTGTTTCATTTGCAGATAATATATTTAGGAGAACTATATACGCATCGACTCAATAAAAATAAATATTTTGGTTTTGATACTGCCAACTAATCGGTTGGACTTGATAAAATGTCCGGTCAATGCTCATCTGATTTGACTTTTTGGAGTGTTTCACAATTTTACTCTTAGAGCATCTTCAATACACACACCCCTTAATTTAGGGGCTGAGACTCAAATGCAAGGCTCCAACCATGCTCCCTATCCCTTTTAATTTTTAAGGGAGAAAAAACTCAACCCCATATTTAGGGGAGAGAAAATCAAACCACATTTATTCTTTATAATACAATATATATGTAGTTTAACAATCTCATCATTTCCACACTATCTAAAATATTGATTTAATATTATTATTTAAAGTTATAGGTAACGAGATAGGTAACACCATCGGAGTAAAACAACTTTTTGAATCCCTATATTTTAGGTAACCATTATTTTTTAGGGAACCAAAATAAGGGTTACCCTCGGAGATGCTCTAAGGCGATGATCCAAAAATTCAAATTTAAATCATTATTGATCCAAATTTTTGACCAACTCCAATAGTGTGATCCAAATTACTATTTACATATTATATTGCATAAATATTATATCAAATTATTTAATCTTAAATTTAATGTTAAATCATTATTAACTATTTATATTATATTTATTGAATTAATTAAATTAAAGATATAATTTTTTAATATACATAAATAATATTAAAATTGTATGGGTAAATTATATTATAAGTTTAATTCCAAAAATTAAATTAAATTAACTATTAATTACATATTATTATTAATTAAATAATTAAAAGAACTATAAATCAATTTTAAATCTAATAAACTAACAATATACAAATAACAAAATAATTTGGATCAGTGAATAGTGATGATCTAAATTTGGATCAACATTATTCCTGAAATAGTATCACTGCTGGAGAAAAATTTGGGATAATCTATCCCAAATTTGAATATTTTGGATCAGTGTTGGGTTTGTCCTAAAAACCGTTGGCTCCACTTGCCGACTTGTAGTCAGTGCACATGGGGATATAGTAATTAAAAATTTACAAACCTGAAGAGGCTTCAACTTGCATAAGTATTAAATAAATAAATCTATTATAGTTCCAAAAAAAAAAATCTATTAAATGAAATGTTCATAAACTGATATAAAACAGTATGTTGTAAAATTGTAATATGTTTTTAATTTGATTAAGAAAACATAATGGAGTAATCTGCTCCAATTTATTACAGAACACTACATTATGGAAAGTTAGCAACAAAAATAGAAGTTAGTTTACATGATGGAGTAATTTAATCTTTGTCCTCGAGAAGTTTGCTGGTATCTTTACTTGGTATAGAGATGGAAGAATCAGCCCATGCCCCCTCCACTGAGGATGACGAGTGGCTGTCATGCGAATGCTTTTCAAAGCCTTTAAACTTCATGCTTTCATTTGTTGTGGTACGCGTGAAAATTGGAGCTTCAACTTTCTTCTTTCCTTGTAACATACTAACAACTGCAGACATGGATGGCCTGAGGGTAGGAGATTGATTAGAGCATAGTAGAGCTAAGTTTAACATACTCAGCGCCTCTTGCTTGGAGTAATTTGTGCCAAGAGTCGGGTCTACCATTTCCAAAAGATTTCCCTGTTCTTGAAGGACATATGCCTTTAAAACATTTAAATGTTAGTCATGATTGACGCAAGGTTAAATAATAGATTGAACAGCATAAATGGATAAATATTTGATACATGATGAATTATTTTAGAAGCTCGGGAATGGAACAGTTCCCTGGCTGCCTAATCATATGTAAGGCAACCAAACAGACATATATGAAAACATTTCTGTAGTTGGCGTCTATCAAACAACTTAGAAGAAAAGAACAAAGCATTCCTCAGGCCAGAGCTCACCATGGCATACTTAGAACTTTAAATCAGTTGCACTTGAAATTCTGTTATTCTAGCTCTTGGGCTTTGCACACATAATTAGAATAAATAAATCGTACCATGTCAATATTACACAGGTTATCGAAAGTGTTGTTTCACTGATCGAATTGGTCCAGTAGTCTTATCTATAAATATCTCCAGCGTCAGGATATAAAGCCAAAGTAGGTCTTAATCCCCTATGGTTCTATCTTCTAAGCTGAATTAGTAACTACTACGATTTTAAGGTGATTAGTGTCAGTAATGCACCTAATTAGAACCTCAAGGAATCCTAATCGTACCTCCACTTCTCCAGCATCAGGTAAAAGTTGCTAAAAGTGACAGCAACCCCAGTATTAACTGTAACTATCTATTTATGCTCTTTAACAGTGGTTGAGTGGAACTGAACCTTTGCTATATATTTGGGGTCTGTTTAAAGGCCAGTTTGCATGTGGCTTAATTGTTGCTGTTTGGGCCGATTTGGGGTCCGTTTATATGTGAATGCAACGATAATATTCGGTAATATTTGTATTGGCTCCCAGATTTTGCATGCAAAGGCTTCATGCCTATGCCTGGAATGTGTGTTTTCAACAGAAAAGCATTAGCAATAACATATAAAATAGTTGGAGTCAATGAAGTGCTATGTTACCCGATCAAGAAGGTACACACACTCCTCTTTTGGCATGCAACTTGTGTTGCTTTTACCGCTAACAATTTCTAGTGCAACGATCCCAAAGCTGTACACATCTGCTTTATCAGTCAAGTAACCTCGCATTGCATATTCCGGAGCCATATATCCTCTGACAAGGAGAAATTTATGAATAATCAATTACTTTAAGAGTTTGGTACTGTAACTTCAACAAAACCTAATGCTAACTGGACTTGAGAGGTACCAGACATAAGATAATCACTACATATGAAGAAAGTATAACTGAAATGACCATCACCTAAATTCTTATGGGTGGTGAACACTGGATTATGGGCAAGAAAGCAGAATCTTAGGTTCTTCTGGAGAAAACTATTTTTAAGAACCTCTTAACTCTATATTTTTGAAAGCAAGTCTTATAGTATTTTTTAACAAATCAAAAACCACTTACTAATATATATTAATCTATGGTGAGTAATTGCGCATCTAGTTTAGCTCAAAATGTTACTACGTTCACCAACACACATGTTAATCAGGAGATAAGAAGAAAAATTGGATTTACAGTGAACCTGCATAGCAACATGATAAATTATGTACTAGTTAGTGTAGCTTTAGGCTAAACCCGCCTTTAGTAGCTTCAAGAACAGTCATTGTTTAAAAGGTTAAATCAACATAATCCAGGTTTCTGCATCTGATTGCCCCCCCCCCCCCCCCCCACCCCCCCCAACTGCACCAAACACAAAGAAAATATTGTAGAGCAGTGCCCATCCAAGATTCTGACTTGAATGGAGACATTTAAAGGCTTACACTGTTCCAGCAATTCGAGTGCTGATATGGGTGTTCTCTTCTTCATCAAGCTTGGCCAAACCATAGTCTGATATCTTTGCATTGAGATCTCTATCAAGCAGTACATTGGTAGCCTTTATGTCTCTATGAACTATTTTCAACCTTGACTCCTCGTGTAGGTAAGTTAAGCCTCTTGCTATCTCCAGTACAATCTTCTTTCTCGTCGGCCAGTCCAGGTTTAAGCGTTGTGCATCACGACCTAAACGATGGAAGATCAAGTGATACAGTGATACTGAAAGAATTTGTGACAACAAAATAAACCATAAGGTACTCAAAAGATTTACAGTTCATCACTTACCAAACAGGGCTCGAGCAAGACTGTTATTTTCCAAGTACTCATATACTAGCAACAACTGATTTCCTTCAATGCAACAGCCATAAAGCTTTACAAGATTTGGGTGTTGTAAAGCAGATATCATGCCTATCTCATTGATAAATTCACGGTTTCCCTGCTTTGATTTGGAGGACAGCTGTTTAACAGCAATTTCTTGACCACAAATATAATAGTTGTTAGCCAGAAGGCCTGGCTGAGTAGATATGTCTAAGTTGAAAACTGTTCACGTGTACCTATCTATCTATATATGTTGATGAGAGATAACTTCACCTGACAGATATTTACCTTGTAAACTGGTCCAAATCCTCCTTCACCGATCTTATTTGCACGATCAAAGTTGCCGGTTGCAGCTCTGATGCGTCTTAGACTAAAATAACCTGTCTGTTGTTCTATTGCTCCTCGCAGTTCTGAACACGAATAAGAATTAGAATTTGCTAATATTGCATAGGGAAAAAAAATCAAGATCATGATGTATATATATATAAAAAAACTTCTCTTTTAAACGTTATTTCAGGTCAAATTCTTGATAATTAAGTTTTCATCTCAAGATGTTCACCAGCAGCATCCATATAACTAAATTTAATTTACAAACTGTAGATACAAAATGTAAGTATTACAAACTGAGTGTATAAAATTTAGATAGTCTAAATACTAAAATGACTGCAAGTTTGTATCATATGGTTGGTGGAAACTTGATGAGGGATCATAGATTCAGCATTCTTGGACACCAGTAACTTCATTCCTATGTATTCTGGGAGGAACTTACAAAAGGATGTCAGAAATGTAACATTCTCCAGTAAATACTACACAAAATTTTTAAGATAGACTTAATTGCATATTGGATCCCTTTGGTTTTGGCTTATTGCACTTAAGGTTCATTTGTTTTAATTTATGCATTTTGCATCCCGCAATTTTGAGTTTTCTCGCAGTTTTCACCCCTTTACTGATTTTTCGTTAAATTTGACCGTTACCGTTAGTCAAAATGAGGATATTTAGTCATTTATTACTATATTAAATTAAAAAGAATTTAAAAAAGAAAAGAATAAAATTTAAAAATTAGAAAAAAACGAAAAATGAAATGAAACATATTTTAAAAATCTTAAATTTGTAATATATATTTTATAAAAATATTTTAAAAATTAAATTATAAATTGTGTTTCAAATAATAATTTACGAAAGTTTTAGTAATATGTATATATTTTTTTTGAAAAATCTTAATATTATAAATTATAGTTTGAAAAATCTAGAAATTACAAACAAAATTTGGTATATATGAAAATCTTAAAATAATGATAATAACTCAAATAGTTCATTTTTTAAAATTATTATTGATTATAATGACAAAAATACCCTCAAATTGACTAACGGTAACAATCAAATTTAACTGAAAAACATCAAAGGGATGGAAAATATAGCGAGTTTTAAAGTACGAGGATGGAAACTGATTTATGTCAAAGAATTTAACCCAAAGTGCAATAAGCTAAAACCAAGGGGATGCAATATGCAATTTAGTCTTTACGATAAATGATGAGTTGAAATTTACATGCACGTCTAATATTGCAGTAAGATATCCCACCTTTATCTTCAATGTCTTTTCCTCCTAGGAAACCTTTCATCCGGAATGCAACCAATATCAAGCCCAGGATCACAAGTGAAGCGACAACAATGCCAGCAACCACTAGAGTTGATTGTACCCCAGTTTCGAAGTCTATCATATTGAAGCAATTTGAATTAAGACAAGATAGCGAAAACATAAGTGGGAAGCCTAGAATTTAACTTGCACTCACTTGGTGTTACTGAAATTGCTGATATTAGAGGTCCATAAACACCCCAATCGGGAACTGCAGTAGTCCCCTTCCCTGCCCAGTACAGGTGAATCTCCAAAGTGCTACCATTTACAGTAACATCCTGCTCCAAGGTGGTATTCTTTCCAATTCCTCCAGCTTCCTCTGCAACATTAAAGTCTTTTCGAACAACAGTGCCCTGTTGAAAGAAAACAAGTTAAAGTTAAACACCAGACCAATTTTTAAGGCTTAAGAAATAAATTAAAAAGAATACCTAAAAGTTCTAATCCGGAGGTAAAATTATTTTCTACTAATAAACTTAACCTCTTACTCACTTGGATTGATACATCAAAAATGCGTCTCCCAATGCCACTAAATGTTGCATCATCAGAGAACTGAATTTCAGCAAAGTGGAGGCGAACTTTATAACTGCCCTTTTGCAAGCAAAGGCCATAGTACTTGAGTGAAGAAGGGGAAAGGCGGGCTGTTTGATAGTATTCTTCTCCGGTCACATTGGTCTTTTTAGCCACAAATTTGGAATTATCATTACGCATGAAAACACCTGAACTGCTATAAGCCCATCGATCTGTAGGATTATAAAAGTATGACCAACCTTCTTCTACCAAATCTGCTTCGTACTCCCTGCCCCCTGATGTTACATTAGGTCCTCCACAATTAATAAACAGTGAATGATCTGCAAATTTGGCAGACACCGCTATGATTATTTCTATGTGAGTACGAGTTCAAAGGTACTTCCATATCATAAAGTTAAAGAATTATATATGTTTAGTTGCTTACATTTGGCCGTCCCAGGGCAAGGGAGGTCTTTTTTCAAGCACCACAAAGTTCTAAAATTGATAAAAGAAAAAATTAGTTGTGCTATTGCTGATGCTTAGCTTTGTAAGAGTAATACATTTCAAGTTTATAGGAAATTTTAGAAATTTTACGAGTCGCTGGTTGAAGATGAATGGCTAGCAACTAAATTCCTGCAAAAAAAAAAAAGATTGTTTGTAAGTTAATATGATCATGTAATTAATCAAGAAACGTATAATGAATAGGCTTACACGCTTAACGGCTGGCATATATATTGCGTTGTTGGCTTTGTAAAATTATTGTAAGAGACATCACTGCAGCGAATGTGGACAGGATGTTATATACCGTGCTACATCAATATGTTCAATAAAAATAGAAGCTTTATCCCAAAACAATGGTGAACAGTTAAAAAAAAGCTATAAGTGTACTGACAATCTCTCTTTGCTGTCAGTAATCCAGCTTGGTATTTCCCCGCTAAGGAAGTTACTATTCAGATACCTACATCCAAAGATGTTTGTTACTACATTGAGTGTATTACATATGTAGATAAGTAGATTTATTTACGGTGACACGTACATGTCACGGAAAAAGCACGCGCAAGTCGAACGGAAGTAAGGTGATAAATTTTATGGATATCACTGAGAAGGGGTTGTAAATTTCTTGATAGCCAATTAAGCATATTACACATTAATATAAAGCTACTTACAAATATTCCAGGCGAGACCCTAAAGAATCTGGGATTTTTCCAGACAACCTGTTAAAGCTCAAATCTCTGCAAAGAAAAACGTTTGATGACAATAAAGAAGAAATATCCAAAATAACTGAATTAATATTTTGTAATTGACCTTATGTATCACCCTGATGGTGGGAGTTCAGCAAAAACAATAGGCGTCCTTAATATAAAGCAGGTGGAGCACATTTAACAATATTGTCCATTTACTAAATTACTGAATACCTTAATCACCAATGCCAGTGGAACATGAATCTTGATTTGGAAAACTTATAATGTCCTAAACAATCATCACTAAATAGAATGACAAATAAAATTGACCAATCTATATTAAAGAAATAGCTGTAAAGATGAACATACAAGGTATCTAAACTTTTCATCTCTGCAAGATACGCTGGAACTGAATCTGTAAGTAAGCAATTCCTAAGGATCCTACATTAAAAAATTGAAAAAGATAGCTACATCAGCAAAAACATCAATTAAAAACATAATGCATTAGTAGACATAATATTAATCGATGATCAACTCACAGGTATTTTATATTTGCCATGCCTCGCAAATCGGGGAAGCTCGAAACAGATCCATTTAAATCAGATATCCTCCTGCACACAAGAATCACGGCAAATGACTTCACACGTTCAGTTTTTTAGGTGTATTCATTCATAATGATGAAAAAGTCTTCAGATTGTGCTTACAACTCTATTAGATTTTTCAGATGAGAGATACCAGACGGAATGGGGCCCTCCATAGATGTACCTTGCAGATCCCTACAACATATGAACCAAAGCTTATCACAACGTTTGGCGGTGTTAAAATCCATATAAGATTATAAGCAAAACCTAAATATTAGTAATTACTATATAATAAACTTTTGACTTACAATGTCGTCATCTTTGTCCAATTTCCGATAAAACCAGGAATTTTTCCGGACAATCTGCTGCCATCTATCGTACTGCAACCACCAGATACTTTTCAGACAACACTGAACATATACTTGGTAACAAACAGTATTAGACATGGCTTACAATTCTGATAGATTCTTTAGAGCACTAAATGACTCCGGTATCCTTCCAATGAAGTTGTTAGCTGAAAGAAGGCTGCATAGAAGTGCGTAAGGTAAGCCAAAACTTAATAAGATCTTAGATGTTTCTTAAAACAAAAGGCATGTTTAACATAGATATGAGACACATCAAGCTCAAATGAAACAATAATGAGAACCGAAAAAACAATAGATAAATTATTAGATTGCAATGCTGAAGGCAATATTTGATAGATGAAAATTTTGATCTCTGAGTTTGTCTTCCAGCATGAATTTTTAAGTGTTAAATAAATAGCTACAATCCCGCAGCATTCACTAGGACAGTACTCTATGATTTCCTTCATCAGATGTTATTTTCTTTTGTTACATCAATTCTTACTTTTTTAGTATCTAATATTTATAATTTTGTAAATCTAAACTTTTGGAAACTCAACGTCGAGTCTCTGTTTGGGATTTTTTTTTTTAGTACATTTAGATCATCCTAAATTATCACAATCAGCTATCAAGTAGCAAGGTTTCCTGGGAGTATAATGCGGGAACTTTTCTTCGCATCCCAGTGCTAACTAGTATGACAATGTCGTCCATTCCATTTCAGATTCAGATTGCCATATTCCTGAAGTTTCCAGTTGACATTATGATTTCAGCTTTCAGATAAATTTCTCGAATCAAGAATCAGGGCATCTATGTGGCACGCTCTATGAGCAGCCTCACCGTGTGTTGAATAATATATGATCCATTTAAATCCATCTTCTAACACCTTTTAGATTACTTAACATGGTACCAGGTTCGATTCCTTCCACCCCATTTTTTTTTAATTGTTTGTTTGGTCTATATGTTTGTTAAATCGTACCATTGTGGGGGAGTGTTGAATAATGTACAAGTTAGTTACGGCATTCATCTAACACCTTAATGTTTTAGGTGAGCTGGTTACTTAAAAACCTTGGTATTTTTCAGCTAACAAGTGACCATAATGTAAAAAATGTAACAGTTCAATTCATTTATTTAATTGGATCACATATTATCTTAACCGAAGTGCAGCTAAAAACAGTGAAAAGACTTTTAACCAAGATAAGAAGTCAGCTTACAGTGTCCTCAAACTCCTTAAATTTCCAAGCGCTGGAGGAAGAGGTCCTCCCAGCTGATTATCTTGTACATTCCTGGAATATTTGTTATAAACCAAGTTGTAATGTTTCAGCCAGCAGTATAGTAATCTAAAATGTATTTAATTCATTACTCACAGCTCTTCAAGTGTAGAAATATTAGCTAGTTCCCGGGGAATCGAACCACTGAGACGGTTACCCATTAGGCCTCTGTAGCATAATCGCGAAGTTACGAACACTTGAATCAATCCAACAGTTGACTTGGTTTGCTTACAAACCAACAATCTACATACATTTAAGCAATTACATAGCCCTAACCAAAATAAAAGCACTTACAAGATTTTGAGAGGAAGCTGACCAAAAGAAATGGGGATGGTTCCACCTATGTAGTTTTGAGCCAGCTGTCTGTCAACGTAATGATATTAAATAAAATAAAATTGTCTGTACACTTTGGAGTTTAAATGCTTCGGGTTAAGTTCAATTTAGAAGAACTTGTTATTAACAACACAACTAGCATAAAAATTTCAAAATGGCATTTTTACAAGCATATTGACCTAGAACTCTAAACAAATTGAACTATTAATTCTTTTTTAACAAACTCGAGCAAAAGTTTAACGAAACAAATAATGTGGGATACATTAGCGGATATATTTCTTTTTACAAACTCGAATTCGGTAATATTCAAACCAAACACAAACTGTGTGCGAACATTTCAAACCGAAATCGAAACGGACAAAAACAGGCTGTTAATGGTGTATTCAAGTGACTAATAGGCCCCATGAAAAAATCAGATACATGAATAAAAATGAAATCATCATCAAACAAGAGTTGATCATTCTTCAACAATGCCTGAATAAATTATTTCTTACAGTTCCCGCAGATAGGCAAGTTTTGAAAACTCTGAAGGTAGTTCTCCGGTCAAATTCAGGGCCTTTAGCTGGCTGCCAAGTGAATACAGTAAAATAAATTACCAAGACACTGGTATGATCATTTGCTAGGGTATCGAGATAAATTAAGCATGAAAAGAACATACATTTTGGTGACGTGGCAAACGGATTTGTTACTGAATGTGCAATCGCATGTGACAGACATATTGCCAGGTGTCTTTGGAAAGTGACCACAAGAACTCCTTTCGACATCCCAATGCTTCAATTTTAGCTTCGTTGCTATTGTCTTGAGAGTTTCTACTGTTATCACACAAGAATCAAAGCCAGCATATTTCTTTAACTACTGTTATACCCAAAAATCGTATTAATATCTTATATCAGGGTCATGTTCTTTGTAGAACCCTTAATCTTAGAATTTTTAGAATTCTATCTTATTTTTTAAAATAATATATATTTATATTGGTAAAGTTGTCCAAAAACACAAAATACATAATTCAGAGCTAATTAATATTTTATTAACGATAATAATCATACATTGATATCGATCACAAAATTCTCCATCATCATCATAAAATTTCCTTAATTATTTTTATCATTTTTTGTGAAAATATTCAAGTTATTGTATAAACACAATATCAGATAACAGTGTTCAGCAGCTGAACATTTAAATACAAGTAAGTTCAGTTGCAGAACTTTAAAATTTATGTGCTTGATTTCAAATTTGATTGCATGACTTTTATGTTCAGCGGTAGAACACGAAAGTTACGGTATGAAAATAATGTGAATAACATTGTTCAACAGCTGAACATTATAAAAATAATCAAGTTCACTTGTAGAACTTTGTGGAAAAAAGTAAGTTCACTTGTAGAACTTTGAAGTTCATATGCATAACTTTTAAAATTCAGTTGCAGAACACTGTATTTATACTATGAAACAAAATAGGTTCGGCAGTAGAATCCTTTTATTCCAAGAATACCCTTATAAGATTTTGTATATAAAAATGAGTTGAATCTGAACAGTTGATCTAGTAATAATCCAACTGCTTATAACAGTTCTAAAATTCTTTTTTAGTGATTGGTTCTTTCTTGAGCCTAACCTCTGATATTAAATTAATAATATATTTATATATTTTTTAATAGAGTCGGATGTATTTTGGTGATCAAAGTTTGCACAAAGTTTTAAAATGTTGACTGAAGTTTGAAATTTGCAGATCGGTGACCAAAGTTTTTATCGAGTTTCAAAATGATGGCTATACTTTCATATTTATAAATTGGTAGCACTACTTTATACCGAATTTTAAAAAGGTGGTCATGCAACAAATAAAAACAAAAGTATTATTGAAAAAATATTAATTTAAATTTTTTAAAAATAATATAAAATCAACACGAACACATAAAAATTTATCCAAAGTTTAAAAGAAAAAGATCATCGAGTCTAAATAATTCTTGAAAAAGAGTTATAGTTGAATTTGAGTCTGCTTATCGAATTGAGTTTGAATTTCTCATTCGAAATATAATCTTATCTTTAACTTGAACTTGAATTAAAATTCAAACTCGGTATTCTTTTTACTTTTGAAAATTAATTATGTGTTAACAAGATATTTTTCAAATTGTTAAATTAATTTAGTCATATGTATCAACATATTTTTATTTTTAAAATTTATTAAATAATTAAAATACAGCGACCTTTTTGAAATTCAAATTAAACTATGACCACCGATTTATAAATCTTAAAGTACAACCACTCTTTCGAAATTTGGTAAAAACTTTGACCATCAATTTACAAATTTCAAACATCAATCATCATTTTGAAATTTGGCGTAAATTTTGATCATAAAAATGCAATTGACATTTTTAAATAATTAAGCTTATATGTCCGAGTATCTCTTTTCTAACAAATTTCCAATGAACAAGAATAGAACTCAATTAACCCTGATCACTTAAATTATCTTATTACACTCAACCCGTATGAAAAAGAAAAACATTAAACGAAAAGGTCCCACAAAAAACACATTCACAATTGTATTGCATATAGACAGCACATGCATGTGGCCCATGGGTACTTAGCAGAAAAAAGAAAGAAGAAGAAGAAAACAAACAAACAAACCAACAAAAAAAAGGTGGCCCATGGAACCACCAAATTTGCATGTTTGGCTCCAACTTATTAAGTTAACTTATAGCTTAAAATGAGTAAGTGCTTTATAAGTGATAAGTAGAGCTGAGCTTTATAAGTCCTAGAGTGTTTGGTAAATCAGAACTTATAAGCAGTAGAGTGTTTGGGTAAATCATAACTTATAAGTTAACTTTTTTTTATTATTTTTAAAATATTTAGTTTTTAATATATATAAATGGATATCAATGGATAGATCTCGATGAGTAGAGAAATTTGATATATACATATCAATTTTTTAATGAACGGATCACAAGATATATGGTTTTGAAGATTTGAAGGATATTATATATTGCGTGTATCGAGAATAAGTTATAAGTTATAAGTTGAATGTTAAGGATTTTTAACATTCAACTTATCCATTTTAAGTAGCCATTGGTTTCACTTATTTTGACAAACACCCCCATAAGCAATTTTGGATTTATAAGTCATAAGCTACAACATTAAGTTGCAGCCAAACCCACAATTAATTGAAAAATGTTAAAGTTTATAAATTAATACTAAATATCATGTGGAAAATATTAAAGTTAAAGGTACCAAATTTATAGTCGGATGTGCTTTGTCCCGTCCATTCTTTCATTTTGAATGTTTCTTTCATTTCTATATATTTCAAAAATAATAATTTGTAATAATATAAAATACATTACACCTACTACTTTTCTTCACTATCTTTATTCATTATCTTTATTCTATAATAATTTAAAACACTATTACACTCACTACTTTCCTCTAGTATCTCAAATCTATTATTAAATATTGATAAATTTCACCACTTTACTCACTTTTCATCTAACTTTACTTATTTTTTATACAATTTCTTGGTCTACGTGTCCGAGCCCAATCTATACTATATTATTAAAAACGAAACATTAAAAGTTTTGATCAGTCGGTCGATCGGTCAGTATTTGAACCATTTATAACCAATTACTTTTTCCAGCTAAAACACATTACATTACATATTTTATATATTTTTCTAACCAAAACAACTTATCTTCTAAAAATAAAATGGATAATATATATATATATATATATATATATATATATATGAATATATATATATGAAATGATGATATTATTACATATTTATAACTGATTATCTTTTTCAGGTAAAACACATTATTTGTTTTACATTTTCTAACTAAAATTACTCATTTTCTAAACATAACACATGGAAAATAAATATGTAATGGTAATATTGTTATATATAATTATTAATAAATATCCACTTACCATTTTCAGCACGAGCAACATATATATAAAAAGTTAATATATAATTTTATATTTTATAATTTAAAAAACTAATTTTCTAAAATTAACACGGGCAATATATATATATATATATTATAAATGTATTATAATTTTATATAATTATTAATAAGTAACTAATTGTCTTTTTAATGACATTGTCTATTTTATATTTTTTAACTAAAACAACTCATATTCGAATTAAAAATAACACGGATAAAATACAGATATAATGACAATATTATTATATTAAAATTATAAAATCCATGTTTAATATAATTTTTTATAACATACAATTTAAATAAAATAAATAATAAATAATATAAGTAATAGCATACGTTAGAAGAAATTCGATACATTCAGAGCACATATTTTGTTACTTACACTTTAGTCACTTTTAATTTTTTTTAAGAACAAATAAATATAAACTGTTAAATCTATTATTTAAAAATATTTTATATTTTAATATCTAAAATACTAAAAAAGATTACGTCAAAAATTTATTAAATTAAAATAATTTTATTATTAGATATATAAATCCAATTTATTATATACACATATCGATATATGTATTAAAATTTCATCAAATAATATATAATTACAAAAATATAAATAATAAATAATAAAATATTAAATAAAACCGTGCATCACACGGAATATAAGCTAGTATATATATAATTCCACCCGGTGTATATAATTTCATGGGACGGAGAAAGTACAATTGTAATATCTATTAAAATAAGTTTCTTATGATTAATTCTATATTTGTCAAAAAATTATTATTATTTTTTTATATATCTTTTCAGTTTTTACAAAAATGTTTTATATATTTTTCGTGTTTGTTTGACTTTTAAAAAATAAAATACTTTTTTTTGACGTAAAATTTCTTTACAAAAATTCATAAATTTTTAAGAGAATAATATTTCATATTTTTTAAAAAAGACAATTTCTTAACTTTTCTCATAACATTTTTCCATAGTATAAAAATGAAGTAAATTATTTTCCATAATATATATTCTAAATAAAAAAAAAATTAATAAATATTTTTTAAAGTCAAAGTACTTTCCAACAGAAAAATGAATTAAGTAATTAAGCCTACGAGAGAGCTCGGTTCTTAAGTTTGCACACCTTCACGTTACTAAAAAGTTTCTCACTCGAAGCCTATAAACTAACTATTAGTATATACTACAGTATGTTTCAACAAAAAAATCACACGCAACAAGTACATGCAAAAATAGGAAACAAAAGCGTATCAGAAAATGTATTAATTTCATAAATAGAAAAAATATTTTAAATAATTATTTTCAAGGAAAACTTTATATTTTGTACAAAATATAGATATATTATATTGTAAAACAATTACAGTAGAACCTCATGGTATAGCTAGATTGCCTTGTTTAGCAAATTGCTTTGATGTAATTACGTCTCTCCCTACTCATTTGGTAGAGGCTAGTATGTTTGATATTTCTAAGTAATGAGAAGTCTTTTTCTTTCAAAAAAAAAAATTACAATAGAACCTCGATAAATAAATACTCTTGGGACCAATAAAATATATTCATTTAGCGAGATTATTTATTTATCGATTAATGAATATTTTATTCTATTATCGATAAATGAATATTTATTCATTTAGACAATATTTTTATTTTATTTTATTATGATAATGATGTTTTAAAATTTAATATACAAATGTATCTAGAAGATAATATTTTAAATTTTTTTTATTATATATTATCTTCACACTCAATAATATGCATACATGAATTATACGTATAAATTAAATATAGTTTACTTGAACTATTTTAACCTTGAGACTATTCATAAGATTGTAGACCGTTGTTCTAGAGAGAAAGAATATTAGCAGATACAAACTTTATAAAAAAATTAACATTTAAAATTTGAATAAAAACATTGATTTTAAATTTGATTCTACCGTAGAATCGTTTTGGATAGATTTGATTCTGCTGTAAAATCACTTTGGACTATTTGACTAATTTTCAATTATTTTTTTTTTTTTAAAAAGTAGTTTAATTTCGTTTTTTGATTTAATAATTGAAATTTATAATCATATCTAATAAAAAATATGATAAAAATATGTATTATGAATATTTATGTAATGGTTCTCTGTCGGACGAAGTTTTCTCTTTAATGCTACCCAGTATTAATATACTTAAGAGTTTATTAAAATTTATATCGCTTTAATTTTAGTGAATATTCATTTATATTTATATAGGGCCTTTAAAGATTTCAATAAAATTTATTTATTAATGCATTTAGCGAAATTATTCATTTACTCCATTGTCCCAAGTTGGGACCGAAAAATATTATTCATTTGACGAGGTTATTCGTTTATCGAACATTCATTTATCGAGGTTCTACTGTACAACATAAAATATTGAAAACAAAATATAGATACTTTTCTGCCAAAAAAATATTGATACTTTTGTGAAAATATAAAACAGGAATATAGTTTCTGTCTTGGTTTAATTTCCTGAAAAGTAATGTTTCAATTTTTCATCTGTTTGTTTGTTTTTTGGAAAAATAAAATATTTTCCTTCCTTTAAGAAAAGAAAATTGAATTCATTATTTGAAATGGGAAAAATAATTTGAATGGAATAAATTTTTACGGAAATCAAAATTTTCAAAAAAAAATCAAGAATATCTTTTTTCCAAAAACGATAGATTATATTATTTTTCAAAATTAAATAATTTTTCATTGAATAACATATGGGTTGAGAGTCTATGATTTGATTCTTACTATAAAAATTATAATATTGAACATATATTAATAAGTATAGGTAGAAAAAAAACATATATATGGTGGACTGTAAAATCAAGAAATAAAAGAAGGGTATAATATATGTACTAACCTTCTTGAGCAGGCAAAAGCTGGGCAACACATCCCAAGTCATGCATGAGAAAGAAATGAAGAAGATAAACATAGATGAAACAGTGAAGCAAACAGAATGATTTAAATCCAACTTTATATATACATATAAATATATATTAAAATTTTATCAAAAAATATTTAATTAAAAAAATCTAAATTAGTAATAATAATAAAATATTAAAAAAAACGGTGCATCTAGTTAATAAGTATAGGTAGAAAAAAACATATATTTGGTGGACTGCGTAAAATCAAGAAATAAAAGAAGGGTATAATATATGTACTAACCTTCTTGAGCGGGCAAAAGCTGGGCAACACATCCCAAGTCATGCATGAAAAAGAAAAGGAGAAGAAGATATACGTACACGAAGCGGTGAAGCAAAAAGGACTGGGTTCTGAACCCATTTTTGGTACCAATACTGTGGAGATGCTGCTGCTCCATTTACTTACAGCTCAATGTGATCGTAAAAATATTGCATGTATTATAGAGATTGTGAAAGAAAGAGTATTCGTGAGGAGACAGAGAGAGTGGTGTGAACTGTGTAGTGCGTAGTACTGTACTTTCCAGCACGGAGATGGTTATTGCTCGGTCTTTTCCTTGTATGCTTTCCAGCACCGAGATGGAGGGAAAGCAGGGGCTAAAAGGAAGGTAGGGCTGGATGGTCTATTGTCCCTCCAGAGTCCAGACTTGCATAATGCTATCATTTAATTTTTGTATGTATGATTTTTTTCGGGTCATGATCAAAAATTTCATTTTTTTAAAATAGGGTGACAAGAATATCCATTTTTAATATGTTGGTAAAAAATATCAATCTATTACGCATTTATAAAATGGGTATTACTATTACGTATTTGAAGAAGGGATAACACGTGTTTTTTCAAAAAAAATTAAAAAAAGTTAAATAGTGATATCCAATTTTAAAATTCGTAATAAAATGATATTTTTGACCAAATTTTTAAAAATGATTTTCTTATTACTTAGTCTAAAAAAAAGTGATATTTATGTCATAAAAAGTGGTATTTATGTCATAAAAAATTGTACCAACACTGCGGAGATGCTGCTGCTCCATTTACTTACAGCTCAATGTGATCGTAAAAATATTGTGAAAGAAAGAGTATTCGTGAGGAGACAGAGAGAGTGGTGTGAACTGTGTAGGACGTAGTACAAATAATAGAGATGAAAAGGGTGGTTATTGCTCGGTCTTTTCCTTGTATGCTTTCCAGCACGAAGATGGAGGGAAAGCAGGGGCTGAAAGGAAGGTAGGGCTGGATGGTCTATTGTCCCTCCGGACTTACATAATGCCAGGGTTAAATATTAAGGGTCTTGCTCATGTGAGAACCCCCATTATTGTGAGATATGAGATCTAATCCCAGCTCTCTATTTTTATTAATTTGTTTAATCTCAGCCGTACGTTTTTACACTCCCCACCCGACTTCACCTTTCATCACATTCAACCCAAATGATGCATTTACCAATTCTGATCGTCACATCCACCTACCACCCCCACCAATTCCGGCCATAATTACAACTATCCTCCTTCGGCTCCATCTCACTCGATTATGTCTCTTATTCTTTTTATTATCCAATCAGATCTGTTCTTCTCCCTCATCACTACATATCTCCATCGACGAACCCAAACTCGTCACTATGGCGATTTCATTTTATTCGATTATGGTGGTTTTTGGTGATTTTTAGATGATCGGAGTTGGTGAGCAGAGATGGTGGTGTCCGGAGTCGGTGAGAATTGTGACGAAAATGGTGGTGATTTTTGTTTGAAAGTGGTGACTTTGTTTTAATTATCCGGTGGTGATTTTTCATTTTTTGGTGTTGATTATCGGTGCTACGATGGTGATTACGAGTGGAGACGGTGGTGATTACTGATACTACGATGGTGATTGGGAGAATATTCTTGTGGCAGGTGGCGATTTGTGAAATAACAGGTGGTGATTAGTGGTTTAATAGGCGGTAGTCTGTGTAATCTGATGGTGATTTTTTGTTTCTGATCGTCAATGGGTTGTGATTTGTGTATTCCGGCGGTGATTTTTTGATTCCGGGGTGGTCAGGGGTGGCGGTAGTATGATGATTTTTTATTTTTCGGTGGTGATTTTTTTAGTTGGCCGGAATTGGTCGCCGAAGATGATGACCGGAGTATGATGGTTACCGCAGTGTGGTGATTTTTTGTTTTCCGGCGGTGATTTTTTGGGTTCGCCGGAATAGGTCGCCGGAGATGGTGACCGGAGTTACTGGTGACCGGAGATGGAGGTTCCCGGTGGCCGGAGGTGGTGGATTGGTGGGGATGGTGGAAAATTAAAATATTAATAAATTTAATGAGTGGTGGGAGATTAATATAGTGTATTTAAATGAATGACTATGATTAGATCTCATATCTCACAATAGTGAGGGTTCTCAATGGAGCGCGACCCTAAATATTAAACTGATCAACATCATATATCATTTTCATTTTCATCACTTATCCATCCGGTATCGTTTCAATCACTAAACTTTTCATTTGGTTGCAGTAATATTGAAGAAATATGTGTAAAACTCAATATAAATTATTTTTACTTTTCGAACACATATTTAGAGATATTCGTTTGATATTTATGACGACTTTAGTGATTAAAGTGATACCTCGTTACAAAATATTATAGTTGAATTTGAGTATGCTTATCGAACTGAGTTTGAATTTCTCATTCGAAATATAATCTTATCTTTAACTTGAACTTGAATTAAAATTCAAACTCGATATTCTTTTTACTTTTGAAAAATAATTATGTGTCAACAAGATATTTTTCAAATTATTAAATTACTTTAGTCACATGTATCAACATATTTTTATTTTTAAAATTTATTAAATGATTAAAATACAACCACCTTTTTTTAATTCAAAATTAAACTATGATCACCGATTTGTAAATCTTAAAGTGCAACCAATCTTTCGAAACTTGATAAAAACTTTGATCATCAATTTACAAATTTCGAACATCAATCATCATTTTAAAATTTGGTATAAACTTTGATCATCAAAATACAATTAACATTTTTAAATAATTAAACTTATATGTCCGAGTATATCTTTTCTAACAAATTTCCAATGAACAAGAATTGAACTCAATTAGATAAACCCCGATCACTTAAATTATCTTATTACACTCAAAACGTATGAAAAAGAAAAACATTAAACGAAAAGGTCCCACAAAAAAACATTCGCAATTGTATTGCATATATTATTGATATCTATGTCTAGACAGCACATGCAAGTGGCCCATGGATACTTAGCAGAAAAAAGAAAGAAGAAAAAGAAAACAAACAAACCAACCAAGAAAAAAAAAAAGGGTGGCCCATGCCCCCATGGAATGGAACCGCCAAATTTAATTGAAAAACGTTAAAATTTATAAATTAATACTGCATCTGGCCCTCTCATTTTTTTACACTTTTTTTTGTGACGTCCCTCTCATTTCTTTACATATAAAAAATAGTAACATTTTATAATATAAAATTCAATCGCATTCACTACTTTCCTTTACTATACCTACTTTATATCCCCTTTATACATTAAATATTGATTGGTCCCACCACTTTACTCATTTTTCTTACTTTTTCCTATTAATTTATATTTTTTCTTAACCTCCGTGTCGTCCCTTCAATATAAAAAATTGAGCGGGACGGAGAGTACTAAATATCACGTGGAAAATATTAAAGTTAAAGGTACCAAATTTATAGTCAGATGTTACGTCATGTCTGTTGCAGAAAAATTAAATTAAAGGACCCGGATTCCCAGAATCAATCCATCAATCCTACGCATACATACAATTATATAAAATTTTGGTCGGTTGTTGATCGGTATGATACGTTATGATTTTACTTAATTACCCTTACTTAACAACCGGTGTTTCGCACGGATTTTAAGCTAGTATAGTATACAATTGTAACATCTATTAAAATAAGTTTTATAAAATGTTTTATCGTATCTAAAAGTTTCTTATGATTAATTCTATATTTGTCAAAAAATTATGATTAATTCTTGATATATTTTTTCAGTTTTTACAAAAATGCTTTATATATTTTTCGTGTTTGTTTGACTTTTAAAAAATAAAATACTTTTTTATTGAAGAAGTAAAATTTCTTTACAAAATTCATAATTTTTTAAGAGAATAATATTTCATATTTTTCAAAAAAGACAATTTCTTAACTTTTCTCATAACATTTTTCCATAGTATAAAAATGAAGAAAGTTATTTTCCAGAATATATATTCTAGATAAATATATTTTTAATAAATATTTTGGAAGTCAGAGTACTTTCCAACAGAAAAATGAATTAAGTAATTAAGCCTACAAGTACATGCAAAAATAGGAAACAAAAAGCATATCAGAAAATGTATTAATTTCATAAATAGAAAAAATATTTTGAATAATTATTTTCAAGGAAAACTTTATATTTTGTACAAAATATAGATATATATTGTAAAACAATTACAGCATAAAATCTTGAAAACAAAATATAGATACTTTTCTGCCAAAAAAAATATTGATACTTTTGTGAAAATATAAAACAGGAATATAGTTTATGTCTTGGTTTAATTTCCTGAAAAGTAATGTTTCAAATTTTCATCTGTTTGTTTGTTTTTCGGAAAAATAAAATATTTTCCTTCCTTCCTTCCTTTAATAAAAGAAAATTGAATTCATTTTTCGAAATGGAAAAATAATTTGAATGGAATAAATTTTTACGGAAATCAAATTTTTCAAAAAAATTCAAGAATATCTTTTTCTCAAAACCGATAGTTTATATTATTTTTCAAAATTAAATAATTTTTCATTGAATAACATATGGGTTGAGAGTCTATGATTTGATTCTTACTATAAAAATTATAATATTGAACAAATATCTATACTATATTATTAAAATTAAAGACGAAATATTAAAAATTTTGGTCAATCGATCGATATTTGGACCGGACTTATCTATAATTTGGGTCGGACCTAGGGTTGTCAATGGATCTGATCGGCCTTGATCCATTTAATTTTACCGGATTCGGATTCGGATCGGATCACAACCGGATTTTTTATAGCTCGATCCATATCTGGATCCGTTAGGATCTCGGTTAACGGATCGGAGCTCCGATCTGTTAATATTTTAAAAACCATTACGCCATAGATGACTTTCTAAAACAGTTTTGTAGGGTGTTGCCGTCTACAACCGTTGTAATAGTCATGCTGATATCGTCTACTACAACACTGAAAACTAGGTGTTAGCGTAGGTATGATCAAGTGTTGCCCTAGATGCATTATAAATAAAAACTTTAAATCAAGTAATCGTATAAAAAAAGAAAGTAATGTAACTTTTGTGCTAAAATTTAAAGAAGTAAAATTGCCAAAAAAAATTTTAAAAAGTAATAAATTGCTTCAATGATTACTTGTTATTAAAATTAGATTACTTTTTTTTATTAATGTAATACAAACTTTAATTGTTTATTAAAATATAAATATATATTTTTAATAAAAATTAATAAAATTTGTGAAAGCAATTTATTTAATTTTTGAAAAATGAAGAAAAGAAAAGTACAATTACTGAGAATTGAGAAAAGAAATTGCTGAGCGGCAAAATGAAAAGTTAGAATTGGGGAAAAAATAAATCGGGGGAAATTTTGGGGCAAAACAAAACAATTACTCTTTTCTCTCTTTTCTTTCACTTCTTTCACCTCCCTCTTCTCTAACTTTTCTGGCCTCTCTGACTGATTAGGTTATTTTCGGGGATTGGTTCAATCGTGCTAATTAACATTTTTATTTCTACTCCGTTGTTCAATCTAGTACATCATTGTTGTTGCTAATTGGGTTCCTTCTTCGATATGCAATAAGGCTTCAATTATGGCTCGAAATTTTAGGGGTTCAAGTTTGATCTGGGCTCTCTCTGTGTGATATATATATCGGGATTCAGTTTATGGACTTCACTTCAGATCGATTTTGATGTTTCAATTTACAGATCAAGGTGCTTAGGGTGCGATTCAGGGCTCGACTTCAATTAGGGCTTCCTCAACTGGGTTCCACCTAAGGCTTCGATTCTTTTTCCTTCTTCAATATGCGGTTAGAGCTTAAGGTTGATTTTTGCTCTTTCTTTTCCATATATGCCTATGTGTATTTTCAGCTTGTATTAATTTTTATTTAAAAATTATAAGACCAAAGATATATGTCAAGAACTCACAATTATCATTTATGAAGTGTTTATACTTTATAAGGTTAACCTGCCCTGTTATGATACCAATACCTGAGCTCTAATCAGAATAGCACGGATCTTATGTAATCAAGGTGAGAACTGCACTTTCATGTAGCTGAAATGATAATCATTTTCTGTTTTTTCAAAGGATTTTGACAGCTGAAATAAGATTTCTATTGCTGTTTTTTTTTTCTTGCTTTTCAGGTGAGTTTTGGAGTGCATCTTAGCGAGTTTTTCATCATGTCTCTGGTGTTCATTTGCAGTGTTTTTCAGCATGTTCTAGGAGCAAATTCAGGTGGGTTTTATAGTAGTTTCCAGTGGTCCTTGTAGCATTGCTCGACAAATTTTCTGGGCAGATTCAAAGCAATCTATGTACATGGAATTACTAAGTCATTATTTGTGCATTCTGGCAGAGCTGAATTTGCTATATCTATGCAAAGACAAATTTGAACAATAAGGCAAGTATTGTTGATGACTTGATGGAGTGGAAGATCCAAGACAAAGTAGATGCAGATGTGAATAAATTCGAGGAAAACTTGAATTTGACATAGATAGATAGACTATTTGGTGTTAGACGTTTATGTAGATATTTTCTTTTCCTTTGCATAACTTGTAAACTTCTCTTTCATGTTATTGTGTTGTTTTATAGTTGAGGATAATAAATTTTGTAATGGTACCAATGATTATGTTTGTGAAATGAGAAAAGATTTTTATTATTGTTACATTTGTTATTGTGTAAAATATATGTATATATAAATAAATATATGTATATTATAAATTTAAAATTATAAATATTAAAATGCAGCACACATGTGGGACCCACATGTGGTCCACGTTCTGGTGGGCCCCACCTTTTTTTTTTACAGCAAAGTCTACCTTACTGCAACACAAACATAACATGTTGGCGTAGGTAGAAAAGTGTTGGCATTGATGCCTAAGGCAACAGGGAAAAAACTAACAGTAGAAAATTGTTGCCTTTGAGATTTTTAAGGCTATGCCAACATTTTTTGAACTTCTGGCAACGGTTTTTAGGGGTTGCAGAAGGTCATTTATGCATAGTGAACATATTTTACTCAAATTCAAATTCAAACATCACTAAACATTTCACAAAGTTGAAATGCAAAATTAACATCAACATTAATTACAGATTACACAATAAATTAAAACCTAATTACAATCCGAAAACTAAAACACAGAATTTGAATGTCCAACTATCCTAAATACGCTTGCTTGTCATACAACCATTGTAAGTTTGTAACCGTTCATCATCAAATCTGAAGCTAGTTTATGTGTCTTACATTTCATTGTCTTTTGTGTCAATTTTATAAATAAAAGAGAGGTTCAGTTTATACAAGTAAAAGAGAACTATTTTGACTTGATTGGTAAAAATATATGATATATTTAATATATAACATATTATATATAATATATAAATTATATATATATAATATATAAATTATATATATATAATATATAAATTATATATATATAGGGGAAAGATCCAGAGAGAACCTATCTTTTTTAGAGAACCGAGAGAACTAACCAATCACCCTTGATTTACCACACCATCCAACGACTGATATGTTTTAAAAAAATTCTATTATACTTTTATTAGTATTTTAAGATTCTTTTAAGTGTTTTAATAATTTTATAAGATTCTTTTAAGTGTTTTAATAATTATATTAAAATTAGGATTCTCTTAAGTATTCTATAAAGTGTTTTATAATACATTTCAACATAAATTTATTTATAATAAATTTAATTGATAATTAAGATTCTTTTAAGTATTTTATTAAGATTCATTAATTATATTATAGTATATCAACGGTCTTAGAAGGGTTCTCTCGGTTCTCTTGATATAATGGTTCTCTCTGGAACCTTACTATATATATATATAATATATAAAAAATAATCGGATAGGATCGTTAACGGATCAGATCATGTTAAATCCATATCCGATACTAATCGGATCGGATCGTTACCGGATCGGATTTTTAACGGATCGGATTTATTTTGTAGTGATCCATATCCGCTCCATTAGCCTTCGGATCGGACCGGATTTCCGATCCATTGACAGCCCAAGCTGGACCTATCTATAACCAATTTATTTATAATCAATTGCATTATTCAGCTAAAACACATTAACTATTTTATATATTTTTCTAACTAAAACAATTAATCTTATAAAAATATAATAGGTAATATATATATATATATATATATATATATATGGTAATATTATTACATATTTATAATCGATTACCTTTTTCAACTAAAACACATTATGTGTTTGTTGTGGATTAAAAAACGTACTTGTATATTAATTGCTAGGATTTATGAGCTTTCGAGCTTTAATGGCTGCACTTGTGTTTCGAGACTAAATCGGTCCTCACAAGATGCCTACGTATCTCAATTAATGCTGAGAATCAAGCCAAAGACGTAATTCTGATTGTAGGATCAGGTCCTTTATATAAGCGTCTGGAGCCTAATATTTATGGTATGTTTGGGAGTCTTAGCGAATAAGTCTCCTTTTTGATATTGGATAAACATTGTATTTCTTGCAGGATAAGTCTTTTCCTTGTAGATAAAGGTTGTGACTAATTAATTGGGATTCTAGATCCTTCTTTGATGAATTTACCATATTTTGGACTTCTTTCCTGAGCTGTATATTTCCCTTATTTATTAATTACGAATTTAATAAATAATCGAGGTTTTGGGCCTTGCTTATTGGGTCGTATTCTTGGACCATTCTAGGTATAATTAATGTATCATTAATTATATTTCTAGAATTACTTTTCTGTCCATATCATTTGCCCCCCAACTTCTAGGAAAATCTCTCCTGGATTATCGTAGAAGTTATTTCATTCGGGAGTTACGAAGTTTTCTTTCGTATTATGTCTTGGTTTTTTGAACATATAGCTCTAAACCAATTTTTATAATCTTCCCAAAACAGGAATCGGTATTTTTCATCAATTCCTTGGAAAATAAATCAATTTTTGAATTTTTATTTTCGACCAGGATCCTGGTTGAATTCGACCTCAACTTTAGCTCCTGGTCGAGCTCCTTCGACCAGGATTCTGATCGAATTTTGCCTTGCTTTTGCCTCCTGGTCGAATGATTTCGACCAGGTTTCTGGTCGAAGCTTAAAGTCATTTCACCTCCTAGTCGAATGATTTCGACCAGGTTTCTAGTCGAATTTATGCCTCATTTCTCCTCCTGGTCGAATGATTTCGACCAAGTTTCTAGTCGAATTTATGCCTCATTTCTCCTCCTGGTCGAATGATTTCGACCAAGTTTCTAGTCGAATTTATGCCTCATTTCTCCTCCTGGTCGAATGATTTCGACCAAGTTTCTAATCGAATTTATGCCTCATTTTGGGCCTAGTTCGAACATCTGGTCGAATGCATGGTTCATTTTGGACTTTATTCGAACTTATTGGTCGAATACTTGGTTCATTTTAAACTTTATTCGAACTCATTCGACCAGGTTTCTGATCGAATATGAGAGCCATTTTGGGCCTTACTCGAACTCTTTCGACCAGGTTTATGGTCGAATACATGGTTTATTTTTGTTGTGGGCTTAGTTGGGCCCATGACTTTCACTGTTCAAATTTGTTAATTGGGCATGTAGCCTTTTATGGGCAATACCGGCTGATGCCGGTTGCCTTTCCTTCAACCGGCCCATTGACCGGCTGTAATCCCTATAAAAGGGTGAAAGCTCACTTGTTTCCGTTCACTTCTCACTTTCCATTTCTCAAAGATATTCTGCTAAATTTTCTCTAAAATTCTCTCTGAGTAGCTCTGCTAGGGTTCTGTTACAAGGCGATTCCCGACGAGATTTTTCGTTGAATCTCACCGTTTTCTGGATTTTTCGCTTGAAGATTTGAAGAATTCTTTGAAGATTCTGGGCTTTCTTTGAAGATTCTGGGTTTTTCTTTGAAGATTTCTGGGTTTTCTTTGAAAATTTCTGGGCTTTCTTTGAAGATTTGAAGGTTTCTTTGAAGATTCTGGGCTTAAGATGGCTGATCGTGCTTCTCAACGTCTGCAAAAGATGAATTCTGCATCCAAACGAGGTACCCCCATTCCAATTCGTTCTAAATACATGTCTTTGCATGATATGATTAATGAACGTGGGGATGAATACCCGTCTGTGTCTGCCTTAGATTCATATGACTGCAGTAATAAATTTCATGATGTAGATATGATTAGAGATTATAATAAGATGTATAGGGTAAAGGCCCCTTTAAAACTTGTTCCTGCCGGTCCCGGTGACCGTTCATGTCACTGGCGATCAAATGCTTTATGTATTTATAAAGATTCCATAGTTGCTGGCCTTAGGTTCCCCTTTAATGAGTTTATACCTAGGCTTTTGGCCGATGTTCAAATAAACCCCAGCCAATTACCCCCAAATGCTTGGAGGATAATCCACTGTTTTATGGTTTTATGCCTTCGAAATAATCTTCCACTTTCTGTACCTTTGTTTAGAAAGATTTTTCAATTCAAGAATAGTTCTGCCAACAACTTGGGTTGGGTATACATTAGCCATAGGGTTGGCTTCCCTTTTATCTTCCACCTAAAGTCTATCCCAGATAATAACCCTAGGTGGAAGAACGAGTTTATGTACCTTGTTTGGGAAGGTGGGGACTGGGGAACCCTGTTCTGTAGATCTTTTGGGAGAGTTTCAGATGGTAGTCCCAACAATATTGACTTGAATGAGGAGGAATCTCATGCCTACTCAGTGCTAATCAAAGATAATGGGACTACCGTGGCTTGGGAAGTACTGGACGAGTTTGTCCTCAAGTCTGTCCATCTCTCGACTGTTTCTGATAAAGGTACTTTTACTTATCCCTTTTCTTTATGTTTACTTTCCTGTTTTTCAGAAAATTTCTTCTAACCATTCTTTGGTTTATGTTTTAACAGCTGCTGCCTTTATAAACAAGACTAATAAGCCCAAGGATGTGGAGACATCCAGGATGAAGAGGGCTAGGCTTGGAGATGATCCAAGGGGGAAGCCTAGTGTTCCCAGCTTTTTGATCCCTTCTCAGATCCCTGTGGACGAGGCAGACATTCCTATGTCTACCAAGTCTTCAGTGTGGCGCCCCAACTGGGGTATTAGGATGAGGGACACCATTACTGGGGTGTCCAAACATGCTGTGGATTGGTCATACCACTCCCTTACTCCTTGTGATTACAAGGATTTCGTTGCAGATTCCACCCTCGAGGGTGTTGAGCACTTAGGAGCTCAAGCTATTGTTGCGGTAATTTTCTTTACCTTAGCTATTCTTTTTCTTTGAAGTTTTTGCTTTTGATTTTCTAACTTTTATTCTTTGGCAGACCAATGCCAACTTCCAGGGGGCATTGTTCCAAGCTAAGGCTTGGCGTACCTCTTCCGAGGCCAACCGGGTTAAGTTGGAGAAGTCTGAAGAGGAGGCGAAGTCTCTTAACGAGACTCTTGCTAGGACGGAGAAGGAGCTTGCTGACGCTCAAGCTGATCTTGTTGAGCTGAGAAAGTGCAAGGATGATTGCATCGACGAGTACCTTGACTCTCAGGAGTACAAGGACTTGATCGAGAAGCATGACGAGATTCTTTTCCCAGACCAGCATACATCAAGATGGGAGGATGCTGTTCAGGCTATCTTGGCCAAGCATCCCGGGGTTTTCGATGCCGCAGATTTTCCAGCTCCTCACCCTCCTACTCCCTTAGAGCGCATTCTGGCTGGAGTGGATGATTTAGAGGAAGATGAGAGGATTATAGATCCTTTGCAGTCATCACCCATTGGTGACACATATGTTGATGACCCTGACACTAACGAGCATTCTTCTGGCTCTAGCTCAGGGGAGGAGACAGATACTGGCGACAAGGGGGGTGATGCATAGTTTGTAGTTTATTTATGGCCATTCATGGCTTGTATTTCCTTTTTATGTGTTTCCAGCCTTCGGGCTTAACTTAAACTCTTTGCAAGTTTAGTTTTATTTGTATTTTGTGGCCATTCATGGCTTGTATTGTTTTCTTGCTTATTGACTTTGCATTTTTAGTTAGCATTTTGTACATATCTATCAGTATGTGATGCATGCAAAACATGGTGAAGAACATAAGAATTTGGAATTCATAACTTTGAAAATGGGTTCAACCCTTACATAATACTCAAGTTTAAAAACTTGGGTTGGTTTTATCAAACCTTATTTCTAGTAGTGAGTCCACTTAGGAAACACCTTAAACATAATAAACTTTCAAATTGGAGGCATACCAAGTCCTTGGCACCTCATGCCCTTCAAGGGTTTCTAGTTTGTACGAGCCTCGACCAAATACGTTCTTGACGCGATATGGTCCTTCCCAATTTGGGACCAACTTGCCTTTTTGTCAAACTCTGGATGCCTCAATCTTTCGGAGGACTAAATCTCCTTATCGAAAGAATCTCTCTTTAACCCTTAGCTTGTAATAGAAAGATGCTCGTTTCTGATGCTGAACTATCTTGGCATTTGCCTCGTCTCTAACTTCATCAATCAGATCTAAGGCCAGCCTCAAGCCTTCCTCATTTGTTTCTGGCTCATAAGCCTCAACTCTTGGAGATGTGTGAGTAATCTCCACTGGAACCACTGCCTCTGCCCCATATGCCAACAGAAAGGGGGTAGCTCCAGTGGTGACTTTGCAAGTAGTTCGATATGCCCATAGTATGGGGAGCAATTCGTCTACCCAAGTGTTTCTGGAGCGTTCAACTCTTTTCTTCAGTCCATCTAGGATAATTCGATTTGCAACCTCAGCTTGCCCATTTGCTTGAGGATGGGCAACAGAAGTGAAGCGCAACTTGATATCGTTCTCATCACAATACTTCTTGAACTCATCATTGTTAAACTGAGTTCCATTGTCCGTGACCAGGACTCGTGGAATCCCGTATCTGCATATCACATTTTCCCAGAAGAAATGCATCACTTGCTTGGTGGTTATCTTGGCTAAAGGTTTAGCCTCAATCCACTTGGTGAAGTAGTCGATTGCTACTATCAAGAACTTCATTTGAGCACTTGCCATTGGAAAGGGTCCAAGTATATCCATTCCCCACATGGAGAAAGGGATAGGTGAGTTAATGGATGTCAACATCTCTGGTGGTTGCCTAACCACGTGTGCATGTTTCTGGCACCGTTAACATTTCTTTACGTAGCTTTTAGCATCAACAAGTATGCTTGGCCAGTAGAAACCTAGACGAGTGATTTTATGGGCAAGGGCTCTGCCCCCCAAGTGCTGCCCACAAATTCCTTCATGTACTTCCCTTAGGGCCAATTCTGCCTCTTGGGGTCTCAAGCATTTCAGATAAGGAATGATGAAAGACTTTTTGTATAGGATTCCCTCAATCAGGGCATATCTTAGTGCTCTCACATAAAGCTTTCGTGCTTCTGAAGTGTCGTTGGGTAGCCACCCAGTTTCCAGATGAGTTTTGATGGGATCCATCCAACAACTGCCAACATCAATGGGTGCTACCAACTTTCCGTTGATGTTTGGGGTCTTCAAGACTTGGAAGTATACACTCCCTGCATAGTTTTCAATTTCAGAAGAGGCAAACTTAGACAAGGCATCGGCCTTCACGTTCTCCTCCCTTGGAATGTGTTCCACATAGCATTCATCAAACTGAGTCATGATGGCCTTGACAAGTTTTAGGTACTTGGCCATGACTTCATCTTTGGCTTCAAACTCCCCATTTACTTGGGAAACCACTAGCCTCAAGTCTCCACATACTTTCAGAGTTTTAACTCTCAAGGCTCCAGCCAACCCTAAGCCAGCTATCAGGGCTTCGTACTCAGCCTCATTGTTTATCGTTGGGAAGTCAAGTTTTAGTGCGTACTCTATGAAAAATCCATCAGGCATTTGTAGCACGAAACCTGCTCCACTTGATTTTGTTTTTGATGCTCCATCAAAATAGAGCACCCAATATTCTTTGAACTCCGTCTCTTTATCTTTCTTGTCTTCCACTATTACTTCCTGCCCCCCGACTTCTTGGTTGTCAATGGTGCATTCAACCATGAAGTCAGCGAGTGCTTGAGCCTTCATGGCCGTCTGAGGCTTATACTTGATGTCAAATTCTCCCAATTCAATGGCCCATTTGATCAGTCTTCCACTAACTTGAGGGCTATGCAAGATGTTTCTTAGAGGTTGATTGGTCAGGACCTCTATCTTGTGAGCCTGGAAGTATGGGCGTAGCTTTCTTGAGGCCATTATCAAGGCTAAGGCAAACTTCTCTATCGTAGAGTAGTTTATTTCTGCCCCATGTAGAATCTTACTCACGTAGTAAATGGGTTTCTAAACCTTCAATTCTTCCTTTACCAAAACGGCTCCAAGGGCTGTGTTAGAAACAGCCAAGTACAAATAGAGAATTTCCCCTGGATTTGGCTTTGCCAACAGTGGTGTTTCAGCCATGTATTTTTTCAGGGCCTCAAAGGCCTCTTGGCTTTCAGTTGTCCATTCAAAGTTTTTCACGTTCTTGAGTGCTTTGAAGAAAGGTAAGCACTTCTCTCCTGACTTGGAGATGAATCTTCCCAATGCTGCCACTCTTCCCGTTAGTTTCTGGACATCCTTGACAGTCCGTGGTGGTTCCATGTCTAGAATTGCTTTGATTTTGTCGGGATTAGCCTCGATTCCTCTCTTGGAAACCATCAGGCCTAAGAACTTTCTCGAGCCTACGCCAAAGGTACACTTAGCTGGATTCAACATCATCTTGTGGTGCCTCAGAACTTCGAATGCCTCTCGGAGGTGCTCTATGTGATCGGCCTTATCGAGGCTCTTGACTAGTATGTCATCTACGTAGACCTCCATGGTTTTTCCAATTAGGTGTCCAAAATTTTTGTTCACCAATCTTTGGTATGTTCCCCCTGCATTCTTAAGTCCAAAAGCCATGACTAGATAACAGAAAACACCAAAGTCAGTGATGAATGATACCTTGAAGATGTCATCCTTGTGCATTCTAATTTGGTTGTATCCACTGAAGCCATCCATGAAGCTGAGCATCTCGTGTCCAACTGTAGCATCTATTAATGCATCAATCCTTGGTAAGGGAAAACAATCCTTAGGACATGCATCATTCAAGTCAGTGAAGTCCACACACATCCTCCATTTTCCATTGGCTTTTTTGACCATCACAGGGTTAGCCAACCATTCTGGGAATTGTATCTCTTCGATGAACCCGGCCTCCAGAAGCTTTTCAACTTCTTGTTTAATGGCCTCTTGCCTTTCAGGAGCAAAATTTCTCTTCTTTTGTTTCACCGTCTTTCTTTCAGGATCTACATTCAACTTGTGAGTTATCAATTGGGGATCAATCCCTGGTATGTCAGCCGCTGTCCAAGCAAAAACGTCATTATTCTCTTGAAGAAAAGATATGAGCTTGCTTTTCAATGGCTCAGGTAGTAGTGCTCCAACATAAGTCACCTTCTCCGGTTCACCAGTGACTAAGGGAATTGGGATTAAATCCTCAGCTGGTTTCCCTCTTCGGTCCTCATTGTCACTGATATCCATGTCTTCAATTGGGAGAACCTGTCCCCCGATTCCATCAGGCCTTAGCGCGGCTACATAACAACTTCTAGCCATCTTTTGGTCTCCCTGTTCCTCACCAATTCCATTCCTTGTTGGGAACTTGATTTTCAGATGATAGGATGAGGCGACAGCCTTGAACGCATGAAGACCAGTCCTTCTTAGGATTGCATTGTAGGTCGAAGTTGCCTTTATAACTATGAAGTTCAACATCTGAGTAGACGTATTCGACCCTTGCCCCATTGTCATTGGGAGTTGGATAGTGCCTTCCACCTTTGACTCCACTCCATTGAATCCATATATGGTCATATTCGAGGGTGTCAACTGGGAGTCAATATAGCCCATTTTGATAAAAGCATCATGGAACAAGATGTCCACTGAAGCTCCATTGTCGACCAAAATTCTCTTGGTTTCAGAATTTCCTATCACAGGAACGATGACTAAGGGATCATCGTGGGGAAACTTAACTCCCTCCAGGTCTGAATCATCAAAACCTATTGATACTTCTGTTCGGGCACGTTTCAGTGCTTCTCCAACCACAGTCATTACTTCTCGAGCATAAGCCTTCTTTGAGTTTCGGGAGGACCCAGCAGCAGTTGGTCCTCCGAATATCATGTTGATTACCGGCCCTCGGGGCTTGGGGTTTCGATCTTGATCATTGTCCCTTCTGTCATAATATTTCCTTTCATAGTTCCCCCTTTGACTCCCTTGTCTTCCATCCTTGGTGAACTTACTGTGCTTTCCTCTTCGTATCAGAAATTCGATCTCGTCTTTCAATTGCCTACAATCGTCGGTGTCGTGACCGACTTCTTTGTGGAACCTACATAATTGGTTTTGGTTCCGTTTGGACATGTCAGCCCTCATTGGCTTCGGCCATTTGAGATCTCCTTCCTTAGCTATCTCCATCAGAATTTGACTTCTGGGAGTGTTCAATCTTGCATACTCCGTGAATTTTGGCCCAAAATTGTTTCTCTTGGGTGGAGAATCAGAATCCTTTGATGTTCTAGGAAACTTTTCCTTGACATCATATTCTTGTGTTTCTTTTCTCTTCTTTGGATTTCCATTTCCACCATTAGTGGGTTCGTGCTTTCTCATACTCTCTTCAGCCTTGGTGTACTTTCCAGCCCTATCTTGGAGCTTCAACATGCTCTCGGGTGGATGTTTTGCCAATGATCTTTTGAAGTGATCATCAGTGGTTCCTTGTTGCAGGGCTATCATAGCCACTTTGTCCTCTAAGTCCGGGACCTTCAGAGCCTCCCAGGTGAATCGATTGATATAGTCCCTTAGGGCTTCGTTCTTTCCTTGCTGGATTGCCATGAGTGATGCAGAGCTTTTCTCATGCACTCTTCCACTAACGAATTGATTGATGAAAGCTTTGCTTAGTTCCTTGAAAGACCCAATAGGGTTAGGAGGAAGACGGCTATACCATCGTTGGGCCATGCCTGCCAAGATTTGTGGAAACGCCCTACACTTGACCGCATCGTTGGTTGGCTGCAACAGCAGTGCGTTGGAGAAGGTTCTTACATGATTTGCGGGATCCCCCGTTCCATCATAAGCCTTGATCGTTGGCATCTTAAACTTCCTGGATATGGTAGCTTTCATGATGTCTTGAGTGAATGGGGGTGTAGGATCATCAGGATCTCCTAGAAGCAACAAAATACTAGGATCACCCCTTGGGGCTTCAGCCCAATTGGTTCTTCTTGGTGTTGGGTCCAAGTTAATCACAGGGACTCGTTGGGTTCTTGCCGCTTCCTCTTCGGCCAGTAGTTTCTTGAGCCTTGCAGTCTCAGCCTCAAGGGACGCAAGTTTTTCCTTAGTAGTTTCTCGATTTATTTGAGAAGAACGTCTTCTCCTTGGGGCAACATCCCTTTCTTCTCCAGTTGAGTCATTCTCATCCTCGGTATATGGCCCCGAGTAATCCCGAATCAAAGGGGTCCTTTGAGTTTGAGTTTGTAGATTTTGGGGTCTCAGACCTTGTATATAAGGAGGAACGTATGCCTCATGGTAGGTGGAATTGAGACCACTACCGCCTGCCATGGATCGAGGGGGCATGCCATAGCCTGGCATCCCCAAAGTTTGATTTGCGTATTGGGGGAGATCAGTAGTATGGAGTTGAAGGCCACTTGGTGCATTCATGAGCAGTGGGGAGGTAGTAATTGGCTGCTGGTGAACGGTCTCTTGTGGATTAGATCCATGAATGACCATCTGCAGGGGATTCGTCCCTTCAGCCGAAATTGGGATCTCCGGTCCTTGAGTATTGGTGGGGATATTCGTCCCTTCAGTGCCAGTATTTGGCGGTGGTTGATTTCCGTGAGTATCAGCCTCAGAGGTGATAGGAAGCTCCTCAGAAACTGGATTATCGCGAGTTGTTCTTCGTGTGTTTGCCATGGTTGATGTTGTCTTCCCACAGACGGCGCCAAATGTTGTGGATTAAAAAACGTACTTGTATATTAATTGCTATGATTTATGAGCTTTCAAGCTTTAATGGCTGCACTTGTGTTTCGAGACTAAATCGGTCCTCACAAGATGCCTACGTATCTCAATTAATGCTGAGAATCAAGCCAAAGACGTAGTTCTGATTGTAGGATCAGGTCCTTTATATAGGCGTCTGGAGCCTAGTATTTATGGTATGTTTGGGAGTCTTAGCGAATAAGTCTCCTTTTGATATTGGATAAACATTGTATTTCTTGCAGGATAAGTCTTTTCCTTGTAGATAAAGGCTATGACTCATTAATTGGGATTCTGGATCCTTCTTTGATGAATTTACCATATTTTGGACTTCTTTCCTGAGCTGTATATTTTCCTTATTTATTAATTACGAATTTAATAAATAATCAGGGTTTAGGGCCTTGCTTATTGGGCCGTATTCTTGGACCATTCTAGGTATAATTAATGTATCATTAATTATATTTCTAGAATTACTTTTCTGTCCATATCAGTGTTTTACATTTTCTAACTAAAACAACTCATCTTCTAAATATAACACATGCAAAATAAATATGTAACAGTAATATTGTTATATATAATTATTAATAAATAACCACTTACCCTTTTCAGCTAAACACATAACATTTTTTATTTTTCTAACTTAAACAACTAATTTTCTAAAAGTAACACGAGCAACATATATATAGAAAGGTAATATAATTTTCTATTTTCTAATTTAAACAACTAATTTTCTAAAATTAACACGGACAATTTATATATATATATATATATATGTAATATAATTTTATATAATTATTAATAAGTAACTAACTGTCTTTTTAAGGACATTGTATGTTTTATATTTTTTAATTGAAACAACTCATATTTGAATTAAAAATAACACGGTCAAAATATAGAAATAATGACAATATTATTATATTAAAGTTATAAAATCTATATTTAATATAATTTTTTATAACATTCAATTTAAATAAGATAATTAATAAAAATTAAAAGTAATAGCATATGTTAAAAGAAACTCGGCACATTAGATGACACATATTTTGTTTTTTCCACGTTAGTAACTTTTAGATTCGTTAAGAGCAAATAAATACGAACCGTTAGATCTATTATTTAAAAATATTTTTCTATTTTAATATCTAAAATACTACTATAAATTACGTCAACAATTTATTAAATTAAAATATTTATATTGTTAGATATATAAATCCAACTTATTATATATACATATAAATATAGGGTTAGGCTTAAGAGAGAACCAATCACTAAAAAAGAACTTTAGAACTGTTATAAGCCGTTGGATTATTACTAGATCAACTGTTCAGATTCAACTCATTTTTATATACAAAATCTTATAAGGGTATTTTTGGAATAAAAGGATTCTACTGTCGAACCTATTTTGTTTCATAGTATAAATACAATGTTCTGCAGCTGAATTTTAAAAGTTATGCATATGGACTTCAAAGTTCTACAACTGAACTTATTTTTTTCCACAAAGTTCTACAAGTGAACTTGATTATTTTTATAATGTTCAGCTGTTGAACAATGTTATTCACATTGTTTTCATACCATAACTTTCGTGTTCTACCGCTGAACATAAAAGTCATGCAATCGAATTTGAAATCAAACACATAAATTTTAAAGTTCTGCAACTGAACTTACTTGTATTTAAATGTTCAGCTGCTGAACACTATTATCTGATACTGTGTTTATACAATAACTTGAATATTTTCACAAAAAATGATAAAAATAATTGGGGAAATTTGATGATGATGATGGAGAATTTTGTGATCGATATCGATGTATGATTATTATCGTTAATAAAATATTAATTAGCTCTAAATTATGTATTTTGTGTTTTTGGACAACTTTACCCATGACCTTCATATAATAAATAAATATTATTTTAAAAAATAAGATAGAGTTCTAAGGGTTCTAATGTTAAGGGTTCTACAAGGAACATGACCCTATAAATATATATTAAAATTTTATCAAAAAATATTTAATTAAAAAAATCTAAATTAATAATAATAATAAAATATTAAAAAAAACCGTGCATCTAGTTAATAAGTATAGGTAGAAAAAAAAATATATTTGGTGGACTGCGTAAAATGAAGAAATAAAAGAAAGGTATAATATATGTACTAACCTTCTTGAGCAGAAAAAAGCTGGGCAACACATCCCAAGTCATGCATGAAAAAGAAAAGGAGAAGAAGATATACATACACGAAGCAGTGAAGCAAAAAGAAGGACTGGGTTCTGAACCCATTTTTGGTACCAACACTGTGGAGATGCTGCTGCTCCATTTACTTACAGCTCAATATGATCGTAAAAATATTGTGAAAGAAAGAGTATTCGTGAGGAGACAGAGAGAGTGGTGTGAACTGTGTAGGACGTAGTACAAATAATAGAGATGAAAAGGGTGGTTATTGCTCGGTCTTTTCCTTGTATGCTTTCCAGCACGAAGATGGAGGGAAAGCAGGGGCTGAAAGGAATGTAGGGCTGGATCGATGGTCTATTGTCCCGCCAGACTTGCAAAATGCTGTTAACGGAGGAATTTGGTATTAACAAAGTTTGTGATTCGTCGCCGGAATCAAGATCTACAATGGTGGTCCTTGGGTGGTAAAACCGTCGGAGTATAATGGTTGTGTTTAATTAGTGGCTGAGATTGCTTAGGGTTTATGTTGGCTGCCTCAGAGCTCTCAACTTTTCGACCCCTTACAATGTGCCTACGTATCCCTTATAGAGGGAATCAAGCCAACGTAGTTCTTGGGGAGGAAGTTTCCTCCATGGGCTTGGTCTCTGATCTTCAAGGTCCGGCAGAAGTCTTCCACCGCCTTCCTTACTTAGACATATGACTCTTTATCTTTCCTTACTTGAACGTAGAACTTCCATATCTTTCCTTACTTGAACGTAGGACTTCCATATCTTTCCTTACTTGAACGAAGGACTTCCATATCTTTCCTTACTTAGAGATTTTAGCTCACTTTAGGAATGTCTAACGATAAGGCCTAGTCACAAAGGCCCAAGGCTTATCTATGACGTCAGGACTTCATGGATAAGGAAACTTCCCTCGTCGAGAACTAGTCCTATCCATTACCAACTATTTCCTTAATTCATAGATACAGGTATAACCATGACTTACCTTAAATGCCAGACGTATCCTTGTCCCCCGAATGAGAAGCACCCACCAGATAGCAGAACAAGTGATCCCAAGTGTTTGGGTGCAAAGTGCAGGATTACTCCAAAGTTCCCCAATGAGGACGCGCCCATTGAGTACAGGAACAGAGCTCCCAAAGCACACACCAAGATTAACCCCACATCCCCAATGAGGGCGCGCCCATTGAATACAGGAGGAGGCCTTCAGCCACGGACATCCCCCTCCTAGGGCACATCCTAGGAAGGAATTTCTTCAATATTTTGCCAATGCCAAGCCAAAGGGAACTATCCTTCATCACCAAGTTGTCACTTCAAAACCAAGAGGACGCGCCCTCAAGGGATGGACGGCCTAAAGGGCGCACCCTCATCCCCATCAGGGCAAGCCTTGAGTCTTCCTTGTGTTAGTTTCATGTCTCTGTCAAGTCTTCCACTAACGTAGAGTTGTCAATCCATACCGAGAGGACGCGTTCTCAGTTAGGTGCCCTCTCCGCATGAGGACGAGCCCCGGACTTCCCAATGCCATATTAATATAACAGTTATCCTATCAACTATCATCAACCTATCACTACCTTTAAGGCGCGCCCTCAAGGGGTGGATGACCTAAATTGGGCGCGTCCTTACCCTTATGAGGGAAAAAACCCTAACTCTATTCCTAATTACATTTTAGATATTTACAATTGGATCTTAATTGACTCGGTCTAACCTAAAATCCCATTATCGAATTTTGGGTATAACAAATGCTATGATTTAATTTTGAGTAAACTGCAGGTAAGTGTGCCTGCAGTTTGTGTGTCAGATCACTTTGGGATATTCTACTTCAAAAACTACTTCTTGCTATACTGAAATTTCAATTTTGTAACATTATGTGTATTTGAGTTGTTATAGCCAAAATTCGATAACGGGTTTTTAGGTTAGATTCGGGTCAAGTAAGGTTTAATTAGGTTATTTAAAATATAATTTGATAGGTCCAATGATAGAAATGGTTGGGGCTTACCCTCAAGGGGTAAGGGCGCGCCCTTTTAGACCGTCCACCCCTTGAGGGCGCGCCCTCAAGGTAAAGGTGGCATGATGAATGTTTTGATAGAGAGTAACAGCTATTTTGACATTGCATGAGGAAGGTTTGGAACTCGTCCTCTTAGGAGAGAAGATGTGCCCTTTCCGGTCATTCAACCCAAAAGGACGCGTCCTCTCTGTATGAACTGACAACCTAACCTGAATGGAAGACTTTATGGAATAATAACTTCATTTGATATAAGGAAGACATAGGGCTTGTCCTCATGGGGATGAAGGCGCGCCCTTTAGGCCGTTCACCCTTTGAGGGCACGTCCTCTTGGTTCGAAGTTGCAATATGATAATGAAGAATGGTTCCTTTGGCTTGATACTGGTAAAATATTGAAGAATTCCCTCCTAGGATGTGCCCTAGGAGGGGGATGTCCGTGGCTGAAGGCCTCCTCCTGTATTCAATGGGCGCGCCCTCATTGGGGATGTGGGGTTAATCTTGGTGTGTGCTTTGGGAGCTCTGTTCCTGTATTCAATGGGTGCGTCCTCATTGGGGAACTTTGGAGTAATCCTGCACTTTGCACCCAAAAACTTGGGATCACTCTTGTCCTGCTATCTGGTGGGTGCTTCTCATTCGGGGGACAAGGATGCGTCTAGCATTTAAGGTAAGTCATGGCTATACCTGTATCTATGAATTAAGGAAATAGTTGGTAATTGATAGGACTAGTTCTCGACGGGGGAAGTTTCCTTATCCATGAAGTCCTGACGTCATAGATAAGCCTTGGGCCTTTGTGACTAGGCCTTATCGTTAGACATTCTTAAAGTGAGCTAAAACTCTAAGTAAGGAAAGAGATGAAAGGCCTACGTTCAAGTAAGGAAAGATATGGACGTCCTACGTTCAAGTAAGGAAAGATATGGACGTCCTACGTTCAAGTATGGAAAGATATGGAAGAGTCCTACGTCTAAGTAAGGAAGGCGGTGGAAGACTTTGACTGGGCCTTGAAGATCAGAGACCAAGCCCATGGAGGAAACTTCCTCCCCAAGAACTACGTTGGCTTGATTCTCTATATAAGGGATACGTAGGCACATTGTAAGGGGTCGAAAGTTGAGAGCTCAGAGGCAGCCAACATAAACCCTAAGCAATCTCAGCCACCAATTAAACACAACCACCATACTCCGACGAATTTACCACCCAAGGACCACCGTTGTAGATCTTGATTCCGGCGACGAACCCCAAACTTTGTTAATACCGAATTCCTCCGTTAACATCAGTTAAAATAACATTAAAATGCAGGGGTAAAATAGTTTTTCTGTCATCATCTTCTTTATCAAACTTATTTTTACCATTGATGAAGCTTTTAAGAAATTAAAACTTGGATATCTCAATATTTCTTAACGAAATCGAGTCATTTAAGTTGCAACAGAATGATCTCTTTCTCCTCTACAAATTAATATTGATTTTGACTATGAAAGAATAATTTCAAGAAATTCATATATTTTTATTATATTTAGAATCTAAGTATGAAAATTTCTTCAAGTTAATATTTCATAGTCAAAATCGATATCAATTTGTAGAGGAGAAAGAGATCATTCTGTTGCAACTTAAATGACTCAATTTCATTAAGAAATGAATGAAATATTCAAGTTCTAATTTCTCAAAAGGTTCATCAATGGTAAAAATGAGTTTGATGAAGAAGATGATGACATAAAAACTATTTTACCCTTGCATTTTAATGTTATTTTAACTGAAATACACATAATGTTACGAAACTGGAATTTCAGTATAGCAAGTGATAGTTTTTGAAGTAGAGTATCTCAAGTGTTCTGACACACAAACTGCACGTACAAAGTGCACCTTATTCTTTAAGCTGTAACAATGGTTTGTTGGTTTAAAAAGTTAAAGTAATCATTATGAAAAAAAATACATTATTAATTAGTAATTGTATTTCGATTTTAAATTTGTCTTGAAAGAAATTTTGAGGGTAAATATTGTCCCTCCTATACTGATTTTCTGCTTCCACCATGGAGTGAAAGACAGATGCTAAACCACCCCACCTGCCACCAGGTTTCCCAGAAATTTACAAGTTATGGTAAGTCGAAATTTAATGTTGTTACTGTGTTTGAACGGGAAAATGCGATGAAATGAATAAAATAAAATAGAAATAGAAGGGAAAATTTAAACAGAAAAAAACGATTTTTGTAACGAAATTCGTGAAAAACATAAACATGTGACCGAGATTCCTTGAAAATTTGGAATGTAGTTTAATCTTAAATTTTCTGCAGTGAAATTTAGAAATTTTATACATTTATGCATTCTATTATAAAAAATTTACGGATATTCTCTATGGTATCATCATAGAATTGGATTTTAGCAATGGTACTATTACATTTTTGACTTCTGTCTGTGGTACCGTCAAACTTATAGTTTTTATTCATGGTACACTTTTATTTGGCAAACTTTAACAAAACACAAAAATTTAGGGGTACCATTGACAAAAACATATTCTATGATGGTATCAAAAAGAATTTCCTTGGAATTTCACTTTTTTTTCTTTAGGTCTCACGAATGTATTTTTTTGAGTGACTGTTTGTAACATCTTATTGTGTATTGTTCAATATAAAGAAAATTAACGGCAAATATTATTTTAAAACCAATATAGTAGGTTTTTAGATGTTTCTTAATATTTGGAATAACAAAAATGTAACAACAACAACAATTTCTAAGTTTGAGGGTAGCACATGTAGAAAGTAAAAAAATGTAATGGAACCATTAACAAAAGCCAATTTTACTATAGTACCAAAGAAAATTTCCCAAAATTTTATTACCTTCTTTCCGATTTCATTATTCCGGGAAAAAGTACAATAGACCATGCAATTGTCAACTTACATCCGGTACATTACTACAGCCAATGAGCCAAGTAATCTGATTCAAATTATTACAGAACAAATACATAATAACATTTATATATGTTACTCTACATCAACATCATACATATCCTCAAGAAGTTTGCTGGTATCTTTACTTGGTATAGAGATGGAAGAATCAGCCCATGCTCCTTCCATTGAGGACACTGAGTGGCTGTCGTGTGAATACCTTTCAAATGCTTTAAACATCATGCTTTCATTTGTTGTGGTGCGCGTGAAAACGGGAGCTTCAACTTTCTTCTTTCCTTGTAACATACTAACAACTGCAGACATGGATGGCCTCAGGGTAGGAGATGGATTAGAACATAATAGACCTACGTTTAAAATGCTCAATGCCTCTTGTTTCGAGTAATTTGTGCCAAGTATCGGGTCTACGAGTTCCAGCAGTTTTCCCTGCTCTTGAAGGACGTAGGCCTTCAAAACATTTACATTTCAGACTTTAGTCATAATCAACCTATAAGGTTAAGGAATAAATTGAATATCATGAATGTATAAATATTTGATACATGATGACTTGATATAAAAGCTCGGGAATGGAACAGTTCCCTGGCTGTCTAATCTTATGCAGAGCAACCAAACAGACATATATGTAAACACATTTTATACAGTTAGTGTCCATCAAACAGCTTAGAAGAATAGAACAAAATCATTCCTTAAAATCAGCATGAAATACAAAATAATTCTCTGATTCTAGTTCTTGCACTTGTGAAGTTGTAATTCTCTGATTCTAGTTCTTGCGCTATGCACAAATAATTAGAATAAAAGAAATTGTAGATGTTAATATTATTTACAAATTTAGCTCCAGCGTCGGGGTATAAAGCCAAATTATGTCTTGATTCCCTATAATTCAAAGGTGGATTACTGATCTTATTTACAAATTTAGCTCCAGCGTCGGGGTATAAAGCCAAATTATGTCTTGATTCCCTATAATTCAAAGGTGGATTACTGACTACTATGATTAAAGGTGAATCAGTGTCAACTCAGAACCTTAGGAATCCTAATCGTAGCCCCCCTGCTCCAGCAGTAGGTCGGGTGTGTAAGTTACTCAAAAGTGACAGCAAGGGAGGAACCCCTGTATTAACTGTACCTAACTATATATGCTCTTTAACAGTGGTTGATTGGCACTGAACCTTTGCTACATTTGGGGTCTGTTAGAATGCCAGTTTGCATGTGGCTCAACTGTGCCATCTAGCTGCTGATTTTCATCTAGCCAACAAGAATATTGGCGCCCAGTTTTTGCAAGCAAAGGCTTGAGGCCTATGCCTGGAATGTGTTCTTTTTTATCGAAAATCAAAGAAAACACATAGGAAAAGATTGTAGTCAATGAAGCACTATGTTACCCGATCAAGAAGGTAAACAAACTCCTCCTTTGGCATGCAACCTGTGTTGCTTTTACCGCTAACAATCTCTAGTGCAACAATCCCAAAGCTGTACACATCTGCTTTATCAGTCAAGTAACCTCGCATTGCATACTCCGGAGCCATATATCCTCTGACAAGGAGAAATTTACAAATAATTAATTACTTTAAGAGTTTAGAACTGTAACTTAAACAGAACCTAATGCCAACTGAACTCAGAGGTTCCAGACACAGTATACTTATTACATTAAAAGCAAGTCCGAATCCGAAAAGACCATCGCCTAAATTCTTATGGGTGGTGAACACTGGATTATGTGCAAGAAAGCAGAAACTTAGGTTCTTTCTACGTTCACAAACACAAACGTTAATAAGGAGATAAGAAGAAATCATGAAGTTAAAGTGAACCTGCATAGCAACATGAAAAATGTAGCACGTAAGTATAGCTTTAGACTAAAGCCATCTTTAGTTGCTTCAAGAACAATCATTGTTTAAAAGGTTAGATCGACTTGATCAAGGTTTCTATATCTGATTATCCTCCCCCACGACCCAAATAGCAGATCTCATATAAGATTCTGACTTGAATAGAGCGGTTAAAACAACTTAACAACCATCATTAAGTTTTGCCGACACTTCAAGGGGATAAGATGGAAAGCGTTAGAATTATTAAAAAATATATATAAAAGGCTTACACTGTTCCAGCAATTCGAGTGCTGATATGAGTGTTCTCTTCTTCATCAAGCTTGGCCAAACCGAAGTCTGATATCTTTGCATTGAGATCTCTATCGAGCAGTACATTGGTAGCCTTTATGTCTCTATGAACTATTTTTAACCTTGATTCCTCGTGAAGATAAGTTAAGCCCCTTGCTATCTCTAATAAAATCTTCTTTCTTGTCGACCAGTCCAGGTTTAGGCGTTGTTCATCACGACCTAAACGATGGAAGATCAAGTGATACAGTGAAACTGAAAGAATTTGTGACAACAAAATAAACCATAAGGTACTCAAAAGATTTACAGTTCATCACTTACCAAACAGGGCTCGAGCAAGACTGTTATTTTCCAAGTACTCATATACTAGCAACAACTGATTTCCTTCAATGCAACAGCCAAAAAGCTTTACAAGATTTGGGTGTTGTAAAGCAGATATCATGCCTATCTCATTGATAAATTCACGGTTTCCCTGCTTTGATTTGGAGGATAGCTGTTTAACCGCAATTTCTTTACCATCTGGTAGTATACCCTTTAAAAAAAAAATCCATGTATCTAACAATTGTTAGCTTGCAGGCCTTGCTAAATAGATTTGTCAAAGTTCATATTCATATTTAAAAATCATGGTCTGCATCTTCGTGGACAATAACACAGTTTACCTATCTATCTAAGCAAATTGTTCACTGGATCGATGCCTATATATCTATGTGAATAATGTGATAAGAGATAAACTTCACTCGAAAGATATTTACCTTGTAAACTGGTCCAAATCCTCCTTCGCCGATCTTATTTGCATGGTCAAAGTTACCAGTTGCAGCTTTGATGTGTTTTAAACTAAAATAACCTGTCTGCTGTTCTATTGCTCCTCGCAGTTCTGAACACAGATAAGGATTAGAAATAGCCAAAATTGCACAGGAAACACATAATAATTATTCAAGATCATGATGCATATTTAAACTAAAAAAAGAAAAAAAAACTTTTGTTTCAGACATTTTTCAGGTCAAATTCTTGGTAAACGTTCATCTCAAGATGTTAACCAGCAGTATCCATAAAACTCAATTAAGAACCCTGTATCATAGCTACACATGCTTATCTGCAGTATATTTAATAGGAATTTTTTTATTGCTAGACTCTCATCAGGAGATCGATTTAGTATTGTTCTGTAGTTTGCATCATCATTATATCAATCACCTTAAGTCCTGCTCCTGCTGTCAAATGTCAACTTCAGTCATTTCAATTTCATAAAATCAACTTTCATTTACATTACACCTACATATATAACCAGCCTACTTCCCTACATCCAGTAACCATTCAGACTCCTGAAGCATGTAAATAGGCATATTATTTATTTTTTATCTGTTGTTTTTCTAAATATAATACTGAGATGTTTCTTTGCGCATTCCCCATTATCGTACTGCAGATACAAAAAATAAGTTGACAACACTGAGTATATAAAAATAAGATAGTCTATATACACTAAAAAGGCTGCAAGTTCGCATAATATGGTTGGTGGAAACTCAACGAGGGTCGTGGATTCAGAATCTTGGACATCAGTAACTTGGTTCTTATGTAATACACCAATGTAAAGTCTTTCCCTAGGAAACTTACAAAAGGAACTTAGAAATGGGACACTCTCCATTAAATAACTACACAAAATTTAGAAAACAATTTATGAGTTAAAATGTTATAATACATGCATTTTCAATATTGTGGTAAGATATCACACCTTTATCTTCAGCATCATTTCCTCCTAGGAAACCTTTCATCCATAATAAAACCAATATCAAGCCAAGGCTCACAAGTGATGAAGCGACAACAATGGCAGCAATAGCTAGACTTGATATTCCCCCCGTTTTGAAGTCTATCAAATTAAAGCAATTCGAATTAAAGACTAGGTAGCGGAAACATACAGTGGGAAGCCTAAAATTCAACATCTACTCACTTGGTGTTACTGAAATTGCTGATATTAGAGGTCCATATACACCTCTATTAGGAACTGCAGTAGTTCCCTTCCCTGCCCAGTACAAGTGAATCTCCAAAGTGCTACCATTAACAGTAACATCCTGCTCCAAGGTGAAACCCTTTCCGATACCTCCAGCTTCCTCTGCAATATTGAAGTCTTTCCGAACAACATTACCCTGTTGAGAGAAAAACAAGCTAGAGATAAACACCAGACTGATTTTTAAGGCTTTAGAAATCAATTAAACAGAATACCTAAAAGTCCTGATGCGGAGGTACAATTATTTTCTACTTATAAAGTTGACCTCTTACTCACTTGGATGGATACATCAAAAATGCGTCTTCCAATGCCAAGAAACGTCGCATCATCAGAGAATTGTATTTCGGCAAAGTGGAGGCGAACTTTATAACTACCCTTTTGCAAGCAAAGGCCATAGTACTTGAGTGAAGAAGGGGAAAGGCGGGCTGTTTGATAGTATTCTTCTCCAGTCACATTGCTCTTTGTTGCCACAAAATTGGATCTATCATTATATATATAAACACCTGAACTGCTATAAGCCCATCGATCTGTAGGGTTAAAGAATGATGGACCTTCTGTATTCAAATCAACCTCATACTCCCTGCCCCCTGATTCTACTATAGGTCCTCCACAATTAATAAACAGTGAATGATCTGCAGATTTAGCAGATTCTGCTATGATTCTTTCTAGGCGACTACAAATTAAAAGGTACTTCCGCACCATAAAGTTAAAAGAATTATATATGTTTTGTTGCTTACAGTTGGCTGTCCCGGGGCAAGGTAGGTCTTTTTTCAAGCACCACAAAGTTCTAAAATTGATAAACAAAATATTAGTATTGCTACTGCTGTTGATGCTTTGCATTGTAAAAGTAACACATTTAATGTTTATAGAAAATTTTACGAGTTGCTGGTAGAAGATGAATGGCTAGCAACTAAATTCCTGCAAAACAAAAAAAGTTTGTCTGTAAGTTAATATGATCATGAAATTAATCAAGAAACATAACATGAATAGGCTTACACGCTAGATGCCTGGCATCTATATTGTGATGGTGGCTGTGTAAAATTATTGTAAGACACATCACTGCAGCAAATATGGATATGATATTAGAAATACTGTGCCACATCTATTTGTACACAAAAAATAGAAGCTTTATCGCAATATACAATGGTAACAATAAAAAAACTAGAAATTGTACTGACAATTTCTCTTTGCTGTCGATAATCCAGCTTGGTATTACCCCGCTAAGTGAGTTACTATTTAGATACCTACATCAAAATATGCTTGTCACAACATTGAGTGCATTATATAGATTTATTTACGCTGGAATATAAATGTTACAGAAAAAGCATGCACAAGTCAAAAGAAAGTGCCGCGATAAATTTTATGCATATCACTGAGGAGGGGTTGTAAAATTCTTGGTAACAATTTAGCATAGTACGTTGTAATATATAGCTACGTACAGAAAGTTCAAGCGGGGCCCTAAAGAATCTGGGATTTGTCCAGACAACCTGTTAAAGCTCAAATCTCTGCAAAGAAGAAGTTTGAAGACAATAAGTTAATAAAGCATATCCAAATAACATAGTTAATATTTTGTATTTTGACCTTATGTATCACCCTGCTGGCTGGAGTTCACCAGAAACAATAATGGTCGTCCTTAACATTATGCTGGTGGAGCACTTTCAAGTTTCAACAATATTGTCCAGTTACTAAATTACTAGATACCTTAGTTACTAATGCTGGTGAATCACAAATTTTGATTTAGAGAATTTATAGTCCTTAAGAATAAGCACTGAATAGAATAACAAATAAAATTGACCAGAAATGTATAAGAAAGGAATAGGTGTAAAGATGAGTGTACAAGGTATTCAAACTCATGTTTGCCAGGAATTTTGGGATTGAATCTGTAATCAAGCAATTCCTCAGTATCCTATATGACAAAAATTGAAAAATAAATGTTGCATTAGCAGAAATTTAAGTTAAAAGACATAAAAAACATCGATGATCAACTCACAGGTACGTCATATTTGTCATGCCTCCTAAATTGGGGAACCTTGAAACAGATCCATTCAAATCAGATATCCTCCTGCTCACATGAATCATGTCAAATGACTTTACACGTTCAGTTTTCAGGTGTATTAACTCATAATGATCAAAAGTCTTTCAGTTTGTGCTTACAACTGTTGTAGATTAATCAGAAGAGAGATACTAGAAGGAATAGGACCCTCCATAGATGTACCTTGCAAATCCCTACAACATATTAACCATAAATGTATCTGAGTGGTTGACTGTGTTAAAATCCATGGAGGCAAAACCAGAAAAACAATAAGTAGTATATAGAAAGTATTAAAATTACTTACAATATTGTCATCTTTGTCCAATTTCCAATGAAATCAGGTATTTTTCCAGACAGTCTGCTCCCATCTATCCTACTGTAACCAGCAGAAACTATTCAGACATCACAAAACATATTTTTGGTAACAAACAGTATTTACCATGGCTTACAAGTCTGATAGATTCTTTAGAGCACCAAATGACTCCGGTATCCTTCCAGTGAAGTTGTTAGCTGAAAGAAGACTGCATAGAAGTGTGTACAGAAAGACAACTTTCAATAAGATCTTAGATGTTTTTTAAATTGAAAAGGCGTCATTAACATAGAATGATCATATGAAACACATCAAACTCAAATGAAACAACAATGAGAAATAAAAACACAATAAAATGAATTAGTAAATTGCAACTGAAGGCTATCTTGGATAGCGGATAAGTCTTGATCTCTGAGTTTGTCTTCCGACATGAATTCTTTAGTGTTAACTGAACAGTTGCAATTCACTTGGGCAGTACTCTTATCATTTCCTTCATCAGACATCATTTTCTTATGTTACATAATTTCTCAGTATATATTTGTAAATGCAGACTTTTGGAAACTTAATACTGAGTCCCTATTGGGGAGAAATTTTAAATATTTTACGATCATTCTAAATTATCATGATCAGCTTTCAAGTACCAAGGTTTTTTGCGAGTATAACCAAGGAACTCTTGAGATCCCCAGTGCTAACTACTAACTAGTGCGATATTGTCATCCATATTGTTACAGGTTCAAATTGCCATAATTTTGAAATTTCCAATTGACATTATGAATTCAGTCTTCAGAGCAGCTTCACCATGGTAATTTTTTAGCCTAGCAATTGAACATAATGTAAAAAATGATGTGAAGTTGTTAAGTTACTGATTATCCTAAAACCTTGAGGTGTCAGGGGGAAGGCTTGATTGGATCATATATTATCTTAAAAGTGGTGCAGGTAGAAACGGTGTAAAAGACTTGTAACCAAGATTAGAAGTAAGCTTACAGTCTCCTCAAACTCCTCAATCTTCCAAGCTCTGGAGGAAGAGGTCCTCCCATCTGATTGTCTTCTATGGTCCTGAAATAATTTTTTTATAAACCAAGTAGGTCATGTTTCAGCCAGCAGTATAGTCATATGAAATGTATTTATTTCACAACTCACAGCTCTTCAAGTGTACCAATATCAGCTATTTCCGGGGGTATTGAACCACTGAGACGATTATCTGTGAGGCCCCTGTAGTACAAACTCCGTTACAAACACTTCAAACAATCCAGTAGTTGATTTGGCATGCTTACAAATCAGTGTGCTGAAGACATTTAACCAATTATATAACCCTAACCCAAATTAGAAGCACTTACAGAATTTTAAGACGAAGCTGACCGAAAGTGGTGGGTATGGTTCCATTTATATAGTTTTGAGTCAAATCTCTGTAAGTGAAACAATTTTAAAATCAATAAATAGAATAAAATAAAATTTTCCAGAAAACTGTAGACGCTCTGGATTTAACTCTAGCCAGTATAGCCTGATACTCTGCCTTACTAGATACTGCACGAAAATGTAATCATCGCCAGAATATAGACCATATGAAAAAATCAAATGCAGAAATAAAAACGAAAGGATCATCAAACAAGACTTGAACACTCTTAAATAATGCCTGAATATATAATATCTTACAGTTCCTGCAGAAAGGCAAGTTTTGAAAATTCTGAAGGTAGTTCTCCAGTCAAATTTAGGGCATTCAGCCGGCTGCAAAGTGAATATGGTAAATTAAAAACAAATTACTCATCATATATACTTACAATCGTTTGCTAGGGTACAAGCTTGTCAAGATAAATAAAGCAAGGTGCAGTATGAGAAGAACATACATATTGGTGACATGGCAAACAGAATTGTTACTGAATGTGCAATTGCATGTCACATTGCTAAGTTTCTCAAGAAATCCACCTTGAAATCCTCCATCCCCACCACAAGAACTCCTTGTAACTCGCCAATGCTTAATTTCTAGCTTCGTCGCTATAGCCTTGAGAGTTTGTACTATAACCACAGAAGTTATATTTCTTTAAGATTAATTAAACATCATAACAGTAGTTTGTGTGCAGCGCAGATCAGATAAGAAAGTCCAAACATAATCCATTGTATGTTTTTTTTCCGGAGAAATACTAATTATATTGTTTTTTTTATTATCGATTTCATGTCCCTTCAATGGTTCATCGGTACAGTAGTTGTTAATTATGCTGATTTCATTGGATTGGTATCATAATTAATTAATGAAATGGAAAAATCATAGCTACATAAGAAGAAAAAGGCAAAGGACAAACTTGCAATCGTACAAGGGTGCAATAATGCATGCATAGATGATTAGGTGTCATGTCATAGCACATGCAAGTGGCTCATACAACACGCAAGTTCAACTTTATTATTTTGTTCGAGACGAGAAAATTAAATTCGCTTTACATATCCAACTTTTGGCCCAACACCAGAGGCGGATCTTAGGGCCTGTTTGGCTTATCTTTTAAGCCGTAACTTATGTATTATAAGTTGATAAAAATTTATGAAGGGTGTTTGTGTACGCATAACTTATAACTTATAAATTGATAAGTTGAATGTTAGAAATCACTACCATTTTACTTTACTTATCAACTTATTCTTTGATTTCTTTATTTTTCTAATATTTTATATTTTTACATTTGTGTTTTTAAATATTTTTTTAATTTAAAATACAAGTGTTGAAATCATTGTATTTAAAAATTATTTTTTCAAATTTAATTTAGCAAATTCTTCACTAACTTATAAGTAAATTTATCCAAACACCCGTATAATTTATAAGAATTCATGACCTTGTCATTTATATAACACTTACTCATTTTAAATTATAAATCAACTTTTTTTGTGATACCCAAACACGCATTTAATAAGACTGCAAATCAATTATTTCGTAAAATTAATAATTACACTGGGGATACAGCTCAATTGGCAATTGGGTCGTTGCGATTCATAAAATGTGTGTGTAAATTCACCGAATTATCTAACCAAATCTATATGATGGACAAAAATCAAGAAATAACTAACCTTCTTCAGGAGGCAAAAGCTGGGCAGCACAACCCAAGAAATTAAGAAGAAGAACGTAGATGTAGCAGTGAAGCAAAAAGGATGATTGCGTTGTGGACCTAAATTTAGGGTGGAGATGCTGCTGCCCCATTAACTTTACTTGCAATTTCTTTTCAAGTTGTGATAAACTAATATATGATCAAAATTTGTAAATTTGCACTTAATTAGTTATGAACCTGTGTGGATTCCTCTCTTACAAGCATATGTAGAATGCTTGTTTGTATTAATTTACCATGTGTATGTTGGAGTATGTTTATAGAATGACCATAAAATACGAGAGAGAGATGTGGGAGAGAGATAGGAGAGAGATGTGTAAAGCTAGTAAAGTAGCAAGTAGTATATATAGCACAGAAGAGAAGTATTGCTGGGCATTTTCGTTTTCTGCTTTCCGACACCAAGATGGAGAACATATTGAGTAAATTTTAAAGTTGCGAATACGTATTTTGATGGTCATAATTTTTAATTTATAATATAATAGTTGAATATTATTTTTATTTTTTAAAAAGGTGGTTATATATCACTTTTTTAAGTATTTTTTTTTAAAAAAAATGATAATTTTACTTTTATTTTTTAAAAAGACGGTTACATGCCACTTTTTTAAGTATTTTTTTCTCAAAAAAATGGCTCTTAGCCATCTTTTAAAAAATTAAAAGTAATATCCGTCCACCGTATTATAAATTAAAAATTATTATCATCAAAATGCAAAAACGGGTAAAGTTCGGTCACCTCTCTCAAGTTTACTCGAATATAAAAGACGCAGGCTGCTGCTACATAACATAACCCCAACAGGCTTCAGTTCCCACAATAATGTGACATATTTACCATTTCGTCGCCTACTTGTATCATTAAAAAATACTGCTAATTATTATATAAAATGATTTAGGTACATTTTATCATCACAAACCTTTGATAATTGCCAAAATCGCATTTCGGTTGGAATAAAAAACACAGATAAATTTATAAGTCTGTGCAATTATTTTGAAACTGTTGTAGAGAGGCGACTAGTCACAAAGTCAATCCACGTTGGTCATACTACCATTTCTAGGATTTACTACTTACTAGTGGGTAGGAAACTAGGAATAAACAACTCAAATGTTTAAGATAAAGTAAGTACTTTATTTACTAAATCCCAATGGCAATTGTTTATTAAGTATTCCTAAAGTATTAAATTTGAAACGTGCAAAAAGTAGTTCATTTTAATACTACGAAATCATTACAGAATTTTATTAAACTTTAGGAAAGGTGGTCGGAGTACTTCTATGAAGTTCTTTATACAAAATTTTAAATTTAAAAGTAAAAAAAATTGGTTTAAAAACTATTTAAAATTGACTTAATTACAGTTTTATGTTCTGAACTATTATCTTTTTGCACAAAAATGACTATTTTATAATTGTTGTCATTTTATAGACTAAATTATTATTTTTTTTAGCAGATGATTGCATCCTGTTAAATTTTTTTAATGGACGTTAATGGTTTCATTTTTTAATTTTTGTAATTGCACTTTGATGGCTCAAGTATTATTGTTTTGCACAAAATTGACTTTTTTTTATATATTTTTGACATTTTTAACATTAATTGCAATTAAGTCTTTAAGTCTTTAAAAATTAACTGCGATTAACAAAAATTATAAAACAATCATTTTTGTGAAAAAAATAATAGTTGAGATAATCAAACTGCAATTAAGTCTTTAAAATTTTGAAATGCAATTCTTTTTTCTCATTTTTAAGGCACTGAGTAGCCTTGTATTTCATTATTAAAATGTACATTTCCTCCTAGTTATATTATTATATATCTTTTCAAAAGAAGTAGGAATATCTTAGAGATGCTTTCATTTTTCACTTTTGATTAAACTGATGGACATCGGATCACTTCGCGGCCGGAGAGTATTATCCTCGCCCCCGATTCCCGAATCCGCTCTTAATTTATGTATTCGCCCCGATCCCCGAATGGAGATTATTTTGTTTCCCAATCCCTGTCTCGAATGGAGAACGAGGATCCCCGTGAGAATCGAGGATTTTAATTCTTTTAAATAATAAAATTTTATATATTTTATATTGCATTTTCTAATAAATTTAATTCATAAATTATAATGTATAATCCATATTTTTAAATTTAATATTATATTTTTAAACAATTATTTGAATTAGCAATTATTTAGAATAAAAGATAAAGACGAAATTGAAATTATAATAACTAAATTATATTCTACTATGACAATTTTGAATAGAAAAAATGGATTATGTAATTTAAAATATAAAAATAAATATATATTATACTTATTTATATATTAAATTAGTTAATATTAATATAAAAATATATTTTTTCTATGAAATATGTAAATCGGGAAACGGGGCGGCGATACCCTAATCCTCGATCCCGCCCCGTCCCCGAATTTTTTCTATATTTCTCCCAACTCCCCGTCCTGACCCAATCCGATCCCGAAAAATTTCCCGAATCCCCAACCAAAAGGAACGGGGATCAGATCGGGGTCGAGCGGGCGGGTGAAATGCTCGTTCCTACTCTTAAGGAATAAAAAATAATTTTAAATATAATTTTTATGAATCAGTGTGTATAATACTTATAAGTTTAACCGGAAATGGAATCCAAGAGAAGGTGTAAAAGAATAATGCTTATATGTAGTGTCAATTTGTTTTTTTTTTTTTTTTTTAAATTTCAAATGTCAAACGTAATTTTATAATTGAAAATTTCACGAGTATTGTACCATACTCGATTGTGGTTGAAAATTTTATTATTTCTAACAAAAAGTATCATGTTACATGCATGTATGCTAGTTCACAGTTTCACACATTTAGCTATACTCCGTGCGATGCACGGTTTTCTTTAATATTTTATTAATAATATAAATAATTTAATTTAATAAATTGTTGACGTAATATTTAGTAGTATTTTAGATATTAAAATATAAAATATTTTTAAATAATAGATCTAGTGGTCTATATTTATTTGTTTTTAAAAAATTTAAATGTGACTAAAGTGCAAATACCAAAATATGTGCTCCGTAATTTACCGAGTTTCTTCTAACATATGCTATTACTTTTATTTTTTTATTAATTATCTTATTTGAATTGTATGTTATAAAAAATTATATTAAACCCGGATTTTATAAGTTTAATATAATAATATTGTCATTATTTCTATATTTTGCTCGTGTTATTTTTAATTCGAATATGAGTTGTTTTATTTTGAAAAATATAAAACAAACAATGTCCTTAAAAAGACAGTTAGTTACTTATTAATAATTATATAAAATTTATATTACATTTATATATATGTTGTCCATGTTACTTTTAGAAAATTAGTTGTTTAAATTAGAAAATATAAAATTATATTACCTTTATATATATATGTTACTCGTGTTACTTTTAGAAAATTAGTTGTTTAATTTAGAAAAAAAAAATAAAAAAGATTACGTGTTTAGCTGAAAAGATTACGTGGTTATTTATTAATAACTAGGTTACTAAGTTGCGCTTCGCAGCGGCATTATAATATATTTGTTAAGAAAAAGAATATTAGAATAAAAATTATGAAATTAATATCTACAAAATTATTTAAATTATCAAATAAAATATATTCTATAAAATCAGCGGCATTAGAATATATTTGTTAAAAAAAGAATTTTAGAATAAAAATTGTGAAATAAATATCTACAAAATTATTTAAATTATCAAATAAAATATATTCTATAAAATTTGTATTTGGGTAGGTAATATTATAAAGTATTTACATATTCCTTTTGTTTATATAGTTTGATTTTTTATTTTCTTGGACCGATACCATTGCCATATATATATATAAGGAAATTTATATTGATAAAAAAATACTAAATTACTAAATTTATATTGATTTATATTTCTGGGTAGATGTGACAATTATTATATAGGGTCCACCATCCTCCTTGTATAAATTTGTATCAACCATCTCAGTCAACTTTTCCCACAAAGTTACGGTACTGGTGATGGAGCTGTTTAAGAAAAAAATTAAAATAAATTAAATAAGTAAAACAAATAAATTGGGGTAACCAAAGAAGTAATATAAAATTACAAGAACAATAAAAAATAATTAACAATTATATTAAAATTAATATAATGCATAACTTACTAATTTGTGACAATTTTGAGATCTCTTTTTTTCCAACCGCTTTTGACAACTTCAGTGCCACCCAAGTAGGTCAAGCAGCCCACAACATCTAAATCAACATAGAAAAAATAATATTAGAACATGATAGTTTGAATTATAACTTATATAATATTATTACTTATATATTATTTTAATATATTACTGCATCAAAAACCTGAGAGTATGTTGGTGTCATTAATACATGCATCAATCATATCCAGACATATGAACTGAAATCCATGCAGTGATATGTTGACGATGTCTTCTTCCAATCTCTTGGGCAACGTTATGCGTATGAAGAACAATTTAGACCCATGTGATAGTGGTCTATATTTCCCTGTACTTGAAACAACTTTCAGATTTTTTATGCTGCACACGGAGCCTTCCTCTAAAAGATTTTTGAACCGAGAGACCAGAATCTTCGGGATCGTAGCATGGATCAAATTTTCCTGTCATACAACATATCTTAGAAAAGTTAATAACATCATATAATTTGAAAAATTAATAAGTTATAAGTATATTGATTTATTAACCTTTTCATCGATCAAAATCATGTCAAGACTGATCAGTTCTTCAGTATTTAGATTGACATATTCTCACATTCTACACACTCGTACTCTTATCATTCAGGTATAGCTGCTGTCGTTCAAAGCATCCAACATGGTGTAGCCATAGTTGTATTGATTGTAAATATGGTTGTAAAATTTTGAAGCTATGTAAAAAAGTTTCGGTGTAGATTTTTTGTTATGAATGACCATTAATTTATAGGTGTTTGTAAGGTGAATAATATGGAAATCCGTTATGTTTAAAAGTCAAGAAGTATTATAAAAGAAAAGTTCTATAAAGTTTGAAAATAAAAAAAGAAAGTTTTATCAAGTTTGAAAATAATAAAAGAAAGTTCTATCAAGATTGAAAATAATAAAAGAGAAAATTGCAATTATTAACATAAGAGCCTACAAATTCGAAAATAATAAGGAAGTTGTAATTTTCTAAATCAAAGAAAGTTCTATCAGGTCCTACAAATTCGAAAATAATAAAGAAGTTGTAATTTTTTAAATTAAAGAAAGTTCTATCAAGTTTGAAAATAATAAAAGAAAGTTATATCAAGCCTACAAATTCGAAAATAATAAAGAAGTTGTAATTTTCTAAATCAAAGAAAGTTCTATCAAGTCCTACAAATTCGAAAATAATAAGGAAGTTGTAATTTTCTAAATCAAAGAAAGTTCTATTAAGTTTGAAAATAATAAAAGAAAGTTATATCAAGCCTACAAATTCGAAAATAATAAGGAAGTTGTAATTTTCTAAAACAAAGAAAGTTCTATCAAGTCTTACAAATTCGAAAATAATAAGGAAGTTGTAATTTTCTAAATCAAAGAAAGTTCTATCAACTTTGAAAATAATAAAAGAAAGTTCTATCAAGTTTGAAAATAATAAAAATGTAATTTTCAATTTCCTTCCTACAAAATCGAAAATAATAAAGAAAGTTGTAATTATTAAAATTAAAAATTGTGAAAATTTGAGAAAATTAGAAAAATAGAACGGAGCGATTCTAGAGGCGTCACCTCACCGCCCCCGTCTTCTCCTTTATATAAGTATATTGATTATATATAACAATATTACCATTACATATTTATTTTTCATGTGTTATGTTAGAAATGAATACTACTAGAAACTAGACAGAGGGGGGGGGGGGTGAATGGATAGTTTGATATATTTTTCGATTCTTGAAAACTAAGTAACAGACTGTATATGATTATGATATGTAATATGCAGAAAGTAAATAACACACACAATCACTTTAATCTACTTTGTATAAGCAAATTAAATACTACAGCTTTCCAAGAAATTCACAATAGAATTTCTGGCTTCTAAACAAGAACAGTTTGAACTTGCTTGCTTACAGAGAAAAGAGCTTAAGATCAAAACTATGTGTATCTCTCTTACAGCTAACAATAGGATGTGCATGATATATATAAGCCCTATACAACCTAGTGCACACACCTATTTTTACACAGTTACCCCTTGCTGAAAGTCCAACTTGTCCTGCCATAAGACGTTAACTGTGTCAGGAAGGACCACCTGCTTTTCGGAGTCTTTCCCGTTTCTGTAGCTGCTTGTCTCTTATCTTTCTCTCCAAGTTTAGCTGTAGATTTGCCATCTGTTCTTTGGACCACCTTGCCAGAACAAATGCTTCAGTATTTGTCTCTTTTGATTCTTGATTCTGTACCTTGATTTGTCTTGTTGTAAACGGCTAAGTGTTGATATCGTGAACTCCACTTCATTCCTGACTTCACGATCTCACTTGTGAGGACTACGCGATATAGCCTTTGAAGACTTTGCGACATAGGTCATTTGAAGACTATGCGACATAGGTCATTTGACGACTATGCGACATAGGTCATTTGACGACTATGCGACATAGGTCATTTGACGACTATGCGACATAGGTCATTTGACGACTATGCGACATAGGGCTTCTGAGGACTTCACGATCTAGGCTTCTTTGACTTTGCTGACTTCAACACTTCACGACATGTGTCTTGAGGACTTCTCGACATAGTACAAAATGGACTATGCGATATAGTACTTCACGACATGGATATTGGTGACTTCACGACATAGCTTTCTTCTGACTTTGCTATATAATGCCTTAGACAAATTTCTGCAACTTATTTCTTCATAGCCTTATTTATCTCTATCCTGCTGCATGAACACTTCTGAACTTCTACCAGGACAATTATTCAATGGCCTATATACAATCTAGATGCAAGAAACTTTACTAAGCTCATTATAACTTTGAGCATACATGGTCAAGCTAATGTTCATGAGAACAAGACAAGTACATTTAGAGACCTATACTACATCCCAGTGATAGAACTCACTAGGTCATGTAATGTGACATAGTCACAAAGTGTAGGCTTGTTAATAGTGGTATTCAGACATGTCTTGAGCCTAACAATCTCCCCCAAATTGTGAGTAAGACCCTTAGGCACAATTTCATGTCTGATAACAAGCCTAACTAACATAAAAAGAACAAGTATAAAGAAGATAAATTTAGGAACAGAATTTGATAACAACTTGGAAATTTAGTCTTACAGAATTTCTCCTTGAGCTACATAGCTTCAGTTTCCAATTGCTTCTCTAAGAAATCATCATAGACTTTCTTCTTCCTTATTTCTTCATTCTTCTTTATTTCAGAGATGGCCAGTAAAATTTCATCCCTTGCAATCAGTTCTTCAATGAGAGGAGAATCTTTTAGATCTTCAGCTGCTGTTCTGAGGGCACTTTCCACATATGAATGTATGAACTCCATCCTTATCTTGCTTATTCCTCCATAATGATTTTTGTACTCAACAGTATAAGGATTTTGCTTTACCCTGCACAGCCCTTTCTTCCTTAGCTCCTTTGCTCTTTCTTCCATCTCAGCCATCTTCTTTTCTTTCTCACACCTCTTTTCTTCATTCAGCTTCTTTAGATTTTCTTTATAGTCAGAGTGCATCTTCATGAATCTGGCAATCTCTATTTTCCATACCCTTTCTTCCTTTTCTTCAAAATTTAACAAGGCATTGATTCTTTCTTGCTCATAGGTGTCAAAATGTTGCCATCCCCCTTGCTTCATTATTCTTTCTCTTCCATCAGTGTACTTGATCTCTAGATGATCCAACTTCACTTTGACTTCAAAGATCCTTTGAGCCCTCAAAAATGCTAGGGCATCTTCATCATAGTCCTCATCTAGTGGAAGCACATTGATGCCAATAACATTTGTGAGTTTTCCAGTCTTCTTTGTTATCCTTATCCTTCTGGGTACACTCTTGATCTTCATATGTTTCACAAGAGACACCTTTCTGGAACAAGGAGAATCAGTCTTCAGTGCCATATCACTTGGAAGAAGCTTCATTCCTTTTCCCTTCATCCACTGTAACACTCCACTAGCTGTGACTTTGTGGAAGTGTCTTTTTGAGGTTTCTTTTGTGGCTTCTTCTTTCTTCTGTGGCAATTCAGGTTCAGAAGTCTTTGATAATGAATTTGGAGGATCATTACTAACAGTACCCACCCTAGACTTAGAGTCTTGTGTTGTGGTTAAAGTACTGCTAGCAATGTCCTTGACTTGCTGAATTCCACTTCTTGTTTTCCTGGTTGTTTCCTTTGTCCCTTTGGAGTCCCTCTTGTCATCACCAGCATCTTTTGGTTTCTTAGGATATTTGCTCCTGCTGCTCTCACTAGGTCCATCCTTATTTCTCCTTGTCTGAGATCTCCTTTCATAGGTTTTCTCCTCATCATCATCCTCCCCATCCTTCTTTTTGCTCTTTTCTTTGACAGATTCAGGAATGACTCCATGAATCAGAAAAGATTGTAGAGTTCGAATCATCTCTAGTTCCTCAGCTGTCCTAGCTCCTCTCTTAGCTCTCAGCATTTGCAGCACCTGGTTGATCTTTGCATTGTTCTTCATTAAAAGGTCTGAGGGAATTACTAGTTGGTCAATACTACTGTCTTGAGATAGGCTTTGGTAAATTATTGTCCTTGGCTTGGATATAACCTCAGGCAATCTTTTATTCTGGTCCATCTTCAAGTCATTATAAAGACTTTCATTGTTCATCCCATGCTTTTCAATCAAATCCAGAATGATTGACAGCTCAGTAAATCTCAGTTTCTCTAGAGTTTGAAAAGCTAGGTGCCACAAGTAGTTGTCCTTGCACACCATGATTATCTCTCTTAGATGGACATCCTTGATTTTCCTTACTGCCACTGTGAAATACTTGATGCTTTCCTTGATCTTCTGTCTGTACATTCTTGCATCTCCTTGAGCACTACTGTAGATGGCTTTCAGAAACTCCAGGAAGGCCTCATCATGATAGATGTTTGAATTGGCAACTTCCTGTAGCTTGGCCTCTGTGATAATTGCAGCTTTGACAGGTTTAGCATTGGGAGTAGGTTGAGTAGGTTGAGGAGTTGAGATATCTTTAGGCATTGTTGATGGATAGTAGGTGGTTGAGATTGTGCTCTTCTGACCTTCTGCACTTATGACCTCTACAGGGGGAAGAATGATTGGCTTTATGGTTTCTTCAATGAGTTTGCCCTTGCCCTTATGCTTTGGCTGCTTGGCAGGTACTCCCCCTTTCTGTTTCAGAATGACCTCCTTTTGTTTCTCCCCCTTAGGCTTGGGATCAGACAAGATGTCTTGAGCTTCCCCAGGGATAGGCAGGTTCATTTGTTTCATCATTGAAGTCAGCATCTGTTGTTGCACCAGCAGGATATTGGAGGTGTTGTTGCCTTGGGCATCCAGTTTGTCATTGAGCTGTTTTAGAGAGTTGGCAAGCTCCTTGTTTTCATCTGTCAGAGAGGCCACTTCTCTTTCAAGACCATCCACCTTTGAGAATAGCTGTTGAGACTTGAAAGAATTGAGAGATTGATCCTTGAGCTTGGCAAATTCAAATTTGGAGATGTTTGACAGAGGAACCTCATCCACCAATTTGTCACCATATTGATTCTTCCAAATTACATTCAGCATTGCATTTGAGTTGATATTGGCCTTGACTTGATTTTCCAGGGTTGTAGCCAGCTTCCTGATGTTGTCTGTGACCATGGCCAGAGAGAGGTCCATCATGTTGACAGTAGAGTTTGTCTTCTGGATTTCTTTAAGGATGCCATCCACCTTGGGAAAATCAGAGAGATATGAGTTTCTGAGCTGATTGAGGGATCTGTCTGTCACCTCCTGGATAGAAGAAATCTCTGATTGAAGCCCTTTCCCAAGATAGTGCAGAGCCTTTAATTGATTCCTGTAGACATCATTAACAGCATCATAGATGGCAGCAGGAGAGATCCTTTGCATTGGAGCCCAGAGAAGTTAGGTATTCTTCTCTTAGAAAAGCTAGGGCATCCTTGAGCTTGAGAGTCCTCTTAGCATCCAACCAGGCATCCACATTTCCCTCTGGTTCAGCTGCATCCACTATCTTCTCCTGCTGAGCTTCAACATCCTCCTTGTGGCAGAGTAAAATGGCTTCATAATCAGCATTTGGGAGATTTGAGGTGAGGAGATGTTGAGCTATCTTTGAGAACTCATCAATCTGTGCCACATGGAGATCTTGTATGGCTTCTTCTGTCATTTTGGAAGGCACAGATGATGATCCTGAAGGCCTGTCATGGTGCACAGGCTTCAGCCATTCTGACATAGTGGCCTGAGCCAAGTGAGAGCTAGTGCTAGGCACTTCATGAGATGTAAGATTTTGAGTCTCCTCCAACCTTGGAATGGTTGTAGGGTCTAATGTTGTCTCCATTGAAATGGGATGTGTTACAACATTAGCCCTATTTGTCTGTGAAGACAGTTCCACATCCCTAAGGATGGGTGAATTTGGCATAGAGTCTCCAGTGAAAACTGGTGAATCCTCCATGTTTGTGTTGGTGTCATTAGGATATGCCCCAGCATGCATTCCCTGACCAACTAGATGTGGTTCCTGGGTGGTGAGCATAGTGTCATGCACCATGTCACTTGAAATTGGCTCAATCACAGGAGAGAATTGTGATTGATCAAAGGCAAGATTGTCATTGGAATGACTCTCTTGTTCAGAAGAAATTTTTATGGAAGAATCTGAGAGAGAAGTGGGGTTTAGATTAGATTGTGGCAACTCCCCTTGAGAAATAGGAGGAGTTTCAACAGTGATGTGCTCTCCACTCTGTGTATTATCAGCCTTATCACTCCTAGGGTCAAGAGTGAGGTCTTGACCCTGTGCAGACTCTGTACAAGGTGCAGTAGGGAGGCTGCTCTTTTCAATGCCAATGACCTGTTGAGAGGCCATGGACAGTAACATGTGTACCCCTTTTTCCACATCTGAATCCTATTGGGAGGATCCAGTGGTAGGTTTGGATTTGGATTTCTTACTTTGTCTGGTGAGAGGTGACTCAGGATTCTCACTAGCTATCTCTACAGATTCATTTATCACTTCTAGGGCTCTCTTCTTAGACTTCTTTTTAGTAACACCAATCTTTTGAGAGATTGATGCACTTGGCTGCCTAACTTCTATGGTACTGTTTGCAGTGGGGTTGCTGGATGGGATGGGAAGGCTGGGGTTAGATTGTGTAGCTCCTCCAGTCTCAGCCTCCTCTGTCCAGGAAAGTGCATGGTATATGGGCTTATCAAGTGGATAAGACTCAAATGTGTCCTGCATATGCTTGGTCACACTTAGAATCACATCCACTTGATTCCTTGTGTCCAATGAGCCAAATAGTACTTTGGACATGGACTTGGAATAAGCCATTTTAGTGTTATCTATACCCTCCAATTCATGGACATTTGCATCAAGAAAATTTAAAATAACTTGAAGGAAACGAGGGTAAAAGATGTCATTACCTCTACCACGAACGGTCCTGCCTAGCCTCTGAGCCAATTCTTTGAGAATTATGGCTCCCACATTGATCTCCTGGTTGTTGGCCAAGGAGTAGGCTAGCTTCACAGCAATGTGACTGATATGGTCCCATCATGTCTTCCTGCAGAGAAACACCTTCTGGAGTGCGTCAAACAGAAATGACCACTCCCTTCTCACAAACTTCTTATTCAGCTTTCCAGTATCTATCTCATCAGCATACCGAATGAAGGTCATGAAATCTACGATTTGAGCATCTGTAGCTTCTTGGTCATGACCCTCCACCTTGAACCCCAAAGCTTCATTGATTTCCCTTTCACCAAACTGAAAGTGTTTGCCTCCAATTGAACAACTAACCTCCTGGAATGAGGTTCCATCTTCCCTAGCCATTGTTGATACCAACGCCGTTCTCCAGAATCCTTCCAACACATCGACATACAAGGTAGGGTTCAGGGTCAGGGCTTGGCGTAGGTAGGAAGTGTTCAAGAACCGTACAAAACACTTGTACCTTGGGTTAGCCTCAGCCTCAGAGGGAATGGTGAGAAGATTGGTTTCTTTGGGAATGGTTAAAGGGATAGAGGATGATACTGTTTGAGATTTGGGTGCCATTTCGAGAGAGAGAGTGAAAAAGAGAGTAGAGAATTTGTGCTTAGGTTTGAGAGTTTGAGAGCAATAGACAAGATGAAAAGTTGTGAACGGTTAGAAAAGGGTATTTATATGATAGAGACACTGCGATATGGAGTTATGAATTTGTACAGTCTATTTGTATGTCGCGAAGTCAAAAATGGCATGTACCGCAAAGTCTTGCACAGTATATCGCATAGTCTCAGAAATGAACTATGTCGCAAAGTCCTCAAGATGAAAGGATCGGGGAGACTTTGCGATATAGTAGAAATACCCTGTCTAAAGCTCTCTTTTAGGAATTTTAAGCAAATTGTCAGACTTTTATCAAATTTTGAAATAAAATTAATTTAAATCAAAATTCTGTCAAATGTGGAGACTTGTCGATATAGTTATTCTAAGTCGCGAAGTCATAAAATGAACTATGTCGCAAACTCATGAAATGAACTATGTCGCGAAGTCTCACAATCTCAACAGTTTGCGATATAAGTCTGTTTTATTTGAACTGTGTCGTGAACTCTGAAAATCATCTATATCGAGATGTCTCAAAAGCTCACAACTTTACTAACAAATGTGATTTTGAAAAATATGCAGTAAAATACTGAAATATTTATAAATCATATCTCAGCTAATTTTCACTCCATATGAATAGAGCATTTAAATACAGTGAAAATTTACTGCTGCAACAATTTACTGGTATACTTACTTAGAGCAACTAAATGAAGGATTAAGCATTCCAATTTCACTCACAAGTCTGTTGAAGACTGCTTCATTCAGAGGTTTAGTAAATATGTCAGCTAATTGTTTCTCAGTTGGAACATAAGAGACTTCTATGGTACCATTTGCAGCATGTTCCCTAATGAAATGGTACCTGATCTCAATGTGCTTTGTAGTAGAATGATTAACAGGATTGGCAACTATGGATATTGCACTAGTATTATCACACATTAGTGGAATGTGTTCTAACACTAGCCCATAATCCATGAGTTGATTTCTAATCCAAAGCAATTGAGCACAGCAACTTCCAGCAGCAATGTATTCAGCCTCAGCTGTGGATGTTGCTGTGGACTGTTGTTTCTTACTAAACCAGGACACTAACCTTTGACCTAGGAATTGACAGCTTCCAGAGGTGCTCTTCCTGTCAATTCTGCATCCAGCATAATCAGAATCTGTGTAACCAACCAGGTTGAACCCAGTGCCCTTTGGATACCATAGCCCAAGATTAGGAGTCCCCTTCAGATACTTGAAGATTCTTTTGATAGCCATCATGTGAGATTCCTTGGGATCAGACTGGAACCTTGCACAAAGGCATGTGGCAAACATGATATCAGGCCTGCTAGCTGTGAGATAGAGTAGTGATCCAACCATGCCTCTAAAAACCTTGATGTCTACTCTTTTGCCTTTCTTGTCTTCATCAAGCTTGACTGCAGTGGACATGGGAGTTTTTGCAGGGGATGAGTCTTCTAAACCATATTTCTTCAAAAGATCTTTGACATACTTTGACTGGTTTATGAAGATGCCATCCTCCCTTTGATGTACTTGCAAACCTAGAAAGTAGGTTAATTCTCCCATCATACTCATCTCATATTTGCTTTGCATCAACTTAGAGAACCTTTCACAGAGTTTTTTATTTGAAGAGCCAAAGATGATATCATCCACATAGATTTGAACAAGAATGATATCACTTCCATGCTTCTTGAAGAATAGGGTTTTGTCAATTGTACCCCTGGTGAATTGATGCTCAAGAAGGAATTGAGATAGAGTCTCATACCAGGCTCTTGGTGCCTGTTTGAGTCCATAGAGTGCCTTGAGCAGTCTATACACAAAGTTTGGGAAGTCTTCACTTTCAAAGCCAGGTGGTTGAGACACATAGACTTCTTCAGCAAGATCACCATTGAGAAATGCACTTTTCACATCCATTTGATACACCTTAAAATCTGAGTGAGCTGCAAAAGCCAGGAAGATTCTGATGGCTTCCAGTCTAGCTACAGGTGCAAATGTCTCATCATAGTCAATGCCTTCTTGCTGACAATATCCTTTGGCAACCAGCCTTGCTTTGTTTCTAATTACCACTCTTTCTTCATCCATCTTGTTTCTGAACACCCATTTGGTGTCAATAACATTCTTTCCTTTTGGGGGAGGTACCAGTTCCCATACTTTGTTTTTCTCAAATTGATTCAACTCTTCTTGCATGGCAACAATCCAATCAGAATTCTTCAAAGCTTCTTCAATTAATTTAGGTTCCTCTTGTGACAGAAAGCAGCTATACAGACATGTATTTAATGTTGCCCTTCTTGTTCTAACTCCCTCACTAGGATCTCCAATGATTTGATCCCTAGTGTGGGCTCTGTCCCATTTCCTTGTGTGCCCCTGTTCATTTCCTTGATCTGTTCCAAGCTCATTTTGGTTGACAGGTGCATACTCTTCTTCTCCCCCTGTGTTTGTGAACCCTTGCACAGGTGTTTGAAGAAGATTGTCAATTTCAAGGATTTCATTCTCTAGAACAGTTTGAACAGGGGGTTCATCTTCACTTTCAGAATCCTCAAGATAACCTTGATTCTCAAATCTCAATGGCACACTGTCTTGATCACTCGTTTTAAGTCCAGGAGTCTTCTTGTCATCAAAGGTAACATCCATGCTTTCCATGACTTTGTGTTGCTCAGGTACAAATACTCTGTATGCTGTCCTTTCCAGAGAGTATCCAATGAAGATACCTTCAAATGCTTTTGCATCAAATTTTCCAACATGCTCAGAGGTATCTTTCATCACAAAGCACTTGCTTCCAAACACATGCAGGTGCTTGAAGGATGCTCTTTTTCCAGTCATTAATGAGTAAGGAGTTTTGCCAGACTTCTTATTGATTAATGTTCTATTTTGCACATAGCATGCTGTGTTAACAGCATCAGCCCAAAAGCTAGTGGGTAGCTTTGCATCCAGCAGCATTGTCCTTGCAGCTTCAATGAGAGTTCTATTCTTTCTCTCGACTACTCCATTTTGTTGAGGTGTTCTAGGAGCTGAGAATTGTTGAGAAATTCCTTTATCTTTGCAAAACTCATACAATGTTGAATTTCTGAACTCAGTCCCATTATCACTTCTCAAAGCAACTACAGAGGAACCAGTGCTTTGTGCTTCTTTGTCAACTCTCTTGATATGCTCTATTATGACTTGGGGTGCTTCATCCTTGGAGAATAGGAATTCCACCCAAGTATATCTTGAATAGTCATCTACCATCACTAGAGCATATTTCTTTTTGGAGAGGGACATTACATTCACAGGGCCAAATAAGTCCATGTGAATTAGCTGCAGAGGTTTTGAGTTTGTATTGAGCAACTTGTTCTTGTGACTGGATCTTTTAATTTTTCCTTTCTGACAAGCTTCACATGCTCCATCTTGCACAAACTCCAAGGCAGGCAAATCCCTGATAAGTTCTCTTTTGGTTAGAGAGTTCATTGCCTGAACATTCAAGTGAGACAGCTTCTTGTGCCATAGCCAGAATTCCTCATTCGTGGCTTTAGTGTAGAAACATCAGATTTCTCCCTTATCTGCAGCCTTGAGATTAGCTACAAACAAGCTTCCTTTCTTCACACCAGTTAGAACAACTTCACCACTTTCCCTTTTTGAGATTGAACAAAGGTCTTCATCAAATTCCACTTTGAAACCTCTGTTGGTAAATTGTCCAATACTCAAGAGATTATGCTTCAGTCCTTCAACAAATGCTACATCTTCAATAATGACATTTCCAGATTTAACACTGCCATATCCCATTGTATAACCAATGTTGTCATTTCCAAAGGTTACTGATGGGCCAGCCTTTTCCTCAAAATGTGATAGCAGGGCTATATCACCAGTCATGTGACTTGAGCATCCACTGTCCAAGATCCATATGACTCTTTTATTCCTGTTGCCCTGCATTCACAAAATGACTAAGTTGTTTTTGGTACCCACACTTGGTAGGGTCCAGTTGATTTAGAAACATTTTGATTAATAATTCTTCTGTCATAAATTGCATTTCTCATAGTAGGAGACTTCACTTTTTCTGTGGCTTTGGAGTTTACACTCTTAGGCTCACATGAAGTTTTCACCCTCTCAACCTTGATTGGGGACCCTGTCCTGTGAGAATGCATATGTGTGTGTGATTCACCAGATTGTGCAGAGTCAAGTTTATGTTTAAGAGATAAACAGTTAGCAATCACAGTCACATAGCATGTCATGCAGTTTGGCTTACCACAGAAAGAATCATGACTAGAATTTATGCTGGCAGAATGGTTACTCAGGTTGTCAACTTCAACAATATCAGGCTTACTACACTTATGAGTCAAATGATTAACAGATAGGCATTTTTGACATTGTTTCCTGGGAGCATTTGGCATATAAGCATAGTTGTTTCCCTTGTTAACACCAATTTTACCATTTCTGTTTTGTTTCTTTTTCTTAACAACTTCTTTCTTTGCTTTAGGACTCTTGACAAGATTGTCTTTGGTCTCTTTCTGATTGACAAGTTCAGGAAAGGAAGAAGTGTTTTTAGCAGCCTCATCTTCTTCAAGTAGTTGTTGCTTGATGATCAGTAGTTCCTCATCAAACTCAACAGCACTCTTTCTGAAGATGGGCTGTTCAACACTTGACAGTATGGTTGGGGCATTTTTGTTTGTAAAAGTTTCCTTTCCTTTGCCCTTGACCTTCTTCCTTCCCTTGTCATTTTCATAGTCAAAACCAACTCCAACCTTGTAGTCTTCAGTGTGTTCCTTGTGATAGGTTTGAATAAGTTCAGAGGAGTTTTTGAAGCTTCTTAGTTTCAGTTCAGTTTCAGCAATTTGTTCCCTAAGGGCTTTCTCTATCTGCTCAGCACAAATCACTTTGTTTTTAAGATACTCAACCTCCTTTTTCAAACCATCCAGGTTCACAACCATTAACTCAAGTTGCTCATTCTTTTCTGTAAGCTCAACATTCTTAGCAGTTAGTCTATCAATTTCTTCATTAGCTACTAACATGCTAGTATGAATATTAAACATCTCAGTGCTCATATCTTCAACAGTTTGCTTATATTGAAGGGGAGTCATATCAAGAGAAGTAAGAATAGGTACCTGACTTGAATCACCATCATCAGAAAATGCCATCAAGGCATAGTTTGAGTACTCTTGTTCTTCTTCTTCATCAGAGTCATCCCAGCATTTTCCCTCAGCAATAAAAGTTTTGCCCTGTTGTTTCTTGAGTAGAGCCTCATACTTAGCTTCAAGCTCTAAGTATGCTTTGTCCTTCTTGACTTGTTTAGGCTTTTTGCACTCAGTGGCAAAATGCCCAAGTTCATTGCAGTTATAGCACCTTATTTTGGTCCTATCCACACTTCCTGTCTTGTATCCACCTTTAGCAGCACCAGCAATCCCTTTTCCTTTATTGAAGGTGTTTGAGCCACTAGATCCACCAGTGTTTCCATTATTGAACTTGGACCTGAATGGCTGCTTTCTTTTAAACCTTATGTTAGGATACCTCCTAGCCATATAAGCAAAAGATTTGTTTTCCATTTTGTCCAGCTCATCTATACTGTAGAACTCATCCTCTTCAGGTAAATCATACACAACCTGAGTTTCATCACCAGTGTCTTCAACTTCCAGTTCCTCAATCTTGACCTGACTGATTTTAAGAGAGTCCATTCTTTGACTTAGGTTGTCAGCAATAAGTGCACAGGAGGTATTAGCCACTAATCCTTGCTTTGCTTGAATAGATCTCTTTTGAAACAGCTCTAACTCATATGTCTTTAAAACACCATACAACACATCAAAACCAATCTTTGTTAGATCTCTTTCTTTAAGGGAAGAGATTCTTGGTTCCAAGTGATCTGGAAGAGTTAGTAGAAACTTCATATTGAGCTCTTCTGTTTCATAGTGTTTGTCATAGAGTTTGAGCTCGTTTATCAGCTTGTTGAATCTCTCAAACACTTCTGTGATTCCCTCTTTTGGCTGAGCCATGAAGGCTTCATATTGTGAAACAAGAATCTGCTTCTTGTTCTTTCTTACTTCAGTAGTTCCTTCACAGAGCACTTCTATAAGATCCCACATCTTCTTGGCACTAGTACAATGAGCAACAGTGCCATACATGTTGAAGTCCATAGATTCACAAATGATAAGTTGAAGATGTCCATCCAGTGCTACTTTTTCCTTTTCAGGATCAGTGTATTTTGAGGGATCTTTGGGCACATGTTTTGCTGGTACAATCTCAGTGCCATTGGTTGTTTCACCAATCTCGATCATTGGAATGAAGGGACCATGCTTTAGAATATCTAAATACATGGGGTTAGAAGCTTTGATGAAAAGCAACATCTTCTTTTTCCATAAACTGTAGTGCTCCTTGTTAAAGGGAGGAATCTTGATACTTCTTAGTTTCTGTGAACTCATTCTTGATCTTTTCCTGTTTGTACGTTAACAGCCTACTCTCTGATACCACTTGTTAGAAATGAATACTACTAGAAACTAGACAGAGGGGGGGTGAATGGATAGTTTGATATATTTTTCGATTCTTGAAAACTAAGTAACAGACTGTATATGATTATGATATGTAATATGCAGAAAGTAAATAACACACACAATCACTTTAATCTACTTTGTATAAGCAAATTAAATACTACAGCTTTCCAAGAAATTCACAATAGAATTTCTGGCTTCTAAACAAGAACAGTTTGAACTTGCTTGCTTACAGAGAAAAGAGCTTAAGATCAAAACTATGTGTATCTCTCTTACAGCTAACAATAGGATGTGCATGATATATATAAGCCCTATACAACCTAGTGCACACACCTATTTTTACACAGTTACCCCTTGCTGAAAGTCCAACTTGTCCTGCCATAAGACGTTAACTGTGTCAGGAAGGACCACCTGCTTTTCGGAGTCTTTCCCGTTTCTGTAGCTGCTTGTCTCTTATCTTTCTCTCCAAGTTTAGCTGTAGATTTGCCATCTGTTCTTTGGACCACCTTAACAGAACAAATGCTTCAGTATTTGTCTCTTTTGATTCTTAATTCTGTACCTTGATTTGTCTTGTTGTAAACGGCTAAGTGTTGATATCGTGAACTCCACTTCATTCCTGACTTCGCGATCTCACTTATGAGGACTACGCGATATAGCCTTTGAAGACTTTGCGACATAGGTCATTTGAAGACTATGCGACATAGGTCATTTGACGACTATGCGACATAGGTCATTTGACGACTATGCGACATAGGTCATTTGACGACTATGCGACATAGGTCATTTGACGACTATGCGACATAGGGCTTCTGAGGACTTCACGATCTAGGCTTCTTTGACTTTGTTGACTTCAACACTTCACGACATGTGTCTTGAGGACTTCTCGACATAGTACAAAATGGACTATGCGATATAGTACTTCACGACATGGATATTGGTGACTTCACGACATAGCTTTCTTCTGACTTTGCTATATAATGCCTTAGACAAATTTCTGCAACTTATTTCTTCATAGCCTTATTTATCTCTATCCTGCTGCATGAACACTTCTGAACTTCTACCAGGACAATTATTCAATGGCCTATATACAATCTAGATGCAAGAAACTTTACTAAGCTCATTATAACTTTGAGCATACATGGTCAAGCTAATGTTCATGAGAACAAGACAAGTACATTTAGAGACCTATACTACATCCCAGTGATAGAACTCACTAGGTCATGTAATGTGACATAGTCACAAAGTGTAGGCTTGTTAATAGTGGTATTCAGACATGTCTTGAGCCTAACATGTTATGTTTATAAGATGAGTTGTTTTAGTTAGAAAATGTGGAAGAGATAATGTGTGTTTGCTGAAAAAGGTAATCACTTATAAATATGTAATAATATTACAATTTTATATATATGTTACCAATTTTATTTTTAGAAGATGAGTTGTTTTGGTTAGAAAAATAAATAAAATAGGTAATGTGTTTTAGCTGAAAAAATATAAAATTATATTACCTTTTTATATATATGTTGCTCTTGTTACTTTTAGAAAATTAGTTGTTTAAGTTAGAAAAAAATAAAAAAAGTTATGTGTTTAGCTGAAAAGGGTAAGTGGTTATTTATTAATAATTATATATAACAATATTACCATTACATATTTATTTTCCATGTGTTATGTTTAGAAGATGAGTTGTTTTAGTTAAAAAATGTAGAACAAATAATGTGTTTTTGCTGAAAAAGGTAATCAGTTATAAATATGTAATAATATTACCATTATATATATATTACCTATTTTTAGCTGAAAAAAATAATTGGTTATAAATAAATTGATTATAGATAGGCCCGATCCAAATTATATATAGGCCCGGCCCAAATACCGACCGACCGACCAAAACTTTTAATGTTTCGTCTTTAATAATACTAGCCTATAACCAGTGCAAGGCACGTGCTTTAAAAAATAATAAACTAAAAAATTTAATGTGAACGGAAAATATTAAAATAAAAGTAAAAATTAATATGATAAATTATAAAATGAGAAACTTAAATATTAATTGGAACATAAAAATATATAAAAAAAATACATATGGGGCTGAGGAAGATAAATGAGGTATTTATTAATATTATTTTATAATAAAATAATATTAATAATAAGGACAAATAGAAAAGCTAACATGTTTTAATTAAAAAAAGTAATTTTCCGTGATATTTTTAGAAGTGTTTTAATTATATTAATTATATTTATTAAACAAATACGTTGACATGTTAAAATAAGTAAGTTTTTTTGATAAGGACAAATAGAAAAGCTAATATGTTTTAATTTAAAAAAGTAACTGCCCGTAATATTTTTAGATGTGTTTTAATTATATTAATTGGATTTGTTAAAAAAATACGTTGACTTGTTAATTTTTGAAAAAGGAGTAGATTTTGTTAGAATTTTATTTAATTATAAAAGGCAATTAGCTAGTTACTATTTTTATATTTTTTTATTATTTATTAAATAGAGTATTAAAATAGGTTTTAAAATAAATAAATAAGGATTGCACCTCATATTTTTGGAAAACGGAGATTTTAGTGATAACAAATATAAAAGGTAATATGTTTTAATTTAAAGATAATTACCATGATATTTTTGGAAAAGGAGTAGATTTTGTTAGAAAAAAATATTTTAATTATAAAAGACAATCATCTAGTTACTATTTTTATATTTTTATATTATTTATTAAATAGAATAAAGTACCGAAAACCAAAAACCGACCGAAAACCAAAACTTTCAATGTTTCGGCTTTAATAATATAGTATAGATAGTATAGATATATAGAAAAAAAAATAATATAAAAATTGAATTAGTTTCCAAAATTTTACATTCAATATAATGTGTCTGATTGATAACAATTGAATTAACGAAAATAAATCTCTCTATATTTACATTAATTTCACAAATAAAATTTGTACAAATTATTATATAACTAGTTGAAAAAGCCGCGCTTTGCGGCGACGTAATAATTTTTTTTTAAAACTCTATCAAATAAATTACGAAAATTACTCGGTCCTCGCTAATAAGCCGTCCTCCCGTGAAATACGCTTTGCTTTTTAATATCGAAATCTCAAATTTAATATATTGAATATATATTTGTCTTATATATTAATTTTTATTTTACCATACTCCTTTCTAATGAGACACTCTTTCATTGAAAAAATACCTATATAACTTTACATATTCTACTTCAAATAGAACTTTTAGTTATGTATTACAAACGCTTATTCTATTTCCAATAGAACTTTTAATTGAAAGTACTTCTTTTATATCCAACGCTTCTCCTCTATAAATCGAAACACATATTATACTTCAAATAGAACTTTGCAAGTACTTATTTTATATTTGAACGCTTCCCCTCTACAAATTCAAACACATATTTTACTTCAAATAGAACTTTTAATTATATGTCTTCGCTATAAATTCGAACTCTTCTCCTCAATAAATTCGAATATCTATTCTACTTCTAATATGTTAAAGGATATTTTTTTATTTATCAGTATTCAAAATTCTAAAAAATTAGAAAAATAGATTGAGACAATCTTAGGAGCGCCACCTAACCTCCCGCGTATCCTCTATATATATATATATATATTGACGATTATTTTCATCCATATTTTAAACTCTCCAAATAGAATTTTATTCTACTTCCAATAGAACTTTTAATTAATATTTTTTCTATAAATTTGAACATTCTCATTTATAAATCCGCACACATATTCTACTTTCAATAGAACTTTTAAATATGTCTACTTTCAATAGAACTTCTCATTGTAATGTTATAAATTCAGATTATTCTCCTTTATAAATTCGAACACATATTCTACTTCGTATAAAACTTTTATTTATACCTCTTTCCTATAAATTCGAACTATTCACCTGTATAAATTCGAACACTATTTCTACTTCTAATATGTTATATGATATTTTTTGATTTGTTAGTATTTTAAAATTTAGAAAATTAGAAAAATAAATTGAGACAATATTAGAAACACTATCTAAATTTTAAAAAATTAAAAAAGCTAATTGTCTTTTTGATGTTAAACAAAGGACATACTTGACTTAAAAAAAATAAAATAAGAAAGAGAAAAATAACAAAAACAAAGTTCACTTTCGTTCATAATAGAAGAAAGACACAAAATCCAATAATATTTATTCCCGTGAAATCTGTAAAACTATACTTCACCAAAATTAACTTCACTGTACATAAAAGTTCATATTAAAAAACACTTACGTGAAGTTAAAGTATCTAGCACTTGATAGTTTCTGTGAAAGAATCATTTCATTTCATAGAATCAAAACTATACAATTTGTTAACCAACTAACTGTACAAGACTACAACTATATAGCTATACATTCAAGTTGAAACTTGAAGGGAAAAGTCTGTTACTCTAACAAACTATGACAACTCATGACAACTAAGCTTCCAGCTGGATATTCCAGCTGGATAAATAAATGATATAAGCAACAGCCCCCCTCAAGTTGGAAGCAAAGAAACCGAAGGTGAATGCATTCCCAACTTGGATAATAAATATTGAAATTGAGCCGAGGGAAGAACTTTTCTAAATACATCAGCTAATTGGTTCTGAGTGGGAAGGTAAGATAATTGAATGAGACCTTCAAGGACTTTATCCCGAGTGAAATGACAGTCTATCTCAATATGTTTCGTACGCTCGTGGAACACTGGATTCTTTGCTATATAGATTGCAGACTGATTATCACAGTGAAGTTGAATAGGTTTTAAATTTGTCACTCCAAGCTCTTCTAATAACATGACTGTCCATGTCACTTCAGAAGCTGCAGAAGCCATTGCTCTATATTCTGCTTCAGAGGAGGACCTGGAAACAGTAGACTGCTTTTTTGATTTCCAAGTAATAGGAGAGTTGCCAAATAAAAGCACATAGCAAGTTACAGATCTTCTAGAATCAGGGCAAGATGCCCAATCAGAGTCCGAAAATGCTTGCAAGGTCAAAGAATCAGAAGCCTGAAGAAGAATGCCCTGGCCAGCAGAATGCTTGACATATCTTAAAGCATGCAACAAAGCATTATAATGTGGTATCCTTGGAGTTTGAAGATATTGACTTAGTAACTGAACTGTATAGACTAAATCAGGCATGGTGTTGGTTAAGAAATTAAGTTTCCCCACCAAGGACCTATAAAGCTCTGCATCACTGAATAGATCACCATCTGTAGAATTGAGTTTGAGATTTAAAGGAAGTGGAGTGACTGTACCTTTTGAAATATCATCAGGAACAAGACTAAGCAACTCTTTTGTAAACTTGCCTTGACTAAGCACAATTCCTTCTGGTGTGTAAGATATTTCTATGCCAAGAAAATAATTGAGAGCACCCAGATCCTTAATACTGAAAGTAGTATGCAAATGGTCTTTTAAACCCTGAATCTTAGAAGCATTACTACCTGTGACAATAATGTCATCAACATAAACAGCTACCATAGTAATATCTTCACTGTCTTTATGTATGAACAAACTGTAGTCATTTTTAGATTGACTAAACCCTTGAAAAAGGAGCTCAGTCATTAATTTTTCAAACCATTTCCTAGAGGCTTGCTTGAGTCCATATATAGATTTCTGTAGCCTGCAAACTTGATTAGGAGCATGAGGAATGCCTTCTGGTACTCTCATATATACCTCTTCTTCCAGATTACCATGGAGAAATGCATTGTTTACATCAAGTTGATGAAGAGTCCAATTTTTACTTGCTGCCAAGGCTATTATACATCTCACTGTACTCATCTTTACAACTGGGGAGAAGGTTTCTTCATAGTCTATTCCATACTGTTGTGTAAAACCCTTGGCTACCAACCTGGCTTTACATCTCTCAAGAGACCCATTAGCTTTCAATTTCACTTTGTATACCCACTTGCAGCCTATTGGCTTCTTACCTTTGGGTAAATCTACTAAGGTCCAGGCATTATTATCAGTAAGAGCTTTGATTTCCTTATTCATGGCTTCCTGCCAGAGAGGAAGACTTGCAGCTTCTAGATAAGATTTTGGTTTTGTAATATGGGTACTATTACTAAGGAAGGCAAAATGTGATATTGGGAATTGATCTTTCATAAAGAAATTACACCAATGTTTAGAAAAAGTAGCAGTAGGAATGTGATTACAGTGATAATCTTTGAGATAGGAAGGAGGTTGAATGGTTATGATGGATTTTCTAATTGGTATAGAAAGGTCAGTAACAGTGGAAGGAGAAATATTGGAGATAGGATTGGTTGAGGCAGAATCAGTATTTGATGATGAATTTGGAGTATGTGAGGATGAAGATTGTGTATGTGGAGAAGAAGTATGTGAGGAAGGTGTTGTAGGAATTTCACTTGATATAGCATGATCAGACATATTAAATGTAGAAGAACCAACCAAAAAGGAAGTAGTAGCATCATTATCATTATGACCAGAACTAGATGTCATAACAGGCAAGAATAATGATGTGTCATAAAGATTTGTACTGTTGGAATGAAGTAAATGAAAAGGGTAATGGGATTCATGAAATACAATGTCTCTAGAAATGAAAACAATATCAGTTGCTATATCAAGTACTTTATAGCCTTTTGTATGAGGAGGATAACCAAGAAAAACACAAGGAGTTGCCCTACTATCAAACTTAGATCTGTGGGTTTTTACAGTGGAAACATAACATAGGCATCCAAAAGATTTCAAATGATCTAAAGAGGAATTTTCTTTGTAGAGCCTGTAATAAGGAGTGTCCAAACCCAAACTTTTCAGTGGCATTCTATTAACCAAATACACAGAACATAATACACAATCACCCCAAAACCTAGCTGGTACTTTAGATTGAATATACAAGGATCTGGCCGTTTCCAATAGATGTCTATGTTTTCTCTCCACAACACCATTTTGTTGTGGAGAATAGACACAAGTAGTCTGATTTATAATACCTCTCTGTTGATACAAAACCTTAAGATTTCCCTCAGTTAATTCTAAAGCATTGTCAGATCTAACACATAAAACTTTGGTGTGAAATTGAGTTTCTACATGATTGAAGAAATTTTCCATAACAGAGCAAACATCAGACTTATTTTTAAGTAAATGAACCCAAGTGAATCGACCGAAGTCATCAACAATTGTCAAGAATTGAGTACAACCAGTTCTAGTCTTGGTCTTATATGGACCCCAAATATCAATATGAAGGAGTTGAAAAACACAAGTAGATTTAATACTACAAGAAGAGAAAGGTGACCTGGTTTGTTTAGCAATATGACAGATGTTACAAATGTTATCTTCATTGAAGGAATGTAGAGCTGAAGAAGGTAGCAGTAACTTCATTTGAGCAAATGGTAGATGACCAAGTCTGGTGTGCCAAAGCTTAGTACTATTAACAGCAGACATCAAGCAAGAGGATTGTGAAGAGGGCGAAAAATTCTGCATCTGTAGTTGGGATTCCTCAACACTATACACCCCATTAGTAAGCTTACCAAGAAGAATTGGAGGACCTTTCTGTAAAGGGTCCTGAATGAAACAAGCATCAGAATTGATCATTAACTGACATCCAAGATCTTTACACAACTTATGTGCAGATATAAGCTTAAATTGAAAATTTGGTACATGTAGGACATTGTGTAAGGTGATCTTATTGTGAAGAACCACAGTACCAATGTGCATAACATGTATTTTGGAGCCATCTGGTATTGTAATCGTATTCTCAGAATCACAAGTAGTCGAATAAGTGACAAAATCTTCTAGATTAGGAGTAATGTGGTCTGTAGCTCCACTATCAATTAACCAAACAGATTTAGAACATGAAAGCAAACATGCTTTACCTGCCAAGAGTGCAGTATGCTCAGTAGGAATCTCAGTATCAGAAGAAGCAACAGCATTAGACAGGTTCTGATTTTGAAGCAAATCAAGCATCTGGTTGTACTGATCAGGAGAGAGTTGATTGGAAAAAGGAGCATCAGTAGGAGCATCTGTCTTTGAGTGATCTGTGATATCTGAATTCTCAGTGTTATGAGCAAAAGCAGCAACCCTATTTCCTTTGAAGTTAGGTGGAAAACCATGAATCTTGAAGCATCTGTCCATACTATGTCCTGGCACTTTGCAGTGTGTGCAGTAATAATGTGAACCAGGCTTTCCAACCATTCTTTTGTTTCCAGTCCCAGACATCATAGGCTTAGAAATATCATTCCGTCCAGCATTGAAATTGGAATTCACATTTATAGAGACATTTGAGTTGTAAAACCTTCTTCTGTCAGCTAAAAAAGCCATGGATTCAGAATTATTAACCTGAGAAATTTCCTTGTGTTGCTCTTCTTGAGCGAACAACCTGTAGGCTTGTGACACATTAGGCATTGAATGCATCATAAGAATATTTCCTCTAATAGCAGCATACTTGTCATTCAGTTTCATCATGAATTACTGCAGTTTCTGCTCTTGCTGTCTCTGAACTATCTTCTGTGAAAGATTGCAAATGCACTTGTTGCAGGTACAATGAGGTAAGGGATGTGTATCAGACAAGCTATCCCAAATTGTCTTGATAGAAGTAAAAAATTCAGAAATACTTTGATTACTCTGAGTTAATTCTGATAGTTGTTGTTCAAGTGAATAAACCTGAGTCATTGAAGCATAACCAAACCGATCTTCCAAATCAGACCAAATCTCTCTTGCAGTTGGCAAAAAGAGTACACTTCTTGCAATTGTAGCATCCAGATTAAAGATGATACAGGAAATGACCAAATCATTGCATCGAGACCAGAATTTATATTCAATAGACGTGATATCAGGAACAGCAACCGTACCATCAACAAAACCAAGTTTATTCTTAGCAGACAGCGTTAACATCATAGAACGTTTCCAGTTATTGTATACAGTGCCATTGAATTTGACAGACACAAGTTACGTGGAAGACGCGTCAGAAGGATGAATGTAGAAAATGCTAGAAGGATCTTGATTACCTTGTACAGTAACAGAATTGTTTCCAGATGTAGACATAGTTTGACTAGCTTTAACAAGAGTGTTTGAAGAAATTTCAGAGAAACAAAAGATCAAACAGTTTGTAAGCAGTAGCTTAGAACTTAATGATCAGGAATTGTAGAGAAGATTTGATACCAGTCAATCAAATATTGATTGAATTAGCCAGAAAAGAATTCAATCAGAAGCACAATCAGAAAAGAAAAGAAATGTTCAAGGTTTGCACAAACAAAAACAACAAAAACAAACAAAAAAAATGAGCAATACTGATTATGCAGAGAAGTATCAATGGAGATGACGATCTTACGCGGAATATGCAGAAAGATATTGAAGAAGACGATGAGATCGTGTGTCTAACTCTGATACCATGATAGTTTCTGTGAAAGAATCATTTCATTTCATAGAATCAAAACTATACAATTTTTTAACCAACTAACTGTACAAGACTACAACTATATAGCTATACATTCAAGTTAAAACTTGGAGGGAAAATTCTGTTACTCTAACAAACTATGACAGCTCATGTCAACTAAGCTTCCAGCTGGATAAATAAATGATATAAGCAACAACACTCAACCGTTCTCGTATTGGTGCACCTTTTTTTTTATTATTCGTAATAGCAAGAGCATGATCTTTTTCCGATTTAACATGTCATAGTTGTGTCTGGGTAAACAAATTTTCAGGTTAAATTATCTCAAAATAAATAATTGAAATAATTCTCCACATGCACGTATGCCAAAGAAGTATTTGTCAGAATATGAGATAAAATTGTGTACAATATTATGTAAAACAAAACATTGTATGCTCCATCAGCCTATTCTCAAAAACTAAATCAAGGATTACAAAAGTACCGTGGACACATGCAACAACATTGAATTAAGTTTTTGAAACAGTTGTTGAACTCCACACATATGAAATCAAATTACTCTGTCGATAAATTCAAATATCTTTTTTTATATAAATTCAAAATCTACTTTTCTATAAATTCAAATAAATTCAAATACATTTTCTACTTCTAATATGTGACCTTTTTTTTAATGAAATAGGAGTAGAAGTTTACTCCTCTATAAATTCGATTACATTTTCTACTTCTAGTATGTTAATTTTTTTTTAATAATTATTATTAAAAATGGTAAAATTCTAAAAAAAATTAGAAAAATAGATTGAAGCGATGTCAGAGGCGCCACCTAAGCTCCCGCGTATACTCCTTTATATATATATATATATATATATATATTGATTGATGATTGACATCATGTTATAATCAATACCAAATTTTAGTAACCAGTATTTTTAGCATTACTCCAAAGAAAAATATATTTTCCCAGCATCATCTCAAAGTTGGCGCCATACGCATACAGGCAAATGTCATGCTCACGCATGACAATGGCGGCTTTCTCTATAATGATCTGTTTCTCATTGATAGGTCCTATAAATTTCTTCTCTTTATCAGTAAATCAAATTGTTCAATTTGTTGTTCGAGAGCCTCGTCTTCTATCTGATCGAATATTTTAATTGAAATATATTACAATGCCTTCGTTTGATTATAAAAAAGAAGAAGAAGAAGATTTAATTCTAATCTCAAATTATTAAAACTGTATATTTATCCGCACAAAAATATTTGGAAGCTAAGCTAACTCTTCAGTTATAGAATGTTTATGTTATCTTAAATTAAAATGACTTCAATTTGACTAAAATAAGGAATTATTGTCTAACTGAATGAATCAATAAATTCATTATAAATACATGCTCATCCAATTTGTAACAAGGGGGTCATGTACAAGTACAACTAGTCCCAGATCCAATAATTTTAACTTTTATACGTGCATTGAGGTGTATTAATCACATAATTTGTGAAACTTTAATTTAAGAAAAAATTATAAGTGATTTATATAATTATATATTCGATGCAATATAAAATATGCGTAAAAATTGAAGTGCACAAATAATTGGAAAATGCTATTTTCATAATGATTTTTTTATTTCCAATACAATATTTGTAGTATATGTCACTTGTATTCACAAATGTAACATATTGTAATAAAATTGTTGTGGAATAAAAACTGGGCTTGCGAATTTAATGATAGGGTAAGAGAGCTTCGAGTTTTAATGGCTGCACTTATGTTTCGAGACTAAATCAGTCCTCACAAGATGCCTACGTATCTCAATTAATGTTGAGAATCAAGTCAAAGACGTAGTTCTGATTGTAGGATCAGGTCCTTTATATAGGCGTCTGGAGCCTAGTATTTATGGTATGTTTGGGAGTCTTAGCGAATAAGTCTCCTTTTTGATATTGGATAAACATTGTATTTCTTACTGGATAAGTCTTTTCCTTGTTGATAAAGGCTATGACTCATTAATTGGGATTCTGGATCCTTCTTTGACTAATTTACCATATTTTGGACTCTTTTCATGAGCTGTATATTCCCCTTATTTATTAATTATGAAATTAATAAATAATCAGGGTTTTGGGCCTTAATTATGGGGCCTTTCCAATGAATCATTAATTATATTTCTATAATTACTTTTATGACCATATCAATTGCCCCCCAACTTCTGGGAAAATCTTCCAGGGGTTTTCGTAGAAGTTATAGCGTATTTTTTCCAATTTTGTCCGGGAAAATAGGTCAATTTTGACAAGAAAATAAGTCAAATTCGACCTCATTTTCGACCAGAAAATAAGTCAAATTCGACCTCATTTTCGACCAGAATTTAGGTCATTTTCGACCAGGATTTCGACCTCAATCGGTTGTGAGGTCGAAGCTTTCGACCTCAATTTTCAAGTCTTTTTCGACCTCAACTGTTCGACCTCGATTCCATATTTTTTCGACCTCGATTAGTTATGAGGTCGAAGATTTCGACTAGGATTTAGAGGTCTTTTTCAACCTCGGCTCTTCGACCTCGATCCCATATGTTTTCGACCTCACTTTAGTGTGAGGTCGAAGGGTTCGAGCTCGATTTACAGGTCTTTTTCGACCTCAGCTCTTCGACCTCGATCCCATATGTTTTCGACCTCACTTTGGTGTGAGGTCGAAGGGTTCGAGCTCGATTTACAGGTCTTTTTCGACCTCAGCTTTTCGACCTCGATCCCGTATGTTTTTTTACCTCACTTTGGTGTGAGGTCGAGGGGTTCGAGCTTGATTCTTGGGTCTTTTTCGACCTCGTCTTTTCGACCTCGAATCCGTATGTTTTCGACCTCAATTTAGTGCGAGATCGAAGGATTCGAGCTTAATTCTTAGTGTATTTTCGATCTCAATCAATCGACTTCGATTTAGGGTCTTTTCGACCTCGAATTTTCAATTTTTTGACTTAATTTTGGTGCGAAGTCGATGGATACGACCTCATTTCCTCGTGCATTTTCGACTTCGAGCCTTCGATGTCATTCTAAGGTTTTTTCGACCTCAATTTCTTTTCTTTTTAGTTTCATTTAGGAGCGAGGTCGATGGATTCGACCTTGATTTCCCATATGTTTTCGATTTCAATCGTGCGACTTCGATTCAATGTCTTTTCGACCTCAAATCTATTGTCCTTGTTTTTGCCTTGGCTATATTTCAAATTAGCCCGAATTTCTATTGGACTTTAATTTTTCATACTTTGGTCCTTATTGGGCCTTCATTTGTTTGGGATTTATATTTGCCTAAGCCTCAAGTCTTTTTGGGCTTTGATTTTTGTGGCCCAATATAGGATTTATGGGCCTTGACTAGCTATAGTCGGTTGCCCTTCCCCTAACCGGTCTTTTTCGAGACTTGGGATCTTTTTATCCCTTACATGGGACTTACTACCCTTTTTGGGGATTTTAATATACAATAGTGTTTCACGAGTATCGTCTTGGTGTAAAGTGTGGAGCGACTTACACATTTACGACGATTTTGCCTTATTCGAGGCTAACTTGACATTTGCATAAGCCTTTTATGTCTTATACCGTCTTGTTTTGGCTTCAAGCCTTTCATTGAGCATATCGAATGATGGGGTTTGGACTGAATGTCTTAGGTTTATGGGGTTTCAACCCTTCACCCTTACGAGTTCTTATTGATGGCTCAACTCGTAGTGATTCTTTCTCAAGTCTATCATATCAAACTTCTCTTGAGCTTGAAATTTTCACTAATTAACAATAAGCATCTTATGCTTTCTTTTGTATGTTTATTAGCAACATTCACCCTTCGGGGTTCGTTGTATTCAGCTCTATTTGTGCAGTTGACATGCATATTTTGTATGCTTTCCTTTGCATTCATTTGTAGTTTGTCTTGGCAATGCTTTGAGGATGTTTCTACCAATCAAAACGGGTTCAACCCTTCATATGCTTTCTAGGAAGCTCATGATTTCATCGAACCTTATTTCTTCTTATCATACTAGCGGATCCTTTTAGGATGCACTAAACATAATAAACTTTTAAGTTTGAGGCATGCCAAGTCCTTGGCACCTCATGCCCTTCGAGGGTTTCTAATTTGTATGAGCCTCGACCAAATACGTTCTTGACGCGATATGATCCTTCCCAATTTGGGGCCAACTTGCCTTTTTATCCAACTCCGGATGCCTCAATCTTTCGAAGGACTAAGTCTCCTTGTCGAAAGAACCTTTCTTTAACCCTTAGGTTGTAATAGAAAGATGCTCGTTTCTGATGTTCAAATATCTTGGCATTTGCCTCATCAATTAGATCTAAAGCTAGCCTCAAGCCTTCTTCATTTTCTTCTGGCTCATAAGTCTCAACTCTTGGAGATGTGTGAGTAATCTCCACTGGAACCACTGCCTCTGCCCCATATGCCAACAGAAATGGGGTTGCTCTAGTGGTGACTTTACAAGTAGTACGATATGCCCATAGTATGGGTAGCAATTCGTCTACCCAAGTGTTTCTAGAGCGTTCAACTCTTTTCTTCAGTCCATCCAGGATAATTCGATTGGCAACCTCAGCTTGCCCATTTGATTGAGGATGGGCAACAGAAGTGAAACGTAACATGATATCATTCTCGTCACAATACTTCTTAAATTCATCATTGTTGAACTGAGTTCCATTGTCTGTGACCAAGATACGTGGAATCCCGTATATGCATATAACATTTTCCCAGAAGAAATGCATCACCTGTTTGGTGGTTATCTTGGCTAAAGGCTTAGCCTCAATCCACTTGGTGAAGTAGTCGATTGCTACTATCAAGAACTTTCTTTGCGCACTTGCCATTGGAAATGGTCCAAGTATATCCATCCTCCAAATGACGAATGTGATAGGTGAGTTTATGGATGTCATCATCTCTGGTGGTTGTCTAACCACCGGTGCATGCTTTTGGCACCGTTCACATTTCTTCACGTAGCTTTTAGCATCTGCAAGTATGCTTGGCCAATAGAAACCTAGACGAGTGATTTTATGAGCAAGGGCTCTGCCCCCCAAGTGCTGCCCACAAATTCCTTCATGTAATTCCCTTAGGGCCAATTCTGCCTCTTGGGGTCTCAAGCATTTTAAGTAAGGAATGATGAAAGACTTTTTTTTTTATAGGATTTCTTCAATCAGGGCATACCTTAGTGCTCTCACATATAGCTTTCGTGCTTCTGAAGCGTCGTTGGGTAACCACCCAGTCTCTAGATGAGATTTGATGGAATCCATCTAACAGCTGACAACATCAATGAGTGCTACCAACTTTCCATTGATGCTTGGGGTCTTCAAGACTTGGAAGTATACACTCCCTGCATAGTTTTCAATTTCAGAAGAGGCAAACTTAGACAAGGCATCGGCCTTCATGTTCTCTTCCCTTGGAATGTGTTCCACATAGCATTCATCAAACTGAGTCATGATGGCCTTGACAAGTTTTAGGTACTTGGCCATGACTTCATCTCTGGCTTCAAACTCCCCATTTACTTGGGAAACCACTAGCCTCGAGTCTACACACACTTTCAGAGTTTTAACTCTCAAGGCTCTAGCCAGCCGTAAGCCAGCTATCAGGGTTTCGTACTCAGCTTCATTGTTTGTTGTTGGGAAGTCCAGTTTTAGTGCTTACTCTATGAGAAATCCATCAGGACTTTGTAGCACCAAACCTGCTCCACTTGATTTTGTTTTTGATGCTCCATCAAAATAGAGCACCCAACAACACTCTTTGGACACCATGTCTTCATCTTTCTTATCTTCATTTATCACTTCCTGCCCCCCGACTTCCTGGTTGTCAATAGTGCATTCAACCATGAAGTCAACGAGTTCTTGAGATTTTATGGTCGTTCGAGTCTTGTACTTGATGTCAAATTCTCCCAATTCAATAGCCCATTTGATCAGTCTTCCACTGACCTTAGGACTATGCATGATGTTTCTAAATGGTTGGTCAGTCACGACTTCTATCTTATGCGCCTGAAAGTACGGGCGTAATTTTCTTGAGACCATGATCAAGGCTAAAACAAACTTTTCTATCAGAGAGTAGTTTACTTCTGCTCAGTGCAGAATTTTTCTCATATAGTAGATGGGTTTCTAAACCTTTGATTTTTCCTTCACCAAAACAGCTCCCAAGGCGGTGTTTGAAACTGCCAAGTATAGATAGAGCGTTTCTCCAGGTTTTGGTTTTGCCAACAATGGTGATTCAGTCGTGTATTTTTTTCAAGGCCTCAAAGGCTTCTTGTCTTTCTGTTGTCCACTAAAAAAAATTCACGTTTTTGAGTGCTTTGAAGAAAGGCAAGCACTTCTCTCCTGACTTGGAGATGAATCTTCCCAATGCTGCCACTCTTCCCGTTAGTTTCTGGACATCCTTGACAGTCCGTGGTGGTTCCATGTCTAGAATTGCTTTGATTTTGTCGGGATTAGCCTCGATTCCTCTCTTGGAAACCATCAAGCCTAAAAACTTTCCCGAGCCTACACCAAAAGCACACTTAGCTGGATTCAACATCATCTTGTGGTGCCTCAGCACTTCAAACACTTCCCGAAGATGGTTTGTATGATCGGCCTTATCGAGGCTTTTAACCAACATGTCATCCACATAGACCTCCATGGTTTTTCCAATCAGGTGTTCAAAAATTTTGTTCACCAATCTTTGGTATATTGCCCCTGCATTCTTAAGTCCAAATGCCATGACTAGATAATAGAAAACACCAAAGTCAGTGATGAATGATACCTTGGAGATGTCATTTTTGTGCATTTTGATTTGGTTGTATCCACTGAAGCCATCCATAAAACTCAGCATCTCGTGCCCAGCTGTGGCATCTATTAGGGCATCAATCCTTGGTAAGGGAAAAAATCCTTAGGACATAAATCGTTCAAATCAGTGAAATCCACACACATCCTCCATTTTCCATTGGCCTTTTTGACCATCACTGGGTTAGCCAACCATTCTGGTAATTGTATCTCTTCAATGAACCCGGCCTCCATAAGCTTTTCTACTTCTTGTTTAATGGCCTCTTGCCTTTCTGGAGCAAAATTTCTCTTCTTCTGTTTCACCGTCTTCCTTTCAGGATCCAAATTCAGTTTGTGGGTTATTAGTTGGGGATCAATCCCTGGCATGTCAGCCGTTGTCCAAGCAAAAACGTCATTGTTCTCTTGAAGAAAAGATATGAGCTTGCTTTTCAATGGTTCAGGCAATAGTGCTCCAACATAAGTCACCTTCTCCGGTTCACCAGGGACTAAGGGAATTGGGATTAAATCCTCAGCTGGTTTCCCTCTTCGGTCCTCATTATCACTGGTATCCATGTCTTCAATGGGGAGAACCTGCCCCCCGATTCCATCAGGCCTTAATGCGGCTACGTAACAGCTTCTAGCCATCTTTTGGTCTCCCTGTTATTTACCAATCCCATTCCTCGTTGGGAACTTGATTTTCAGATTATAAGATGAGGGAGCGGCCTTGAACGCATGAAGGCCCGTTCTTCCCAGGATTGCATTTTAGGTTGAAGTTACATTTATAACTATGAAGTTCAACATCTGAGTAGACGTATTCGACCCTTGTCCCATTGTCATTGGGAGCTGGATAGTGCCTTCCACCTTCGAATCCACTCCGTTTAACGCATATATGGGCATATTCGAGGGTGTCAACTGAGAGTCAGTATAGCCCATCTTGATGAAAACATCATGGAATAAGATGTCTACTGAAGCTCCATTGTCGACCAAAACTCTCTTTGTTTCAGAATTCCCTATCACAGGTATGATGACTAAGGGATCATCATGGGGAAAATTCACTCCCTCCAAGTCAGAATCATCAAAACCTATTGATACTTCTGTTCGGGCACGTTTCGGTGCTTCTCCGACCACAGTCATTACTTCTCGGGCATAATCCTTTCTTGAGTTTCGGGAGGACCCAGCAGTAGTTGGTCCTCCGAATATCATGTTGATAACTGGCCCTCGAGGCTTGGGATTTCGATCTTGATCGTTGTCCCTTCTGTCATAATCCTTTCTTTCATAGTTTCCTCTTTGACTTCCTTGATTTCCATCCTTGGTGAACTTATTGAGCTTTCCTCTCCGTATCAGAAACTCGATCTCATCTTTCAATTGTCTACAATCGTCGGTGTCGTGACCGACTTCCTTGTGGAACCGACAGAATTGGTTTTGATTCCATTTAGACATATCAGTCCTTTGTGGCTTTGGCCATCAGAGATCCTCCTCCTTTGCTATTTCCATCAGAATTTGGCTCCTGGGAGTGTTCAATCTTGCATATTCCGTAAACTTTGGCCCAAAATTGTTCCTCTTGGGTGGAGAATCAGAATCCTTTGACGTTCTGGGAAACTTTTCCTTGACGTCGTACTCCTGAGTTTCCTTCCTTTTCTTTGGGTTTCCACTGCCGCCAGCAGTGGGTTCATACTTTCTCATGTTTTCTTCAGCCTTGATGTACTTTCCGGCTCTATCTTGGAGCTTCAGCATGCTCTCGGGTGGATGTTTTGCCAATGACCTTTTGAAGTGATCATCAGTGGTTCCATGCTGCAGAGCTATCATAACTACTTTGTCCTCTAAGTCCGGGACTTTCAGAGCCTCCCGAGTGAATCGGTTGATATAATCTCTTAAAGCCTCGTTCTTTCCTTGTTGGATTGCCATGAGTGATGTAGAGCTTTTCTCATGCACCCTTACACTAACAAACTGATTGATGAACGCTTTGCTTAGTTCCTTGAAAGACCCGATGGAATTGGGAGGTAGAAGACTATACCAGCGTTGGGCCATGCCCACTAAGGTTTGTGGAAACGTCCTACACTTGACCGCATCATTGGTTGGCTGCAACAGCAGTGCATTAGAGAAGGTTCTTACGTGATTTACGGGATCTCCCGTTCCATCATAAGCTTTAATCGTTGGCATCTTGAATTTCCTGGATATAGTAGCTTTCATGATATCTTGAGTAAACGGTGGTGTAGGATCATCGGGGTCTCCTAGGGGCAACAAAACACTAGGATCACCCCTTGGGGCTTCAGCCCTCTTGGTTCTTCTTGGTGTTGGGTCCAGGTTGATTATCGAGACTCTTCCACTTGCTTGGCTTTGTGCTTTCACGGCCTCCTGTTCTGCTAGTAATTTCTTGAGCCTTGCAGCCTCCGCCTCATGGGCCGCAATCTTTTCCTTAGTAGTTTGGGATTGAAGACCACTTGGTGCATTCATGAGCAGTGGGGAGGTCGTGATTGGTTGCTGGTGAGCGGCCTCTTGTGGATTAGATCCATGAACGATCATCTGCAGGGGATTCGTCCCTTCAACCGAAATTGGGATTTCCGGTCCTTGAGTGGTGGTGAGGGGGATATTCGCCCCTTGAATGCCAGTAGTTGGCGGTGCTTGATTTCAGTGAGTATCAGCCTCGGAGGTGATATGAAGCTCCTCAGAAGTTTGAGTATCTCGAGTTGTTCTTCGTGTGTTTGCCATGGTTGATGTTGTCTTCCCACAGACGGCGCCAAATGTTGTGGAATAAAAACTGGGCTTGCGAATTTAATGCTAGGGTAAGAGAGCTTCGAGCTTTAATGGCTGCACTTGTGTTTCGAGACTAAATCGGTCCTCACAAGATGCCCACGTATCTCAATTAATGCTGAGAATCAAGCCAAAGATGTAGTTCTGAGTGTAGGATCAGGTCCTTTATATAGGCGTCTGGAGCATAGTATTTATGATATGTTTGGGAGTCTTAGCGAATAAGTCTCCCTTTTGATATTGGATAAACATTGTATTTCTTGCTGGATAAGTCTTTTCCTTGTTGATAAAGGCTATGACTCATTAATTGGGATTCTGGATACTTCTTTGACTAATTTACCATATTTTGGACTCTTTTCATGAGTTGTATATTCCCCTTATTTATTAATTACGAAATTAATAAATAATCAGGGTTTTGGGCCTTAATTATGGGGCCTTTCCAATGAATCATTAATTATATTTCTATAATTACTTTTATGACCATATCAAAAATATATTACAAATAATTCCGAAAAAGAAAGAGTTTTCAAGATAACATCTATCCATACTATCTAGAGGAAACATTAAAAGTTTTGGTACCTGTTTTTTGGTAAGGTACTTGAGTTTTTAACAAAAAATACTTTTATTACTATCTTATAATACCCGAAACATTTAAATTTCTACTTTTCGGTTTTCGGTCATTTATCTTAATTAAAAAATAATTTAATAATATAAAAATAGTAACTAGCTAATTGTGTTTTATAATTAAAACATATTTTTTTCTAACAAAATCTACTCATTTTCGAAATATATAACGGGAAATTACCTTTTTTTAATTAAAACATATTACCTTTTTATATTTGTTCTCACTAAAATATCTATTTTCCCAAAATATCAGTGCAACTCTTACTTATTTATTTAAAACATATTTTAATACTTTTAATTATTTTAAAAAGCTTACTTATTTTAACATTCCTATGTATTTATAATTAAAACACATATTTCTATTTTCTCTAACAAAATTCACTCATTTTCAAAAAATATCACGGGCAATTACCTTTTTCAATTAAAATATGTTACCCTTTCTATTTGTCCTTACTAAAATCTCTAATTTTCCAAAATATTATATTATAAAAGAAATATATAAAAATATTATACTCCCTCCTTCCCACTAGATTATATACATTGGGGACGGGGGTTCGGCACGCATTTTAAGGCTCCTATAAAGTATACTTTTATAAATTATTTTTATTCTGAATTAAAATTTAACATTTAAATTTTATTCAAAGAAAAAATAATTTTAAAATAACTTATAGAACTATACTTTATATACACCTTAAAATGTGTGTCAAACAGTGAGATTTTTTTTTATAGAAATGAGTGGGACGGATGGAGTATTATATTTTTACCATAAAAAATATTATAATATATTAGAAGAAGCTGTGCTTTGCACGGGTTATAAGCTAGTATTATTAAAGACGAAACATTAAAAATTTTGGTACCGATTTTTTGGTACAGTACGGTACGGTACTTGCCTTATTTAATTACCTTTATTTATCTATAAAAAATATTATTAAATAATAACATTATTTATTTATAACCAATTACTTTTTTCAGCTAAAACACATTGTTTTTTCTATTTTTCCTAAAAAATCATCTCATTTTCCAAAAATATCATAAACAATTACCTTTTCAACTAAAACATGTCAATTTTTCTATTTTTCCTTACTAAAACCCCCCATTTTCCAAAAATATCACGGGTAAGCCCTTACATATTTATTTTAAAACTTTTTTCAATGCTTTTAATTATTCATTTTTATATAATACAATATATAAAACCCCCAATTTTCCAAAAATATCACGAGTAAGCTCTTACATATTTATTTTAAAACCTTTTTCAATGCTTTTAATTATTTTAAAAAGTTTACCTATTTTAAAATACATACTTATTTTTTTAATAAATACAATTAATAAAACATTAAAATATAAATAATAAAATAACAAAGATTAAATATAATCGGTGCATCACACGAGTTTTAAGCTAGTTTTCCTAAAACGTAGATAAGTAGATAAATATCTATGTTGTATCGATGTAACACTTATGAACTCACGTCTTTAGGGATGATAATCAGGTTGGATCGGATCGGGTTTTACCGAATCCAAATTCAAACCCGAATTTTTATACTATATTCGAACCCGACCTGAACCCGAAAAATAGCCAAAAATTGATATCCAAACCCGATCTAATGGATTTCGGATCGGGTTTAGATATACCCGAAACCCGAAAGTATTTGGATTGGATTTGGATAATATCTGAAACCCGAAATACAAATCCGAAACCCGAGATTCATATCCGAAACCCAAAAATTTAAATCTAAAATTATAGATTTTAATTTAAAGATTGTTTGATTTGAAGATAAAAATTAAGTATTAATGATAAAAACTTACCAATAAACATAAACACATATAACTCAAAATTTCTAAATCGCGGTAACTGCGAATCTTCTTAAGTCGTCGTGGAATTGTTAATTGCTCGACATAATAGTTAACATTTTACGATTGTGTGTGCATAACCCTAATTTTAAGGATTTTTTTTTTATTATTAATCGGTTTTTTATAATTCCACTTTCAAATAAGCGAAAATATTTAGTGTATATTAAATAGTATATATAATATATATTATAAAAGCATAATATATAAAATTAAAATTTTTATGATATTATAGAACATATACAATATATATTTTAATATATAATATATAAAATAAATATATATATATATATATATATATATAATCTAGCTTATTTTCGGGTTTTGGATTCCATTCGGGTTAGGATCGGATTTCGGATCGGTAAACATAAAATCCAAATCCAAAAATTTTCGGGTTTAAAAATTAAACCCATATCCAAAAAACCGGCTTCAGTATATTCAAATTTTCGGGTTTCAGATCGGATATCTATCGAATCAGATTAATTTGTCATCCCTACACGTCTTGTAGGAACTATAGAAAAAATATATATAATTTAATTATATTGTATGTTTATTTGATAAGCATTTGAACCTCTTTGTTTTGGGGTTTTTGTTTATATTTAATTTTTGCGAGTTGAACAAAATTTAAGTTAAATATAAAAATATTTGGTTGCAAAATGCAATTATCATTGGGATGTAAATTATTTTTAACACCAAAAATCATTTTTTAGTGACATATTTTAGCAACGACTATAGTCATTTTTTCATTTAGCATTGGACTTAAGAGCAACTTCAATAGAGGCACCCTTGAGAGGTGTCAACCATGTCAACTCATCATAAATAATTATTTTGTTTATTTAATATTTATATTAAATATAGCACCCTTATGTTGTGTTTGGTTGGGGTGATTGAATTGGAATGAAATGAGATTTAAAGTATAAAATAGTTAGATCCTCATAACTTTCATTATTTAGCTCATTTCATTCTTAATCACCTACATTATAATTCAAACATCCCATTTTGAGATGGAATGCTTTATTCCTTAACTCATTCATTTTCTTCACAATTCTTATCATAACAATTTTGTATCATCTCATTTTTTTTTCAAATCTTCACTCCAACTCCAATTACTTTCCTTTAATTTCATCAATTCCATTCCTGTGATAGCCCGACCCGGGAGGAACTTTTAATAACCCGACCCAAGATCCGTCAAGTCCAATTCATCAAAATACACTCGTAGTCCAAACATACTTATACATATAAGTCTTACAATTCACAAGAACCAAGTCCACACTTAGATATTACACAATGATAGTCTGATATATAAAGTATCATAGAGACTTAACAATCTTATTTACGCATACTACAAGGTCAACGCTTTTCCTTCTCCATAATTGGCACACTTCTGCTTACCCAACCTTATCTTTTCATTTTTCTTTTTCTATCTCATCATTATACTTATCCTGACCTGAAATGGTTAGGATTGAAAATAAAATAATGAGCAAAAGAACGCTCAGTAAGTATATTTAGATTGTGACATGCAAATCATAAAAACATAACATAAAAATAAACCAACAAACTATATATATCACTTTAAAGAAAACAAACCAATATTTTTCAAATCAAGATATCATGACCACCCGAAACACACACAAATGACCACACAACACGACTGAGCGATCTTACGATCTTTACGGTACCTGTTTCTTAACCTGGGATCCCAACTTACCTATCAGAGCGCAAAACGACGGTCTGGTACTTACCTATCCATATTTCAGGATAACCTCGTATCGAGATACGAGTTCACCAACTCAGTCACACAATCCATACTTTAGCTAGCGAGTCAAACTAGTTAATACGAATCCAACAAAAACAATGCACATTAGCGATTTTAGCTAATCGGGTCTCAATAACCGATATTAACAACTCAACAAACCAAATAACAACATTAGCTAATAAACAATATTAACTAATTAGGGAACACGTGAATAGTTCCGGTCAATGAACAATATTGACAAGTCAAGAACGAATAAATTATATTAGCTAATGAATAATATTAGTTAATCGAAACCAATAAAACATCCATTTTTTGATTTATAAAACAAATGCGAAGAAAGATAATTTTTGAATTATAAAGATTTATCTCGAACATAATTCATTCATCAAGGTACTTCCAATAACATTTTTTCTAAAACATAACCAAAATAACTAAATATACTTACAGTACACAGTACACAGCCCCTAGTGTCTACCCCTAGTGTCTCTGAGTCGTCTTCGTTATCCCTGACAATACGTATCCCTTTCGAACCTACTTGTAAAAATATTCAAATCAATCATAAAAATTCATCCTAGTATTTGTATATTAGACATAAATATATGAAATATGTAATTGCATATTAGTTGCGATCATACGACATCAAAAAAACAAACCCTTCTAATTTTAATGCTACAACAATGTCCTACTAGAAAACAATACAAAAATTTCCCTTCTCGCACTCAAACCATTCCTAATCCTCATAATACATTATCAATTAATTTCTAGTAAGATTTCATAATTTTTAGACACGCCTAACAATTTTTCCTCAAAATAACCTATTTTTTAATATTTATCAACAATCCAAAATTATAAAATAATTATCCGTCAATCAAACCCAAAATTTGACTTCTCCAATAAATTCAGAAAATGATTTACTTTTTTTGAATAAATACGTACTTGCATTACTCAACTAAATCAGAAATAAGAACATGATTCAAGAAATCAGGAGGAGTGACATGCCACTCTCCAAGGTCAGACATAGAATGTGCAGTTCGAGCTAACTCGTGAGCCACACAATTCGCAGACCTAAAAGCAAATTTAACTAGCACATGATTAAAGTGCTTTAACAATAGCTTACAATCACCCACAATTGTGTTGAAGTAAGCACAACCTTCCACACCATAACAAGCCGATGCCAACCTCTGAGAGTCAGTCTCGAATATGCACCTGTCCAACTGCAACTGTTTAATCCACGAGATAGCTTCCTTTAAGCTTAATGCCTCTGCTTCTTTTGGATTCCAATTCCCTCTAATTCGCCCACACCTTGCTGCCATGAAATGCCCCTGCGAATTCCGAATAACATAACCAAAGCCAACATAACCATTACAAGCTCCTGCTGCATCAACATTTATTTTAAACCAATCATCAGGTGGCTTTCTCCAACTTTTATCAGCTATTACACGTCCAGTCGTATAATGCTTCGCCTGAACTTCATGAGCCTCCTTCCAATCATGTAACAAATTAACTGCAGCTGCATTAACTCCAAACGCTGAACCATTTACTTTATCCCAGACCCATTTGTTCCTCCGATTCCATATACTCCAACACAATAAACAGAATCGTATACACTGATCCCTTTGCCCACTATCAAACACCCTTCTCAGAACCTCAAACACAGTATCCTCAGGCGTGAACAAGTTTATCATCTGGGAGCTAGAAATCTGCCACACCGTCTTAGCAAAACTACACTGAAAAAGAACATGCATATCCGTTTCATTACCACTATGGCACCATGGACAATTCTCACTGATATTAACCCTTTTTGATATTAATGCCACAACTGTTGGTAAACACCCCTTACATACTCTCCAGACAAAATTAGTCACCTTACCAGGCATACGTAAAGACCAAAGCTTCTTCCAGAAAGACGAATGAGTACTATCGTGCTCTCCCTGCAACCATCTATAACAACTACGCACTGTAAATTGACCTTCCTCCTCTCTTAGCCAAAACCAGGAATCCTCACATTGAGAAGCAGGAATAGGGATTTTCCGTATCAGATCAATATCTCTATCATTAAATAAGTCCCTCAGTACCTCATCATCCCAGTTCCTCCCCTCCATATCCATCAAATTCTTCACATTAATATCACTGAGTTGCTCTGGCATAACAGTCGAAACACACCCATCAATCTCATCAGGCAACCAGGGTACCTTCCAAACGTAAGTAGAGGCACCATTCCCAATTCTTCTACGACAGCTAGCTTTCAACATATCTTTAGCAGCCAAAATACTACGCCAAATGTAACTGGGACTTCCATCAATCTCAGCATTCAGAAAATCCGTTTTAGGATAGTATTTAGCCTTCATAATGGCAGATACAAGAGGGTTACAATTATTCAATAGACGCCATCCCTGCTTAGCTATCATCGAGATATTAAACTTATTCAAACTTCTAACTCCGAGACCCCCAGCCATTTTTGATTTACTAATCCCTTCCCAAGAAAACCATCGAATGCCCTTCCCAGATGCACCTTTACCCCACCAAAAACCATTCATCAGCTTTTCAATATCATCACAAACACTATTTGGAAGCAAAAATAACGACATCCAAAAATTTGGAATCGTTTGCGCAGCTGTCTTCAATAAGGTAAGCTTACCTTGCTTAGACAACTCCTTAGTAATCCACCCCTGAAGCTTGTGATCAACCTTCTCAGTCAAGAAACCAAACACATCCCGTTTATTTTTGCCTATAGACATAGGCATTCCCAAGTACTTGCCCGGCTTATCTACTTCCTCCACCTCCAAACTGGTACACAGCCAATTTCTATCTTCCCTGCACGTATTCGGACTGAAAATGATACTTGACTTTCCATAATTAATGGCCTGACCTGAACATTTCTCATACCTATTCAGAATTTTCTTCATTGTATTAGCTTCACTTCGTGTAGCTCTGAAGAAAAGATAACAATCGTCCGCAAACAAGAGGTGAGAAACACTCGGAGCACCCCTTGCAATTTTACAACCATGAATCAACCCCACTTCTTCATGCCTTCTTAACATGGCACTCAATCCCTCCGCACAAAGGATATACAAATAGGGAGAAATCGGATCCCCTTGACGCAATCCCCTTTGAGGTTTAACTTCACCAAAAACTGTACCATCTCTCCCAAAACTATAAGAAACCGAATTAATGTAGGCCATCAATCTAGTAATCCAAACCGAATGGAAGCCAAATTTTTGAAGCATACTCTCCAAAAAACTCCACTCTAAGCGATCATACGCTTTTGAGATATCAATTTTTAATCCAGCCACCCCTGTCTTACCTTGAGTACGCCTATGAATGTAGTGATTAACTTCAAAAGCTATAATAGCATTATCTGTTAACAACCGACCTTCAAGGAAAGCACTCTGATTCTCCGATATAATATCCTTAAGACAAGGTTTCAATCTATTCGTGATGACCTTTGACAGAATTCGCATCAACACATTACATAAAGCAATCGGTCTATAATCCGCCATCTGCTTCGAATGCTTGATTTTAGGGATTAGGCATATCAAAGTTATATTAATTCCTTCAGGCAACATACCAGTCATCATAAAAACACGACAGAACTGAGTGACATCCTCCTCCACTATAGCCCAATATGCTTGAAAGAAACCAGGGTTTAAGCCATCAATTCCCGGGGCTTTTTCTGGGTACATTGAAAAAACAGCACTCTTAACTTCTTCAGTAGTCACTGGCAGCAGCAAATTGTCATTATGCTCAGTTGACACTGTATTCACACATTCACCATCCACCAGACCTTCATCCACCCCACTCGTTTGAAAAGTATTCTCAAAGTAATCAGATATAATTCCCTGAATTTCCTCATCAGACTCTTTCCACATACCATTCGAATCCTTCAATCTTTTGATCGAGTTATGCTCCTTTCGAGTAGACGCAAATTTATGAAAGAAACGAGTGTTTTTATCCCCCTCACGAAGCCAGAACTGCTTTGCTCTCTGTTGCCAGTAAATCTCCTGTTTTTCAAGCAAACGCATATATTCCCACCTCACTGTATTATACCTCTGAATACCCTCCACATCCCTTCTTGAACGATACCTTCTCAAATCACTCTTACAAATCTGAATTTGATCTCTCATATTCTTTAGCCTACCCCCACCCCATTCTTCCAGCTTTGAACACACATACGCCATTTTATCCATGATATTTGATCCCTCAATTCTATTCCAACATTCCAACACTAAATTACGGCAATCATCTTCCTTTATCCACATATTTTCAAATCGAAACCGCCTTACTCTAGGCATGAACACCTGTCTGTTTAAAGTAAGAAAAAGAGGAAGGTGGTCAGAAGTCGAAACTTCCAAAACCCTAACCTCTGCCGCCGGAAACAGCTCCACCCACTCCTTGTTAGCCAAGCCCCTATCCAATCTCTCTTGAATCCACCTTGCTGTACCCCGCGATCTCTCCCAAGTAAAACACTCTCCCTGATAACCCAAATCTAACAAATTACAATCCTCCAACGTATTCCGGAAACCATCTAAAAGATACTGTGGATGTCTTCGACCCCCTCTCTTTTCCCCCACACTAGTCATATCATTGAAATCACCCATTATGCACCAAGGTAATTCCGAATTTATTGATAAGTGCCTTAATAAATTCCACGAATTCATCCTTCGTTCTCTTTCCGGATAGCCGTAAAAACCTGTATATCTCCACCTTCCTACCTGCTCATTTGAAACTTCAAAATCAATAAAGTTTTGACTACTTTCTATGACTACAACCCCCCCTTTATTTTTCCAAAATAGAGCTAAACCACCCCCATGCCCCTGAGCGTCAACAGCAAAACACTCCCCAAAACCTAACCCTTTACAAACTCTCTCTACTTTATTCTTTTTTACTAAAGTCTCACTCAAGAAAATAATATTGGGCCTATATTGTTTATTGATTTCCTTTAGAAATCGAACTGCCCGTGGATTGGCCAGCCCACGACAGTTCCAGGCTAAAAGACTCATAATACTTGGCGGGCCTGGAAACCAGCACCCGCCTCTAATCCGTTTTTTGGCCCAAGCCCAATATTATTAGCCAGCCTGTCCAATTTATCTCCTTCCTTATTTTCATAACCCTCAATTCCCTCCATTCGTTTTCTTTTATTTTCAATAGCAATCACCTCATCCATTCCTTTATTTACTCCCCCAAATCCCTCAACTTGATTATTATCTTTACTAACCGTATCTATATCCCCTTTTTCACGACTCCTAATAACCACAGCACTATTCACGGCATCAACCTCTCTAACAACTCCATCAATCTCCATGAAACCCGTTGTCTGTTTTCCCGCCTTCGCTCCATGGCCTGTGCTTGACTGCCCTTGCGAGAACCCTGTACCTGTCCATGCCTTCTGCCCATCAGATGCATTCCTTAGCCACCTTGAAGCAGCATTAACAGTTGCATTTTTCGAAGGAGCACGTAACCAGGATCCATAAGCTTTATCGATGACTTTATCAGGGTTTGCATAAACCACACTACAATCACGTTCAGAATGACCTATCCGTCCATAAACAAAACAAAATGTGCCTAGCCTTTCATACTTAAAATTAATCCAGCTCCATGCATTCCCATCTCTCTTTAGTTTTATTCTTCTTTTGATCGGCTTTTCAGTATCCAATGCCACCCTAATGCGAACATATTGTTTCCAGGAACCATTAACATTTGCAGGGTCTGATTTGATGAACTCACCAATAGACATTCCAATACTTTTAAACACATTCTCAGACAAAAGCCCCCTGGGAATATCATATATTTGAACCCAAATCTCTACATTCTTCAAAGATATTGATTGTGGATCCTCATCATCCTTTAACTGCTTAAACACCAACATAGCTTGTTCAAACGTCCATGGCCCTCCATCTATCACTTTCTGCAGATCCAACTTATGATAGAAGACAAAAGAATAACGAAATCCCCCCAAATCATGAATCTCCATACCTTCTTTTGGTCTCCATAACGTTGATATAACATTCCTCATAGCATTGAAATTAATGCTTTTATCAGTCAAAAATCTACCCACCAGAACATAACTTTGCTTTGCATCACCAGATTCCAAATTTCCAGCATCTACCTCGTCTCCCTCCTCATTCTCAATCACCAAGTTTGCATACATTTCTTCCAGAGACGCCTCCGTACGTGCCATAATATTGAATGTATGACAGAAAACAAAGAGATAAATAAAATAAAACAGTGAAATGGGCGAATTGTGTTAAAAAGACTCAAAATATATAAGGAGATTTGTCAAAATATATAAGGAAAACTGTCAATTTGGACAGACAAAAAAACTTGCCATGAGAGCAAGACAGAAGATCTCAATTAGGTATCTTGGGTAGGGGAGACCTTAAGGCCTTCAGAGTTGTGTTTCTAAACTACAGTTAAACCTCTTTAAAGTAATACACTTGGGACCGGAGAAATATATTACTTTATCGAGTTTATTACTTTATCGATATAATAATAAAATATTACTTTATCGATAAAGTAATATTTTGTTACTTTAAAGAAAATTATGGCCATGTTTTTTTGTAAATTTTAAAGTTGGTAAAGATTTTTAGTGTGAATTGAAGTAAATATGTATTACAATAATAAATTTATACTATATAAACAAATTATAATCGATTAAGGGTAAAGTATAAACAAATCTTAGATTTATCTCACTCAGAATGATACTTATAAATTTACTAATAACATAAAAATTAATCAAAATTAATGATTGATTAGAAACTGATAAAAGTTAATACTAGTATTTGTAAACTAATGTTATGTAGGGAAATATCAAGATATATCTTATAAACGAATATTTACTATATTAGAAAAAATGTATACAATGAAACAATATTTGTATATACTATAAAAAAAAGTTACGAACTAAGTTTATTTTGAATTTGATGGAAACTGGAAAATATGAATATAAATTCATATATATATATTTCATTAGATATTACTTTATATTTTCACTGGGCCCTTACGGATTTTCTCAAAAATTATTATCTTATGCTTTTAGCGAATTTATTACTTTATCCTATTGGTCCAAATAGGGACCGAAGAAATTTATTATTTTACCGAGGTTATTACTTTATCGAGTATTATTTTATCGAGGTTTAACTGTACCACCATTCTACTCCTAACCCAGAAAATGATTTACTTAAACTTTCATATGTTATTCTATTTCTAATTCCTCCATTTAAACCTTCAAATAAATTAAAAACCTTTTATACTAATTTTAGCCGATCAAAATCTACCACATCATAATCTTCTTCTTCCTCAAACAAATCAGCACTTTCTCATTTTCGAAGTCAACTCTAATGTCCCAACATTGACCATCTATATCTCTTTCGTTTTTAACCCGATTTACGCGATTCAAGAGTCCATTTCATATATTTTCTCGCAAGGAATTCAAATCTGTAATTTGTCTTATGATTCGAACTCAAATAGGTAGAACACGGTTTGGTTTTCCCGAAAGTTTTATACGACTATAAGAATATATGGTGAATCAAATTCCAAACTACAACATATATACATATGCTAATATTAAAATTAAGATAAAAATAAATTTAATCTCAAACTAACTAGGCTGAGAAATTACCACTGTATTGATTATTGAAAGAAGCCAACAGCAAGAAAAACGACCGGAAGAACTTGTTAAGCTTGGCCAAGAAAACTACACATATCCCACAAGTTTACATGCTTTTATTCTTAATCTAAAAGTTTAGACACTAATCTCATACTGATGCAACCACGTGGCCAAAGTTTGCCACCAACCCTCATCGTATTGCCACGTTTTTTTTTGTTATTCTCAATTTTTTTTAATAAATAATTCTATTCACATTTCTATTTTCACAAATTCCCTAATTTTTTTTAAATAAAAAAAATACTAATACTTCTTCTTAACTAATGTTAATTCTCTAATCCATATACTAGCCCATTTGCTACAAAATCAACCCATATCCATCCGATGAACTTTTATTTTCTTCCTTTTATTTATTATATTAATGTGTAAAATATTTTTATGTTTTATCACGATGTTACAATTCCATTCAATTCATTCCAACCAAACAAAACATTAAAGTCCAATAATCGGCACCCCGTGTAAGGTGCCTAAATGATCGCTAAACATTAAATAATATTAAAACTAGATAAAATATAATAAAAATGGACCATATATACTTTTAGTACTAGTATTTGGGACTTTTCTACCCAGAGGTGCCAAAAGTTGACAATTTCTCTTGACATTCTTTGAACACTCTTGCAACTCCAACAGAAAAGACACCCAAGAATGTAATGCCACATAGAATTTAGCAACACCCTTGACACCCCTATAAGATGCTCTAAGAGTTATGTACAAGTACAACTACTCCGAGATCTAATAATTTTAACTTTATACGTGCATTGAGGTGTATTAATCACATAATTTTGTGAAAGTGATTTATATAATTATTTATTCGATGCAATTTAAAATAAGTGTAAAAACTAAAGTGCACAAATAATTGAAAATTGCTATTTTCAGAATGATTTTTTTTCCAGTACGATATTGTAGCATATGTCACTTGTATTAACAAATGTAATATATTGTAATAAAATATATTACAAATAATTCTGAAAAAAAAAAGAGTTTTCAAGACAACATTTTCCTAAAACCTAGATAAGTAGATAAACATCGATGTTGTATGATTGTATCGGTGTAACACTTATGACTTAGGAACTACAAAAAAAATAATATAATATAATTATATTTTATGTTTATTTGATAAGCATTTGAAGTTTGAACCTCTTTGTTTTGATAATTGTCTCGGGGGGTTTTGTTCATATTTCTAACCTTCACATAAGTCAGAGGAACCATCGTTGTTCACATGCATCTAGACCTGGAAATTGGACCGTATCGTGTACTTTCGTCTCGTGTACTTTCGTGTTTTCGTGTACTTAATATAAAATCTATATCCGATCCGTTTTGGATTCGTGTACTAAATTTGAAATACATATCCAATTCAAAATGTGTCGTGTACTTTACGTGTCGTATTCGTGTACATTAAACAAAAATATAAATTTAATTAAATTAAAATTTATATATTATAAAACTATTTTAATTATGTAAATTTTTATGAAATGTGTATTAAATATGTAATACATACAATTTTACAAAAATTTGTAAATATAACTTATATATATAAATGTATACTTCTTATATATAAATGTATAACTTACTGCTAATTAGTCATGAAACTTTTATTTATTATTCATATGTAATTCCTTATATATTTTCTAAATATGCAATACTATAAATAATATATATTTTTAAAATTATTTATTTACTTCATTAATTCGTGTACTTTCGTTTCGTGTCGTGTACCTATTGTGAAAATCCAAACCCGACACTAATTATATTCGTGTTTTTTCGTGTTCGTGTACCAAATTTTTGCATATTTATGTGCATCAGGTAGGTTGCTAAAATTTTGTACTACTCCTAAGGTAGCCCAGTTGCCATTTAAGTTTATTGTGTAAATAATAACCTATGTAGTCAATACACCATTAGCTTTTACAGCAGCGATACATAATAACTAGCTAATGTAACAAGTGATCTGCAAATAGAAATTCGTGTGCAAGCCTGTTTTAGATGTATCGAGTGCAAATTGGACACTTCCATTATTTGGGGGGGGGGGGGCATAGTATAGATAAAAACATAACTAACATATCAAGTGTTGATGCAAGTAACTTGGTAATATCAGACAAATCCTAAATCTTTTATACTTATGTGTTTGAATTGAAAATTACAACAAAAAAAAAAGGTAAACAAATTTGAAATTAAAACCAAGTCCGGAAGTGCTACCTCTGTTGCTTCTTCCAGAATATAGGATCTACTTGATGCTGCGGCTTCATTCCTTGAAGAAAAACCAGGCTAGCCTTGTAACTTATGCAGTCTTTTAATTGTCCGTCCTGGTTGCCAAGATCCGTAGTTTTATTTGTTTTGTGATCATAGCACTTATATTTTCCGTTTATATTGAACACAATCACATCACCATACTTGAAACAACCTAACAGAGCATGCACGGGACCCGTTTTTGGTCCAAAAATATTGTACTTCTTACTCCACACACCAGAACTCTCATCAAGACAATATACATCCACCACACTATAAACAGAGCAAGTCTTAAATGCCAGCGCATGGAGAGACTCCTTCAAATTGATAGCAACCGGAGATATTTGGCTGTTACCTACATGAAGATCAAGTACAGGCAGTACCCTAAACTTTTTACTCCCAACCTCAAACTTAATCATTTCCAGTTTCATGTTATTACGCCAAGAATACCAGGTATGGTTCCAATACGGCACTCCATTTACAGTCACAGACGGCACCCTGAAATAAGTCTGTTTCCCGGGAAACCTTAAATTTCAAAAAGTTATGTATTTTTGTAGAATTTTCTAGTTTTTTTTGAAACATTTTTAATTTGTGAAATAAATGTTTATTGTTGTAAGTAAGAATAAAATTGGTTAGAAATAAACACTCATCTTCAATTTCGTAAATTTATATTTATGTGCCTTTTATTAAGTTGTTTAAAAAAGCATTTTTAGTTTTTACCTAAATAAATATGTTTGGATAAAATTTACCACTTGAAACTCATAAAAGTGTATTAGCTTTACCAAGGTTATATGCAAAATTATAATTTTGATTAGTAAATTAAAGTTGTATGCTTAAATGTAGTTTAAGGTTTAATATGTGTAACAATTTTAAAATATGATAACTATTAAAAGTGAAATGTTATATCTCAAAATATAGCATTTATATTTTATTTTGTACTTTATTGCACTAATATTTTATTTCTTGTGATTACAAAAGATGATGTTTAGAATTTAGATTAGTGTAAAAATATAATATAATTTACACTTTATTATAATGCAATAGTATATTAAGTTTAGTTGATCCTATATAATAGTTTTGTTTTGATTAATTTTTTTCAGAAAAAATTATGAGAAAAATTGTTAAAAGTATAAAATTAATTTTGTACACAAAATTATTATGTAATAGTTACTGCAGATGTTTGTAATTAAAATTTTCAAAATATAATGTAGTAGTTGGTGTTTAAGATATTTATACATAAACATTTTAATATAAAAAATTATAATTTAAGAGCAACAAACTATTAAATAATATACTATTTTAATTTATATTACGCTTTAGCACAAAGTTGTTTATGAACTTTTGTTCGAGTAAATATGTATATAAACTTAATCTTTTAAAAAGAATACATAAATATAAAAAGTATAAGATATATTTAATTGATAACAATAGTTTATTTTGTTTCATTTGTCTTTAAAAAATTAGTAAAATCTATTTAAAATAGAAAGTTGTTAAGTTTAAAATGTTAGTATGTAAATTTTACAAAATATAAAGTGATAATCTTATAGTAGTAAAAATAAATGTTGTATTACTTAAATTTAGTTCAGAAGAAAAAGTTAGTTAATGATAATTATTTAAAAACTCACACTAAAATATGAAATAATGCATATTAAAAAATTATAATTAATGTAAAAATATAATATAATTTACACCTTTGTTTTAATACAATAGTATATTAAGTTTAATTGGTCATATATAATATTTTTGTTTAATTTCTTTCAGAAAAAAATTATAATAAAAAATGTTTAATTCTTAGATGTTTTTTTAATTATTTTTTAAAAAGTTGCATCTAGTTGTTTGGTTGCATCTGGTTGCAGACCGTATTTTTTGGTTGCATCTAGTTGCAGTTGCAGACTGTATTTTTAAAAATAATTCCAGAAGATAGTAAAATTGAAAAAAAAAACTTAGAAAAAGTAGTATTTTTGACAATTTCTCTAAAATATATTACAAATAATTCTGAAAAAAAAAGAGTTTTCAAGATAACATTTTCCTAAAACCTAGATAAGTAGATAAACATCGATGTTGTATGATAGTTACTTATGACTTATGAGCAATCGTCTAGGAACTACAAAAATAATAATATAATTTAATTATATTTTATGTTTATTTGATAAGCATTTGAAGTTTGAACCTCTTTGTTTTGATAATTGTCTCGGGGGGTTTTGTTCATATTTCTAACCTTCACATAAGTCAGAGGAACCATCGTTGTTCACATGCATCCCCTGGTTTGCGAATATTTTAGTCAAATCTGTGAACTGACAGCTACCTCACCATAACCAACAGGTATGCTGCTTTTAAGACAATTTCATCACCCTACTTGTATCATCCTTGTTCTTCTACTTTGACTTTTGTTAAGTAGGTCCCACTTTCATTGCTCATTTTGTGCTTCAAAACCTGCTCAAACTCTTAACTCTAGTGGCTCTTGCTTGATACATACATGTCTATGTTTCATTTGACCTTTGTTTGATTGGCCAGGCTAAGTGCACCCCATCAAGGTCAATTTTTATATAACTTCTTGAATTTGACTATTTGAGTCTGTCTCATTTGTTTGTTTCTTGTGATATATTAATCTTGATTCTTGACTCATGAAATGGTGTATGAATATATAATTTGAGGCTATTTGGTGCATTTTATTTAGTTGGTTTCATGGGGAGTTGGGTATTTTTTTGTTTTATGGGGATGTGCTTGTTTGTTCTCTTTCAAAGTGATTCTTGTATGGCTACTTTTCAAGCTATTGGCAAGTTGAAACCAGGTTTTCAAGGGGCTCAGATGAATTTTATAGATGAAGGTGGGTTGTTTCTGTTATCAAACAACTCTCTTTTTGGTTTGTCTTTTACTACTACTGATAAAGATGTTACCTTGTTTCTACTTGCTATTGTTCATTTGAGCACTAAAAGAATTGTTTGGTCTGCAAATAGAGCCAGCCCTGTTGAGAATTTTGATAAGTTTGTGTTTGATGATACTGGAAATGCTGTTTTACGAACTGGGGGATCTGTTATTTGGTCTACAAGTACTGCCAATAAAGGGGTTTCTGCTATGGAATTGCAGGACTCTGGGAATCTGGTTTTGTTGGGGAGTGCTGATAGAATAGTATGGCAGAGCTTTGATCATCCAGCGAATTCCCTTTTGTCTAACCAGAATTTTAGTGAAGGAATGAAACTTGTAAGCAATCCCAGCGCGAGTAATTTGACTTATTATCTTGAAATTAAGTCCGGAGATATGCTACTGTATGCAAATTATAGAAATCCACAGCCTTATTGGTCCATCAGACGAGATAATAGAAGAATTATCGATAAAGTTGGTGGTGATGTTAGTGTAGCATCTCTTAATGGTAATTCGTGGAGGTTCTATGACAAGAGCAAAGCATTGCTCTGGCAATTCATTTTCTCAGATAATGCTGATACAAATTCTACTTGGGTTGCAAGTTTAGGAGATGATGGATTCATTACTTTCTATAATCTTCAAAGTGGAAGTTCAAATGGTAATTCTCCAACAAGAATACCGGCTGATTCATGTAGCAGACCTGAACCATGTAATTCTTATGAGATATGTTATAATAGTAACAGATGCCAATGCCCCTCAGTCCTAGACTCCAAGGACAAATGTGGACCTGGTATAGGATTTTCTTGCAATGAGTCACAGGGTTCAGTAGAGCTGGTAAATGCTGGAAATGGGCTTAGCTATTTTGCGCTTGGGCTTGTTCCACCCTCATCCAAAGGCAACTTAGATGGCTGCAAATCTTCTTGTCTTGCTAACTGCTCATGTCTTGCTATGTTTCATGAAGAGAAGTCCCAAAATTGCTTTCATTTTGAAACTGTGGGAAGCTTGCAAGGTTCAAATAACGGGAGTGACTTCGTTTCATACATTAAGGTCTCGAGGAATGGAGGCCATGGGAGAGATTCTGGAGGGGATAGAGGCAACAAGAAAAAAGTTCTGCTTGTTGTCGCTATACTCTTAGTAACAACATTAATTACTGTTGGTCTACTTTATGTAGGAATTCGTTGCTACCAAAAACAAAACGGCGTTCTAGTGGACTCTCCTAAAGAAGCAGAAGAGGATAATTTCTTGGAGAACATATCTGGGATGCCAATACGTTTCAGTCACCAAGATCTTCAAATTGCTACCAACAACTTCACTACAAAACTAGGGCAAGGAGGTTTTGGCTCAGTTTATGAAGGTGTTCTACCGGATGGAACCCGACTGGCTGTGAAGCAATTGGAGGGCATTGGTCAGGGAAAGAAAGAATTCAGAGCTGAAGTTAGCAGTATTGGCAGCATTCATCATCTTCACCTGGTGAGGCTCAAAGGCTTCTGCACAGAAGGTTCCCACCGACTCCTTGTATATGAATACATGGCAAATGGTTCACTGGAAAGATGGATCTTCAAGAAAAACAAAGGAGATTTGTTGAACTGGGACACAAGATATGATATTGCTATAGGCACAGCCAAAGGATTGGCTTATCTTCATGAAGACTGTGATGTAAAAATTGTGCATTGTGATATTAAGCCTGAAAATGTTCTCCTAGATGACAACTTCTTAGCCAAAGTTTCGGACTTTGGTCTTGCTAAGCTAATGAGCAGAGAGCAGAGCCACGTTTTCACAACACTACGGGGCACAAGGGGATACCTTGCACCAGAGTGGATCACAAACTATGCAATATCAGAAAAGAGTGATGTCTATAGTTATGGAATGGTATTGCTTGAGATCATTGGTGGTAGAAAAAACTATGATGCATCTGAAACAGAAGAAAAATGCCATTTCCCTTCATACGCTTTTAAGATGATGGAGCAGGGTAAAATGAAGGACATTCTTGACGTGAAACTGAAAATAGCTGAAGATGATGAAAGAGTGTCCATATCAATTAAGGTGGCTCTTTGGTGTATACAATATGACATGCACCTAAGACCATCTATGACAAAAGTAGTCCAAATGCTTGAACAAGTGTCTCCTGTTCCTTCACCTCCATCTTCTTCCCAGCAGATGAATTCACACTTCTATTTGAGTTCCTTCAAATCAACGAGTGAGCACAGCACTTCTTTAGGGCCATTAGATCTCAATAGCTGTGCTGATTTTTCAGCAGTAAGGCTTTCAGGACCAAGATAGCAGCATATTTATGTGCATCAGGTAGGTTGCTAAAATTTTGTACTACTCCTAAGGTAGCCCAGTTGCCATTTAAGTTTATTGTGTAAATAATAACCTATGTAGTCAATACACCATTAGCTTTTACAGCAGCGATACATAATAACTAGCTAATGTAACAAGTGATCTGCAAATAGATAGAAATTCGTGTGCAAGCCTGTTTTAGATGTATCGAGTGCAAATTGGACACTTCCATTATTGGGGGGGGGGGGGGGGGGGGGGGGGGGGTGGGGGCAAAGTATAGATAAAAACATAACTAACATATCAAGTGTTGATGCAAGTAACTTGGTAATATCAGACAAATCCTAAATCTTTCATACTTATGTGTTTGAATTGAAAATTACAACAAAAAAAAAAGGTAAACAAATTTGAAATTAAAACCAAGTCCGGAAGTGCTACCTCTGTTGCTTCTTCCACAATATAGGATCTACTTGATGCTGCGGCTTCATTCCTTGAAGAAAAACCAGGCTAGCCTTGTAACTTATGCAGTCTTTTAATTGTCCGTCCTGGTTGCCAAGATCCGTAGTTTTATTTGTTTTGTGATCATAGCACTTGTATTTTCCGTTTATATTGAACACAATCACATCACCATACTTGAACCAACCTAACAGAGCATGCACGGGACCAGTTTTTGGTCCAAAAATATTGTACTTCTTACTCCACACACCAGAACTCTCACCAAGACAATATACATCCACCACACTATAAACAGAGCAAGTCTTAAATGCCAGCGCATGGAGAGACTCCTTCAAATTGATAGCAACCGGAGATATTTGGCTGTTGCCTACATGAAGATCAAGTACAGGCAGTACCCTAAACTTTTTACTCCCAACCTCAAACTTAATCATTTCCAGTTTCATGTTATTACGCCAAGAATACCAGGTATGGTTCCAATACGGCACTCCATTTACAGTCACAGACGGCACCCTGAAATAAGTCTGTTTCCCGGGAAACCTTAAATTTCAAAAAGTTATGTATTTTTGTAGAATTTTCTAGTTTTTTTTGAAACATTTTTAATTTGTGAAATAAATGTTTATTGTTGTAAGTAAGAATAAAATTGGTTAGAAATAAACACTCATCTTCAATTTCGTAAATTTATATTTATGTGCCTTTTATTAAGTTGTTTAAAAAAGCATTTTTAGTTTTTACCTAAATAAATATGTTTGGATAAAATTTACCACTTGAAACTCATAAAAGTGTATTAGCTTTACCAAGGTTATATGCAAAATTATAATTTTGATTAGTAAATTAAAGTTGTATGCTTAAATGTAGTTTAAGGTTTAATATGTGTAACAATTTTAAAATATGATAACTATTAAAAGTGAAATGTTATATCTCAAAATATAACATTTATATTTTATTTTGTACTTTATTGCACTAATATTTTATTTCTTGTGATTACAAAAGATGATGTTTAGAATTTAGATTAGTGTAAAAATATAATATAATTTACACTTTATTATAATGCAATAGTATATTAAGTTTAGTTGATCCTATATAATAGTTTTGTTTTGATTAATTTTTTTCAGAAAAAATTATGAGAAAAATTGTTAAAAGTATAAAATTAATTTTGTACACAAAATTATTATGTAATAGTTACTGCAGATGTTTGTAATTAAAATTTTCAAAATATAATGTAGTAGTTGGTGTTTAAGATATTTATACATAAACATTTTAATATAAAAAATTATAATTTAAGAGCAACAAACTATTAAATAATATACTATTTTAATTTATATTACGCTTTAGCACAAAGTTGTTTATGAACTTTTGTTCGAGTAAATATGTATATAAACTTAATCTTTTAAAAAGAATACATAAATATAAAAAGTATAAGATATATTTAATTGATAACAATAGTTTATTTTGTTTCATTTGTCTTTAAAAAATTAGTAAAATCTATTTAAAATAGAAAGTTGTTAAGTTTAAAATATTAGTATGTAAATTTTACAAAATATAAAGTGATAATCTTATAGTAGTAAAAATAAATGTTGTATTACTTAAATTTAGTTCAGAAGAAAAAGTTAGTTAATGATAATTATTTAAAAACTCACACTAAAATATGAAATAATGCATATTAAAAAATTATAATTAATGTAAAAATATAATATAATTTACACCTTTGTTTTAATACAATAGTATATTAAGTTTAATTGGTCATATATAATATTTTTGTTTAATTTCTTTCAGAAAAAAATTATAATAAAAAATGTTAAAAGTATAAAATTAGTTTTGTACACAAACTTGTTACGTAATAATTATTATTGTAGATGTTTGTAATTAGAATTTTGAAAATATAATGTAGTAGTCAGTGTTTAATTTAGATATTTATATATAAATTTTTTAATATAAAAAATTGTAATTTAATGGTGATATGGGCTGAAAATAATCCTAGAAGTGCAATTAATTACGTATTAATTAGACCCGGATTGGTCTAAGAACACGACCCAATAAGCAAGGTCCGAAACCCTAATTATTTATTAATTTCGTAATTAATAAATAGGGAAAATATACAGCTCAGGAAAAGAGTCCAAAATATGGTAAATTCATCAAAGAATGATCCAGAATCCCAATTAAAAGAGATAATGAGTCATAATCCTTATCAACAAGGAAAAGACTTGTCCACCAAGAAATACAATGTTTATCCATTATCAAAAAGGAGACTTATTCGCTAAGTCTCCTAAACTTACTCTAAATACGAGGCTCCAGACGCCTATATAAGGACTCTGCTCCTTCACAATAGAACTACGTTTTGGACACAGCTCCATACGTCATCTACTACGTTTTGGACACAGCTCCATACGTCATCTACAACGTTTTAGACTTCATCCTCGAATAAGGACATACAAGTCACTACGTCCTTGGTGTGCCCCTGCCGCCATAGCCCCGAGGGCAACACCAAGAACTACGTTTTTATTGGCTTGATTCTCTAAATACTAGAGATACGTAGGCATCTTGTTAGGACCGAGTTAGTCCCCGACAACAAGAGCAGCCATTAAAGCTCGAAGCTCTCTTAAACCCTAGCAATTAATTTACAAGTACGTTTTTTAATCCATAACATTTGGCGCCGTCTGTGGGAAGACAACATCAACCATGACAAATACGCGAAGAACAACTCGAGATACTCAAACTTCCGAGGAGCTTCCTATCACCTCTGAGGCTGATGCTCACGGAAATCAACCACCGCCAACTACTGGCACTCAAGGGGCGAATATCCCCACCAACACTCAAGGACCGGAAATCCCAACTTCGGTTGAAGGGACAAATCCCCTGCAAATGGTCGTTCATGGATCTAATCCACAAGAGACCACTCTCCAGCAACCAATCTCCCCACTGCTCATGAATGCACCAAGTGGCCTTCAACTCCATACTACGGATCTTCCCCAATACGCAACTCAAACTTTGGGAATGCCAAGCTATGGCATGCCCCCTCGACCCATGGCGGGCGGCAGTGGTCATAATCCACTATATCACGAATCATATGTGCCTCCTTATGTTCGAGGCTTGGAGCCCATTAATCAATAAAATCATACTCGGCAGACCCCTCTAATTCAAGACTACTCGGGCCCCTATACTAAGGACGAGAATTATACATCTACAGAAGAAAGGGATGTTGCCCCAAGGAGGAGGTGTTCTTACCAAACAAATCGGGAACAACCCCAAACTACTAAGGAAAAGATTGCGGCCCATGAGGCGGAGGCTGCAAGGCTCAAGAAATTACTGGCAGAACAGGAGGCCGCGAAAGCACAAAGCCAAGCAAGTGGAAGAGTCCCGATAATCAACCTGGACCCAACACCGAGAAGAACCAAGAGGGCTGAAGCCCCAAGGGGTGATCCTAGTGTTTTGTTGCCCCTAGGAGATCCTGATGATCCTACACCACCGTTTACTCAAGACATCATGAAAGCTACCATATCCAGGAAATTCAAGATGCCAACGATTAAAGCTTATGATGGAACGGGAGATCCCGCAAATCACGTAAGAACCTTCTCTAATGCACTGTTGTTGCAGCCAACCAATGATGCGGTCAAGTGTAGGGCGTTTCCACAAACCTTGGCGGGCATGGCCCAATGCTGGTATAGCCGTCTACCTCCCAATGCCATTGGGTCTTTCAAGGAATTAAACAAAGCGTTCATCAATCAATTCGTTAGTGGAAAGGTGCATGAGAAAAGCTCTGCATCACTCATGGGAATCCAACAAGGAAAGAATGAAGCCCTAAGGGATTATATCAACCGATTCACCCGGGAGGCTCTGAAAGTCCCGGACTTAGAGGACAAAGTAGCTATGATAGCTCTGCAGCAAGGAACCACTGATGATCACTTCAAAAGATCATTGGCAAAACAACCACCCGAGAGCATGCTGAAGCTCCAAGATAGAGCCGGAAAGTACATCAAGGCTGAAGAAAGCATGAGAAAGTATGAACCAACTGCTGGTGGCAGTGGAAATTCAAAGAAAAGAAAGGAAACTCAGGACATTTGGGTCGAAAATATATATAACCGAATGTTTTAACTTTTTTTAAACATTTTTAAAAGTAATAGACGAATGTTTTTTTTTATCTATATCATGTTTGTAACATGTATTTTGCAAATATAACTATACTAGAAGAAATAATCAAGTTAAAAAATTAGGTGTACAAAATACTTTAAATTTGACCCGTTAGAATTTGGATTATTTTAACATTGTAAATTATATATATATATATATATATATATATTTGTATATGGTTCAGATTTTATATATTATAAATTATAAATTGCATCATCTACCATACTAATTTGTACATAACTTAATACATTTAACAATTTTTAAGTAATTTTTTATTTATTTATATGATTGGATTTACGATATAAAAAAAATGTGAATTTGAAGATGTTTGGGTCAAAAATATATAATCCAATTAATAGATATGATATTTAAATTTTGTACTCGATATTGGTTATCAGTTGAATGATAACATATAAAAATAAGTATTTCAAAAAACACAACATATAAGATAAGTAAGTACACAAAATGTTATAAAATTGGTCCGAAAACAATAGGATTACTTTAGTATTGTAAATGATATTTATTTGTATCAAGTAGATAATGACTCAGATTTTGCATAATCTATCATATCAATTTGTACATATGTTAATATACTTTAAAAAATTATGTAATTTTTTTTCATCTGTATGGTTAGATCTACAATTTTAAAAAAATATAATGTGAATTTAAGGTGTTTGGGTCGCCAATATATATATAATCAAATTAATCGATATGATATTTGAATTTTGGACTTGATATCAGTTATCACTTCAATAATTACATTAAATACATATATATATAGTCAAGTTAAAACACATTTTTCTAAGTAAACGATGATCATATATAAAAAAAATGAATTAAAATTTGTAACTATAAAACGATATTCCAAGCACATTATTAAAGAATTCACTAAGTGTGTTCATATAATTTAGTACAACGACGGACACATGAGAGGAGTGCATAATGAGTTCCCAAGTAAAAAAATGAAACAAATAGGTGGCATGAATACTCTAGACTACAATTGGTACTATCTCCCAAGTGTTTATCGCAAACTCAGGTCATACGGGGTGTGCATAGACACGCTGACCTTCCGCTTATTTTTAAAATTCTCAATCTCATTCATACGTGTTCTGTTACCTTACAACAACATTGTGTGCATTTAACCATTCATAATGTAGACTAACCAATTGATCGCTGAAAAATAGACAACAACCGCTTTCTAAGTTAAAATTCCTATCTACAAATTGTACTTTCTCCAACACACAAAACTCTGGTAAGCCTGCTTAATTATAATCACAAGGAGAACAATAGTCCACTCGTGTTTCAAATTCTACACTGTTTCAATCTGTTCTCAAAATCAATATGTTCTCAAAATCAATAATACTCACAATGAACAAGTCTCATAATCTTGGCGCAATTACGTTCATGATTAAAAGTAATTACAATATTCGTTAACAAAATTCGTTACTCTTCATTATGCACAACCATGCTTCTCATCTTACACTCTTGAACTTGAGACTACAAAATCCTCAAGTTAATAAATCGATCTCGATTATCTTTTTTATCACAAAATTATTGACATTTTTATGTAGGCCCGTGCCTTGCACGGGCTGTTACGCTAGTTTTAAATCTAATAAACTAACAATATACAAATAACAAAATTATTTGGATCACTGAATAGTGGTGATCCAAATTTGGATCAACACTATTCACTAATCCAAATTTAAATCATCATTTGGATCATTGTTGGAGAAGAATTTGGGACAATCTACCCCAAATTTAAATATTTTGGATCACTGCTAGGTTAGCCCTAAAAATAGGTTTGCCCTAAAAACAGTTGGCTCCACTTGCCGACTTGTAGTCAGTGCACATGGGAATATAATAATTAAAAATTTACAAACCTGAAGAGGCTTCAACTTGGGCTCCTTCAGTTTTCTGGTATAGGTAAACTAATTTTGTGCAGAAATGGTACATCTACGTATAAGTGTGCAAAAATGGTACAGGGCGCCACATCAGGTGGCGACTCCTGCCAAAATTTGCCAGTTGAGATGGCGACCCCTTTTATATCTTATTTTTTAGCTTCTTCCGGCTGTTGCTTCTCCTGTAGTTAGTAAAAATTGGTTGATCATTTCTAAAGAACAACTAAAATAGTTTATTAATAATCATTTTGAAATTTCGAAAAAACAAATAATTTTTCTTTTATTTTTTTGTTCCCTACTATTTGACAAGACTAAACTCTAATTTGTTAATACTTATAATTTATTGATTAGGTGAAAATATAAAAAGTTATTTTATAAATTAAATAATAATAAAATTTAATTTCTAATATTTTTAATTTGAGACTAAATTAATTATAAGTAAAAATATTAATTAAATATACACGTGTCAAAATAAGGAAAAAAATCAAGATGTCAATATGTGGTATAAAAGTTTTAAAAATTTTATTAACGCATAAGTAATTAAATTGTAGTTAGTTTTTTTTTGAATTTTAAAAAAAAAATATAAGTTATGTATAAAAAATAAAATTATAAATATTAAGTATAAATAATTAGAAAATTAAGTTATATGTAAAAATTTGTAATTAGAAAATTACAAATAATAAGTATAAATAATTATAAGAGGCTATATTTTAATTATAATTGGGGATAAAAAAATAACATTATAAAACTTATTATATCATGATCAACTTTATACTATTATTAAAATTAATATTATTAAAAATTTTAAAAATCATGATCAACTTTATACATTTTATGTGCTTCAAAAAACTTTATCTAGAAATTATAATTTATTTTAATTTTAATAAATTAAAAAATTACACAAAATGTCATGAATTTTGATAATTTATTTTTTGATTTTAGTTAAAATTTGTAAAAACTTATATAACTCTTTTCAATTTAACGAAGAATTCAAAATTATAATTTGTATAAAGTTTTACAAATTTTAACTAAAAATAAAAATAAACTATCAAATTCATGATATTCTATGTAAAATTTTAAAAAAAATGTATAGTTTGATATAATTTACAAATAAGTTATAATTTCTAAATAAAGTTTTTTAAGCACTAAATTATATAAAGTTGATCGTGAGTTTTATAATTTTAAATAATATATTCTACGTTGATTATAGATCACGTTAGAGCAATTTAATAATTTATAATTTTTATTTTTATTTTTATACGTAACATATATATTTTTTTCAAATTTAAAAGAAATCATTACAATTAGCTACTTCCACATTAATAAAAAAATTAAATTTGTATACCACGTATTGATATCGTGAATTTTTTCCCTATTTTGACATGTATATATTTAATTAAAAATTTTACTTATAAATATTTTGTCTCACATTAAAAATAATAGAAATTATATTTTTTATATTTAATTAATAAAAATAATTCTTTATATTTTTATCTAAACAATAAATTATAATTATTAACAACTAAGAATTTATTCTTGTGAAATAGTAAAGAATAAAAAAACAAAAAAATGCTTTGACATTTCAAAATAAATATTAATAAACTATTCTAGTTATTTTCTAGAAATGACCAATTTATTTTTACTAAGTATAGGAAGAAGCAATGGCAGGAACAAGCGAAAAAACAAAAAAATATATATATAAAGAGGAAGTCGCCACCTCAAGTGGCGTTTTTGGTACATGAAGTGGCGCCCTGTACCATTTTTGCATACAATGTTTCAATTGTACCATTTTTGAACAGAAAAAATTGTAGTATACCAGAAAGCCGAAGGAGCCACATGCCCTTCAACTTGCATAAGTATTAAATAAATCTATTATAGTTCCAAAAAAAATCTATTTAATGAAATGTTCATAAACTGATATAAAACAGTATGTTGTAAAATTGTGGGAAAATAAATTTTTTTATCACTGAACTTTATATACTTTTAGAAACCAACCATTGAACTATAAACTAATTTGTTTATATCACTAACGTTATTCTCGAATTTCAAAATTAGCATTCCGTTAAGGGAAAATAAATTTTTTTATCACTGAATTTTATATACTTTTAGAAACCAACCACTCAACTATAAACTTATTTGTTTATATCACTAACGTTACTCTCGAATTTCAAAATTAACATTCCGTTAAAAACGTTAAGTTATTTATCCACGTGTAAAAAGTTCAACAAGTGGCTGCTGACTCGATGCCTGATTATTAAAACAAAAAAATAAAAAATAAAATGACAAGAATGATTTGATCCGAACAAAATACACTCCGACTGAAGCATCGTATCACTTCACTCGGTCTAGCTTGAGAATCGATTGAAATGATGAATTACTCAAATCCATTGATTGTAGATACTTAATTGATTTTAGATTGGTGTTTAAACCCTAGTTTGTATTAAGCCCCAATCTGAACATCCGTTGTGTTTTTATATTACAACCGAGTTATATATACATATATAGATATACACCACGTCATCAAGCCACATTAGCAAAATAGTATACGATATCCAATCATTTAACGGAATGTTAATTTTAAAATTCGAGAGAACGTTAGTGATTAGAACAAATAAGTTTATAGTTCAGTGGTTGGTTTCTAAAAGTATATAAAATTTAGTGATAAAAAAATTCATTTTCCCTAAAATTGTAATATGTTTTTTTTTGAAACGGAAATTAATTCATTAATAAAAAGCCATATGACATCTACAAAAACAATCGAGTCGAACAAACGTAAAACAGATCATATCGCTGATTACAGTCTTCATGGAGAGACAATCAAGCGATTTGTTGAAGTTGATATATACACATGTACCTCCTTCGTCACAACCAGTTTGAGCTATCGACCGTAATTGCAATCCCATAGAAATCTTCATTACTGAATTAAAACCTTGAAAATCATGTAGATCTAACATCTCGAACGTTAGATTATTCCAAAACACACCAAAACACACCAAACTCTCACAAGGAGAGGATAAACAAAACTCAAATGAATTGGGAACAAAACTCATCAAGATGAGGTTTAATTAAACAAACAAAACAAACTAAAAGGACATAAATCCTTACCAGGAAGGAGAATTATTGGAAAAAACAAGAATAAACCAAAGAAATTAATTGATTTGGGGCTTTCCACCGGAGAAAACCGATGAAAGCCCCTACGGCTGCTACGAAAAAAGGAGGCTATGTTGTAATATGTTTTTAACTAGTTGACTAAGCCGCGCTTCGCAACGGCCCTATAATATTTTTGTAAAATTTTAAATATTAACTATTTACGAAAAAGATATAAAATCAATCAATCTATACTGTCTATACTATTATATAATAGACGAAACATTAAAAATTTGGTCGATACTAAGTGATTTTACTTAATTACCCTTACTTATTAATAAATAATAACATTATTTATAACCAATTACCTTTTCAACTAAAATACATTACTTTTTCTATTTTTTTTTAACAAAATCCCTCTTTTTCAAAAAAATTGCGGGAAATTACCTTTTCCAACTAAAACATGTTACTTTTTATATTTTTCCTTAATAAAACCTCTCCTTTTACAAAAATATCACGGGCAAATCCTTACTTATTTGTTTTAAAACCTTTTTTAATACTATTAATCACGAGCAATTACCTTTTTCAACTAAAACATGTTATATTTTTTATTTTTCCTTACTAAACCCCTCTTTTCAAAAAACATTATGGACAAAGTGTTACTTATTTATTTTAAAATCTATTTGAATACTTTTAATTATTTTAAAAAATTTAGCGTACCTTCTTATTTGTTTTTAACAAATGTAATTAATAAAATATTAAAATAAAAATAATAAAAATAACAATTATTAAAAACAATTCGTGTATCGCACGGGTATTATAGTATAGATATACTATCTATCTATACTACCTATACTATATTATTTAAGATGAAATATTAAAAGTTTGGTTGGTCGATATAGTTTTTTAGTACGTCGTGTTTTTACTTAATTGCCTTTAATTAACTGTACTTTGTGTTTACTTAATTACCCTTACTTATTTATATATTAAAAATTGTTAAAAAAATAATATTACCTATTTATAACCAATTTTTTTAGTACTTTGTGTTTATACTTAATCACCATTACTTAACTATACTTCGTATTTTTACTTAATTACCCCTGGTTATTTATAAAAAAATATTATTTAATAATAACATTACCTATTCATAACCAATTATCTTTTTCACCTAAAATACATTACTTTTTCTATTTTTCTAATAAAATCCTCTCTTTTTCCAAAAATATCACGGGCAATTATTTTTTTCAACTAAAACATGTTACATTTTCTATTTTTCCTTACTAAAACCCCTCTATTTCCAAAAATATCACTGACAAACATATAGTTATTTATTTTTCTTAACAAATGCAATTAATAAAAAAGATTAAAATATAAATAATAAAATAAGATCTATTCAAAACAATCAGTGCATCGCAAGAGTTTTAAGCTCGTATTATTAAAGACGAAACATTGAAGTTTTGGTAACTGTTTTTTGGTACGGTACGGTACTTGCCTTTATTTAACTGTATGTACTTAATAATTTTTACTTAATTACTCCACTAAATTATTAACAAACACTTTAATATTTATTTTTTGATACGATATTATTTTACTCAGTTACTCATAATATTTAGACTTATTTATTATACACATCTATATTTATACACATCTATATTTATACACATATTGACATATAAATAAAATTTCTAAATGAAATTATTTTTTCTTAACAAAATCCAGTTAATACCCTATACTTGGTTCGAGTAACAACCCTATTTATTTTAAACCTATTTTATTGACCTAATTATTTTAAAAAGTTATAATAATTAAAATAAATTTAACTATTCTAATTAAAAGGCATTTCCAAGACCTATTTACCAGGACGAGCCTATTTATTTTAAAACTAATTTTAATGCTTTTAATTATTTAAAAAAGTTTACGTATTTTAACATATCAAATTATTTTTAATCAAATACAATTAATAAAATTTAAGTATTAACCACTACTTCAAACTTCAACTATTCGTATTATCACAAAAATTACAAATTTTTTAAATATCTCTAGACTTTATATGCCGATTTTGTGTCATATTTTTTGAGTCGACGCCCGTTGCACAAGTACATACAAATTAAAAATACTAAAAATATGTAATAATAAAATTTAAGTACTAACCACCGCTTCAAACTTAAACTATTAGTATCATAACAAAAATTACAAATTTCTTAAATATTCATAGACTTTATATGCCGATTTTGTGTCATACTTTCTTCAGTCGATGCCCATTGCACTAAATACATATAAATTAAAATAATAAAATTAAGCAATAATAAAAATTTAATTATTAGCCACCTCTTCAATTATCTGTATTATCACAAAAATTACAAATTTCTTAAATATTCTTAGACGTTATAATAAAACTTTTTTAGTGCGTATATGTGCATAATTACAATCTAAAATGTTAATCATGGAAACATAATTGATTTTAATATAATCATTGTCTTTCCTGTGAATTTGAATGTAAGTAAGAGATTTCAATGTTAGTTTAGTTAAGAAAAAAACTTAACATTTGTTTAATTAAATTCTGAACATGATTGATTTTTATATATTTATTATTTTTATTATCAATTTGAATGTAAATAAAGAAATTCAATTATCTAAATATGATTAATTAAAAAAATTATGAGATAATGGTATTGAATAACTCTAATTAATTCCTAAAATCACAAAAAGAATATATTAAAAACTATATAAAAAGATAACATTCAATATAATTATTATTAAATATAGAAATCAACTAAAACAAATTAGAAAATATTGCATGCACACACATCTTCTTGGGCAACCTATTACAATATACAATATACAATAGGTCTCTATTTGTATTCCAACTTGTGCAAAACCCGCATATATACCTAACATATCCAACGGTAGAAAAATTATCCACCTAAGCGTTTTCAAATTCATATTTTCAATAGTTTTTTTCGAAAATCCAACCGTACGGAGTAAACGATTACGCAAAAAATTAGTGGTTACACAAAATTACATAGAAATTGATTTTGTATATGATGCAATTTTAAATCAAAAAATGATACAAAATTTGAGTCGTTACATTCATATTGTAAACAATATATAAAATAACATGTTAAATTAAATGTTGAAGGGTAAAATTTATAAAATTTTGCACACCTACTTATTTTTGCATAAAATTTTCATCGGTATGGTTAGATTTACGAAAAAATTGATAAAAACATGATTTTAAGCCAGTTAGGTAGATAATTTTTATAGCGTGGCAGGTAGATTCTCTTAACACAAATCAAAAAACTGATTAACAATAGTTTTTAAGTATGCACGTATATATCCTGCAAAACTTCAAGTTATAAATGTTAGAAAGAACAAAATAAATTAAAATATACAAACAGTTATCATCAATATTTAATGTTATTAATGCACATAAATTGTTGAAGCCAATTTTCGTCATGGACTAAGCTTCAAGATTAAATTTATAATCGGGTATTCGTATAGAGCTCTAAAATTAGGGATTTGATATCCATGGCAATTTTGGGGGAGAATTAGGGTTTATGTGATTTGGGGCTGAGCTTGAGAGAATTAATTCATAGATGGTAGAATTTCGGATCCCCTTCTCAAGGTGCCTACGTATCCTTTTATAAGGAATCAAGCCCACGTAGTTCTTTTCTTTTCAGTCTCAGATCCAGTTTAGGCCCATGCTCCTATTCTTTAGGAGCAAGTCACCTATATATGTTAAGTTTCCTCGTTTATTATGTTCCCAATTATATTGGGTTTCTTGCGACATAGGATTAATGACCCGTTGGGCCTCTTCTATCCTTTATGTATATCCACTAAAAGACTAGATTCATATTATGTATCAACAAGTCCCCAGTGTTTATCGGAGGTTTTTCCTTCGGTGAACATTTTCTTAATTCAGTGTCGTCATCTTCCGATCAAACCTCTTATCTTGTGATTATTCATCGATGTTTCTGTGCCTTTGGAGAAGAATGATGATATAGCTTTAGAGATAGCCTATATTTTCAATCTTCCATAATGTTAAATATGTGCACATGACACTTTGTTTGTGTCTATGTGCTTTCTACACATCAAGCAATTCGATTCGGGTCCAAATCTTGCTTGATTTCGCTCACATAGTAGATGTTTCCAAGCGTCAAGTAATTTGATTCAAAAAAAAAAAAATCTTTCTTGACTTTGCTTGCGTATTGATGAGATGTCGTTCGTAAGCCACAAAGTTGTCAAAAGACTCTGCTTACCAATTTCTCATTTTCCGGAAAGTCCCCGGTATATGAATCATCATAGCATTAAACGCAGTTTTTCGGTCCAGCTTCTGCTTCCAATCCTCAAAGGTTCATTTAAGTACCTTTGGTTCAGATTGTGCAGCGATGAGATATATTTTGTGATCTATAAAATGTTAAATCTAAAAAACTGTAGATCACCACTTTCTCATCTCCCAACTTTGTAAGTTGGCGGGTGGACCGTCATAGCTTCGCACTGAAGCATATATCCGGCCCAGTATATCCTCTGCCCCCAAGTGATTTATTATTTCAATTTTGAAGTGGTACATCACTAATAGGCTCGAAGATTCTCTTGTCCCCAAGTGAGTGTCGGCAAATCATAAGTTGGGACTTGGATTGTTATTTGCCCCCAATTGATTGCCGATAGTTCACGAGTTTTGTGAGTGTCGATAAATCATAAGTTGAGGCTTGGTCAAATATTTGCCCCCAGTTGATTATCGATAGGTCACAAGTATAAGATTAGAGCATTTTGTTCCCCCAAGTGTTGGACGATGGATTACTAATGTTGAGGATTTCAACGAATTCGTTGCCCCCAAGTAACCCTCGTTGAACACTTGTTTGGGTCGGATTAATTTTTCTTCCATAATATATTTGCATAAAGCTTGGGGAAAAAAAATTGATTTTTGCATGACATTAAATATGTGAAGGCTAAAGAAAAATAGCACTTATCTTGATTTTGCCGAGCACATTTTGATTTAAGAGACATCTGCTTAGAAGCTTTACCGAGCCTAGCTTGTATGGCTTTGATTCTTCAGTGCTTCATAAACTTTGATTCTTCGTGTGTTGCAATGCAGACTTTGCACGGTAAAGGTTGTGAGTTCAACAAAATATTCTTTTGCGAACAGAGTTTTTCTTCTTTGAATGGACATACAAATGTGCGCCTAATATGTTGCTGAAGTACATGTCCTTATGCTGCAACTTGTGTCTTTGCTGTTTTTTTCTTTCAGTAATGTTTTTGTTGCTGCAGCTAGTGATGCAGGGTCATACACTTCATTAGAACTGGCCTGCACATTCTCACGCTCCTTGCAGTCGCTAAATATTGTATCTGCATGACCCAGTATTATATATACGTACGCATATTGGACAACTCTCACTAGATATGGTGATAATTCATAGGCAGTTTATGTTATGAGTTTTTCTCGTCGTATGTACTGCCGCTGTGTCCTTTTCTGGTATCTGTGCATTGCAAACGACAGAAAACACGATGCTTCTCCCTTTTGTCTGAACAAATAACTTCAGTTGTGCTGCTTTCTATGGGCGTCAGATTATGTACTCATCGTGCTTTAGTCATGTGGCTGACTTGCGTGATCTCCCGAATGGTGCTTCAGGTTCAAGATTAAGATTTTCTGTAAAGATTTAATTTCCCGGCTGGTGCAAAAGAGAGTAATGATGACAAATTCACGAATTGTAGCTGGAAGGGTCCGCTGCCAAGTCTGATTAATTCTGACGACAAAAAGTGCTGCTGAGCTCTAATGTTTGTGGCTATATTGCTGCTCCACCTTTTCTTTTTCTGTGCACAACTCTTCTTTTGTTCACTGATTTAACCAAGCTGATGCTTTGATCATATATTCTCCGAACTATTTTTGTTCTAGCATCTCTATCTTTATTATTTAGTGGCTGCACCATGCTTTATTTCTGCAGCTGCGTCTTCAATTTCGGGATCCTCTTGCCTTTTCAAAGCAACAGCCTCTTCATATAACTTTAATGCAATAGGGAGCATCGAACTCTTTTTATAACTTTAGCTGGGCTTGAATAAATATCATGACAAGGTTTATAGATGGTGTACAGGACCACAATTCTCGAATGGCACACCTTGAACTTCTTGAAGTGTGTGACTACAATTTTCTTTATTGGAGCCATATTTACAAGTCCCCTTATGGCCGCAGTTGCTACGCGTATACTCTCTCAGGCCACATCAACTTCTTCACATACAAGCCTCTGAACTTGGCTATTCTAGTTTTTGTTTTTATTTTTCCTCCCTGGCCATCAAAAAATGTAGAAAAAGTTGCAGACTACAAATCTGGACAGGTAGACCTTTTTTCACTAAAACAGCCATAACTTTCTGTAGAAAATTTATTTTCAGGCACCGTTTTTTTCATAATAAACTAGACTCCTGGATCTTTCCAACTGTGTATAACTTTCTGTCCATAAAATTCTTTAGGAGAGCAGTTTATTTCATGAAATCAGGCCTTCTGCGAATCTGGACAGTTTGATCCTTGCTCACTAAAACAGCTGTAACTTCATGTAGGAAATTGTTTTTTGCGAACCGTCTTTTGCATAAAAAACTAGACTCTTAGATCTTTCCAATGACATATGATTCACTGCCCCGAACTTCCTAGATGAAAGCAGTTTATTCTTGGAAGTTAGACACTCTGCAGTTTTCGGATTTCTGTTCCTTATGTCATGTTTGCATACCTCAATTGATTTATTTCAGCCTTCTGATTTCTCTCCAGATGTAACTAATATCGTAATTCTAACATCAACATCAGATGTAACCTCTGTAGGTCATATTTCTCTTTGTTGATGTTTGACAAAAATCATGTGTTTTCTCTTTCAGTAAGCTCCTAGTACATGTTTTCTGGCGCCAGCACTTAGTTACCACCTTTTCGTAGTTCCGTATGTTGGAGCATTTTTTTTAATTCTCTTTTCAGGTGGTTGACTTCCGTAATTGTTTTGTAACGAAATCCGGTTTGTTTTCCTCAGGCAGTCTTCGTTAATAACAGCTCGTTCTTCCATTTGCTCGCTGCTTCTTTCCTGTTAACCGGTTGATCTCCTTGCCATTTTTATAATTTTTAATCCCTCGGAGATGGATAGTTTCGGCATTGATATTAAATCTTTTTGTGTGCATTGTACCACTCTCATTTGCTAAGCAATGATCGTCACTGAATAGGTGGCCAGGGCTTTGTTTGCAGCCCTGCACTTGTCCTGGAATCTTTTTCGATGACTTCGGTATTGTTAATTCCAATGATAATCTGCATATCTTGCTTGCTTATTGAGGTTCTGGTCATTATATCAATTGAGATGCCACAGTACTCCATGGATGATCAGCAAGGAGTCGTCATTTTCAATAATTTCCTTCATAAAAACAAATCCAAGCGTCTTTTTTTTAGGCCACTTTTCTTGTTTCTGGCCTCAAATAAGTAAAGAGTTTTCCTTTTCTTGTCCAGAACTTTTGTGATGCATTTTTCTTGGCTGGTCATGAAAATTGTTGCGCATCTTTTCTCTGTACATGATATAAATCATCAAAAATTTGTTAGCCAACACTCAGGTCTTAGCATCAGTTGTTTATGAAAGTCTTCATCTTTAACATTATGTGTCGATATTCCGGAAGGTTTTCTTTTCAGCAACGTCACATCACATGCACTAGCTTTCTTGTTTTTACTTTGTCTTTTGCTGCTACCAGATCGAGGTGTATTCTATAACTTCAGCTTAGCATTGACTTGAAGGTGTGACTTTAACGCACTCACCATTGTCACCATTCCTTGCTAATTCACATATAGCATCAAGAACACACACTAGTGAAGCAATTGTTTCACCATAAGATAGTTTGCAAACTTCTCCCATTAATTTTTCTTTTTGTTGATCTGAACCGGTCACTGATGCCTCTAAGTTTTGCCTTGGAAATTGCTTGATGCTTTTCTGCACCACTTTTATATGCTTCCATATATGACTTGTTTATTAAAACTTCTGAAGGCATGTAGTTGTAGTAGGCTGCTTCTTTTTCTGTTGCGAAATACATATCTCATCACTTTTTTTTTTGCTCTTTAATTCTTTTATTTTGCTGGCCTCCATTGATTCTTTCTTTTACTTCTGGTACAAGCATTAGTTATCGCCAGCCTTCCGTATATATGAGCAATACACTGAGTTCACTTCACAAGGTTCATGACAAATATTCATTGCATATAATACAACCTACTTATCCAATTCTTTTCTCTTCCGGCTAACCTTCATACTTTCCTTTTCATCATCTTTTTCCTCTAGCCTGTTGCTTTTCTTGACTATCAGAGGTATGCTAGCACCCGTACACACCATCGTCCGATCTGTTGTCATCTTGATAATCATCTTAGTGTGACGACAATTTGGACCATAGCACATATTACAAGGTAATCAGGCTTTTCTGCAGTCTGCACCAAGGTCCGTTTATCTTTACAATTTTAATCAGCAACGACAGTGTTGTAGTTTGGTGATTCCATTGCCAATTGTGTTTATGTGCCTCAGGTAGCTAGTGTAACAGAATACACTGGTCAGTCAGGTTTGGCCGATGAGAAAGCAGCATGTCCAATGAATTAGCGGCCTTGACTCATCCCGCTTCTTTTCTACTCTCGTACATGATCAATAGGTTTTGTCCCTGATAAAACCAATTATTCAGTTGTGATTTCTATCATATGCATATATACGTGTCCTCCAATGATCAATCCATGGTTAAACGCGTAATAAATGCTTAATGATCTTTTACACAAGTAATAAAAGATCTATGCATGGTACTATAGATAAATAAATAGTTTTATATCACACATCTATATCTATATAAATTATAACGCCTGAATCCATATTGCAGCCTATTTTACTTCCCCGCCCCTTTACTTTTTTATATATTACTGGAAATGCCATTGAGTTTATACGTTTTTTCCTTTTTATACGAATATTTTCCATATTTGTACGTATCTTGGAGTTTAATACGCATACGTATAAGCCTTTATGTCCTAAAACCAGTGTTCTAAAAATCGGTGATTAATCGGGATTAATCGCCGATTAATCGCTAGACGGCGGATCACCGAATTGATTAAGCGAAAATCGGTTAATTAATCGTTTTTTCATAAAAACGGTCAAAAAACGGCTGAATCGGTCAAAAATCGGATTAATCGGTCAAAAATCGGGTTAATTATTAAAAAATAATAAAAAATAGTTAAAATAATAAAAAATAATAAAAAAATTCAAAGGTATAAACTTGATTAAACAATAGGAAAAAAATTATTTTTGTACATATAATTATAATTTTAGATGCCTAAATCGTAAATTCTTTTTAGTTTTCCTCTTAAATTGATCTATAATTGAAAAGTTAAACCTTCAAAATTTTATTTATTACAATTATATAATATTTTTAACATATTTGCATAAATATATGATAATAACATATGTTTAGTTGAAGTAACGAAATAATTTTATAATTGTATATAAAAAATATTATTAAATTTATTCCGATTAATGATCCGATTAATCATTCCGATTAATCCCCGATTACCCGATTAATCCCTGGACGGTGCCTTCACCGATTAACTCCGATTCCCGCTTTTTACAACACTGCCTAAAACTAACACATTAATTTGTTTTCCTCCCGCCCATGTGCAAATCCCAGTGCCTCTCTCCTCAGTCCTCCCACGTCTGATGTGATTTTGTTGTCCTTTTCTCGGGCCCGGTGCAAATACAATTACAATATTTGTCCAAACTCCAGCTTATGTTTCTTCTTTTGTACTCTTTCTTCCATTTCACTTTTAAATTCAAAATATGTGTTTCCTCCAAAATTGAAATTGGCCGCTCATTTATCATCTTGGCGGCTCTTTCTTCCTTTCTGCACTAGGTACACTGTTAATTTTTTATTGAAGGTTTCATTTGTTCTCTGTGTTGATTATTGTGAGCTATAAATGAAGAGTTCATGATGTATAGATTCAATATGTTTGTTATATAGTTGTTTAATTGTTACTTAACCTAATATTGAAGTTTGGGATTTGAATAGGTTTCAAGTGTATTATGTTTTCAAAACATGATGAGATGGCTAATGTAGGAATTAGCAAATCTACCCTTTATAGTACAGATCGTATGCCTTTACGGGATCACCCTATATGTTCGACGAATGTTACCGATGAAAATGGTGAAAGAAACGGGACGACGCATAGTTCCGGAGTTAAAAAGTCTACCCTTTTTATAAAGGATCGTGTTCCTTTACGTTATCATCCCATGTTTCCGAAGAATCTTACCGATGAAAATGATGACATGAATGGTTAGTGTGTTATCTTGAAGTTTATGGGCATGTTCTATCCATGCTGTTAATTTTGTTAATTTATGTTTAGTGATGGTTTCCACAGGTGTAAGTCGTGAAAGTTGCAGTAGGAGTACACCTGTTCTTGGTGATATTTCAAATTTGGTAGAGACATGTAATTTCAGGAGAAGTACTAAAACTACTTCATCCAATCAGGTAATGATGATACTTTAATTAATTTATATAATTGTAAAAAAGTTATACAACTGCATCAATTGATTACACTCCCTGTTTTAATTTTAGATTGATTTTGGAAGGTTGAAGAATAACCTCATTCAATCGAGACATATCATTGGTAAGCATCTATTGTCTATTTCAATATATAAATCAGTTTGAGAGTCCGATGGTTGACCAGAATTTGGACATTTACAAATCCAATAACATAAATGAAGACGATTTTCCTGTTTTTATTAGGATTTTGTTTTTAATAGTAGAATTCCATCATTTCAATTCTCAATTTTATCAATATTTCCATGTTTATTGTGTGTTTTTTATGCTTATTATAACCTTTGAAGACGCTGTTTATACAGATATTAATGATCCTCTGTCAGTTCCACGTAAATCATTGAAGAGAAATTGCACTGCTGAATTACAAGATTTGAGTCGTAATTTTTGTTCAGATGGTTCATCCTTTATTATGACCGAGGATGATACAGACTATTCCCAAATAGGTTTTCGACGTCCACTCTGCTAATATATTTCAACTTATCACATTAATTAAATACTTATATTGCTTTTACTATGTGCAGAAAATTCGTGTATTGTTGGTTTTGGTAACTGCGAAGAAGCTTTGCTGAGTGATGATGAATTAGATGATGACACTGTAACAAACTCTGTGAGAGTTGATAATCTTCAAACAAATGATGGTAAATGATTGTACATTATTTACATTTTACCTGTAATTTTATATTAATAAATTAAATTTTTTACTCTATAGTAAATATTTTAATATCAAATATTAATCAAGATCATAAAAATCTGCGCAGATGAAGCTGAAGATGTCCCCTTTGATGATGTAAATGACATGAAAAATATACCAGGTATTTAAACATAAATATTTTGTTTGATAGTTTTTGTGTATTTTCCAAAATACTTTAATAAATTACATAGCTAAAGTAAATTTCATATAATAAAAACTTGCAGGATATGTGAGTTTAGGACCTCCATCAGTGAAATGTGAGTTTTGTCAAGCATATATGTGGAAAGAAGAAAGGGTTAACAAAAACAGCAAACATGGGAAGCCTATTTTTTCGCTATGTTGTCGTAAAGGTCAGATAAATCTACCCAAGGCACCTCCCACTCCTTCCTACCTTTGGCAGTTATACAATGATCCGAAGAAAGGTCCATTATTTCGTAAATGCTCCCGTATGTACAACAGTATGTTCTCTTTTACTTCAACCGGAGGTAATATTGATCATTCTGTAAATAATGGATGTGGACCATATGTATATCGTTTAAATGGTCAAAATCATCATGTTTTTGGGTCTTTGATTCCTAACGATGGCGAAACTCCCAAATTTTGTCAGCTATATATATATGATACTGAAAATGAAGTTTCGAATAGAATGCAGTGGATGGATATTGACGACAATGATAAGATCAATTCTGAAATAGTTGAAGGTTTGATGAAAATGTTGGATTATACGAATGAGTTAGTAAAGGAATTTAGGGTTGCGCGTGATCGATTTAAAGACTCTCCGTATGTTGATTTGAAGATAGTTCTGAAGGTTTGTCGCTCCCAAAGTGGAAGGGAAAATAACATTGGCCTGTCTAATGAAGTTGCTGCTATTATGGTTGGCGGGGTGGAGGACCCTTCTGCATCACGTGATATTATTCTTGAACGTACTATTGGTGGTCTTAAACGAATTACAAACATTCATCCCAAACTAATGGCTCTCCAATATCCTCTACTTTTTCCAAATGGTGAAGATGGATTTCATAATAAGATTAAATATGCAAGGACAGACGAGAATAAAGGGAAGAAACGTCAAAAATGTACGATGATGGAATTCTACTCATACAAATTCCAAGTTCGAAGTAATGAAGGTTGTTTGCGTAATAATTTGTCATTTATTAAAGTTATCATGTTTGTTGTATTTACTAATATGAAATTTCATATTTGTAAATTTTAAATTGTAGGCATGACTCCCCGTTTAGGTGGACGATTGTTTCAGCAATACATTGTGGACGCTTTTTCAGCTATTGAACAATCAAGATTGTGGTGGTTTCGGACGCACCAGACTACTTTGCGAAATGAATTGTATAGTCACATTTGTGATTATTTGCGTAAAGGTGATACTGATGCCGCCAATGTTGGAAAAAGTTTCATACTTCCAGCTGGTTTTGTTGGTTCAGAACGCTACATGCAACAGAATTTCCAGGATGCGCTTGCTGTATGTCGTCATGTGGGACATCCTGACATATTTCTTACAATGACTACTAATTCTATGTGGGATGAAATATTGGAGATGTTGAAGCTGATTCCTAATGGATCTTCTGTAGACAATCCAGATATTGTAGCTAGAGTTTTTCGTCTAAAACTAGATCAACTTCTTGATGATATTAAGAAGAACTCATATTTTGGAGTTTGCATTGGAGGTAACCTGGATAGAATAAAAGTAATTTTTTTCATGAACAATTAAAGTTTTAGTTTTAATTATGTCACCTTGATGCAGTTATGTACGTTGTTGAATTTCAAAAACGTGGTTTACCTCATGTTCATATGCTGATATGGCTTGATTCTACTTCCAAAAAGAATCTTATGGGCAATGTTGATCAATTTGTTTCTGCGGAGATTCCTGATCCTGTGTTAGATCCGGTTGGTTATGCAGGTGTGAAGGCGTTTATGATTCATGGTCCTTGTGGTGTTGAATATCCAAAATCTCCTTGCATGAAAGATTTTAAATGCACACGACATTTTCCTAAAAAGTAAATTTTGTTAAATCTGCCATTATTAATTTTTGTTTTTAGTAAAAAATAGTCATATGAGCTTGATTTAATTTATTTTGTGGGCGTAGGTACTGTCCCCGCACAATGTTTGATGAATGTGGTTTTCCTCTTTATAAGCGTCGAAATACTGGAGTTACTGTTAAAGTACGTAAGACAGAACTGGATAATCAGTGGGTTGTACCGTACAACCGAGGATTACTTGTGAAGTATCAGTGTCATATTAATGTGGAGATCTGTTGTCATGCAAGAAGTTTAAAATACCTATTCAAGTATTGTCTTAAAGGGCATGATAGAGCCACCGTTGAGGTAAGAGGCCTTAGAAAAAAACAGACTCCAGTTAATGATGACAGTGTTGATGAAATTCAAGCTTTCTTTGATGGGCGGTATATCTGTGGATCTGAAGCTTCTTATCGAACCTTTGGTTTTCAAATACATCATCGATCAATATCTGTTGAGCGTTTGTCATTTCACCTTCCTGGACAGAAGAATTGTACCTTCCGATCAAATGATTCTTTAAAGAAAGTAGCGGAAAGAGAGAAAAACAAAGTCAGCAAACTTGAAGCATTTTTCAAATTAAACATTACAGATCCAAATGCCAGACAATTCACGTACGATCAAATTCCTCATAAATATGTTTGGAATGATGGAGCTAATAAGTGGACTTTGCGGAAGAAAGGATTTCAAATAGGTCGTTTGATCTATACTCATCACAGTAGCGGTGAAATTTGGTATCTGCGTTTGTTGCTTTCTAAAGTGCGTGGATGTACTTCTTTTGAATCATTACGAACAGTGAATGGAGTTCTTTATTCTACCTATCATGAAGCTTGCAAAGAATTGGGTTTGCTTGAAAATGATGATGAATGGCATGAGGTGCTAACTGAATGTTCAAAATGTGGTTTCCCACCACAAATTAGACAATTATTTGTACACATAATTGTCAATTGTCAAGTTAGTGATGTGTGTCAATTGTGGTTGAGTCATTGTCAAGTAATGGGGGATGACATTTTGATCATGAAGCGTCGGTCAAGTGGAAATAACAACCTCAACTTATCACATGAAGAGATACAATTCTATGCACTTGGTGGTAAGTGTTAAGTTTTTATATTAATTATTTCCTGAAACGTGAGATAATTGTATATTATATGAACTTTGTTAAAATTACAAATGAATGTCTGTATTCTTAACTTTAATGCAGAAATTAATCGGTTGCTGAGGTCCCTTGGGAAAAGCCTAAAAGATTATCCGCAGATTCCTCAGCCTCCGCCCCAGTATTTGAACAATGGTGTTAACAATTTGATATTGGAAGAAACAAGTTACAACAAAGATGAAATGGAATCCGAATTCAAGCATCTTTTATCTAATTGCAATGAAGAACAGATGGTTGTGTACAACGCTGTATTACATTCTGTTAATAGTGATCAAGGTGGATTTTTCTTTGTTTATGGTAGTGGTGGATGCGGCAAAACCTATCTGTGGAGAACTTTGATTTGCAAATTGAGAGCTTCAGGTAAGATTGTTTTACCTGTTGCATCTTCCGGTATTGCAGCCACTCTACTTCCAGGAGGTAGGACAGCACACTCACGTTTTAAAATTCCCATTTTGCTTGATGATTATTCTTTATGTGGTATTGGACATAACTCTGATTCAGCTGAACTAATAAGACGTACAAGTCTTATTATTTGGGATGAAGCACCAATGCAACATCGATATGCTTTTGAATGTTTAGACCGTTCTTTAAGAGACTTAATGAAAGTACACGATCGTCGACGTTTTCATAAGCCATTTGGAGGGATAACTGTCTTACTTGGTGGCGATTTTAGGCAAATTCTTCCTGTTATTCCTTACGCTTCCCGTGGTGAAGTTGTTTCCGCATGCATTGCCAGTTCAAGATTGTGGCATCTCTGTAGTGTCTTTATTCTGAGGAAAAATATGCGTTTAAAACTTGCCAAGACAGATGCTGAAAGTGAAGTTCTTAGCATTTTTGCGAAATGGGTTCTTGATGTTGGTGATGGAAAAATACAACATGCTGAATCTGATAGTTCTTTGTCCACCGAATTTGATATTCCTGTTCCTCATGAATTTTGCAATTTGGAGGAGTCTAATTCAGTCGAAAACATGATGTTAGTCCTTGTGTATTGCAGAAGGGGGGGGATGAATGCAATACTGATAAAATTCAATCTAAATTTCAACAACTAAAATCAAGATTAAACGTTATCAGCAATATATGCAATCACGAACAGTATTTAGTAAGAACAAGATTCACAAAATAAATGTTTTATTTATTTTGCAAAGTGTTGCTACAACCTCAAGAAAGAATTCTCGAGCTTCGGGTTTTCTTCACAGACACTTACTTGTCTTCGTTTCATTTTTAGAATGAGTTGATAGTAGGTATATGACTAACCCTATCACTATCAGTCACGGGTTTGTAAAGCTGCTGTCACTGTCAAGTGGCAGCTTCTTACAAATTGTCTTACCCATGTGACTTTCCTAAATTGCTAACATGTCAGATATACATTACAAAGAAAGCAACCTAGATTCATTCTATTTCCAGCTAAACCAATTCAGCAGATAAAGACTTGACCTTGCTCTTGAATTGATTCGCTTTTGATTTGTAGTGCCTTGAAGCTTCTGTCGTAGTCTTGCAGACTTGGTGCAGCTTAGGGATGCTGCATCACGCCTGTTTCTTGAACATTTAAACTGTCACGGGATTTGACTGAGAAAGATACCTAGCATAAGGATCTTTATTGAGACAGTTACTTTTGCCGCAAAGCTTGCTGTCACAGGAATGATCTTTTGGTGACAGTATGAGTTCCCCGCATAGAGTGCTGTCGAGGATCCCAAACTTGCTGTCGAGGGCAATAGTTGCTGTCGCGTAGTCTTCCGCCAATGTTGCTGTCAGAGTGAATATGCTGTCGTGACTTGCAACATTCTGTCTTCTTGTAATCTTACTGTCACAGCTTTAGGACAGTAACCTTTATTCATGTTGTCATCCAAAAAGCATTCTTTGAGGCTTGAACACACAAGTGAACTTCTTCCAAATAATACAACTAGAATAACATTACATACTGATTACAAGAACATACTTTGGCTATGACAGTATGTTCTACTTAATTTAAAAAATTAAGTACTATCAAAGTTAAGTTGTTTCTATGCTATCACCCATAAATCTCAACAATCTCCCCCAATTTGTTTTTATGGAAAATAACAGCAAATTTACAATATGTGCTGACAACTTAACTAACAAGATCAGAATTCAAGAATTTTCACTTAGCTTGAGATTTCCTCTTCTGTCTTGCTGCATCCTCTCTTTTGAGAGCTTCTGCCAAGCAACTTCTTAGACTTTCTACAAGAGAAATTTCAGCAGCAGACACTGCATCATCCTCTACTTCATCAATGATCTTCTTTGTGGAAGGAGATATGAGAGAGCTAACATCCCTGAGATTCAGCCATTGCTCTATATCATATGGATAAGTTCTGAAATGAAGTTCTTCATTAATGAGCTTGAATCTTCTTCCAGGATAAGCATTGAGAGACTTCCTTCTTTGCTTGTCCAGCTTTGAGTCTTCTCCTTTTCTCCCTTCCAATAACTTCTCTATCTCATAGGAACAAATCTGTTCCAAGGGGTGAACTGAACCAGCTACCATATACTGTAAATCCTTCAGAATGGATGTTTTGAGCTTATGCAAGCTGCAAACATAGATTTCTTCTTTTAGGAACTTGACTCTTAGGGGATTTTCCAGCATACATGGTTGATAATTTGGAGCTTCACTTTCTGCCTTGTTAGAGGCCTTGTGAATTTCTAGTAATTCAGCTTCCTTCTTATCAAGTTCTGTCTGAGCTTGAGATTTAGTAGAAGATTCAGGTCCTTTGCTTGGCTTGGGTTGCCCTTCCTGAGTTGGTTGGGCTTGCCCTTCTTCTGTGGGTAAGTCATCAAACTCATAGTACCAGTGGTATGGTATAGGAGAGGCTGGGAGATCAGTAAGAATATCAGCATCATCAAAATCTGCAAAGTTATAGCCAAATTTCTGATAAAATTCAGCATCCCTATCTGCCTGATATTTTAGAACATGTTCCATGACAGCCTCTGAAACATCATCATAGCTCTCCAGCAACTCTACCATTCTTTCCAGGTAGAAGAAATCAATTCTTCTTTTATCTATGGTTGATGTGCTGTTCTTGGTTGATGTGGCTACCAGATTGAAGTCCTTGTCAATCTTGGCTGACCTTGATTCTGCCCACCACAGAATGTACTCAGTGGCCTCTTGATTTGCATCCAGCTTAACCTCAACGCTCTTGATTTCTCTTGATTGCATTTGTTGAATCTTGAGACTGTTGGGAGGAATTGATTGAATTGGCTTTTTGAGATTCCTGCCAAATCCAGTGGCCTTTTCCTTTCCTGAGTACTTGTGCTTCCCTGTTGGCTTCTGTCTAGTAAACCATGCCTTAGCTTTAGCTTTCAGTCTTTTGGACTTGACAGTAGCCTTGGTTTCATCCTTGACAGAACCTTCCTTGACAGTGTCCTTGTCGACAGCATCTTTCAAGATAGCATCTTCTATGACAGTATCTTTGTCGACAGTACCTTTGGTGACAGCATCTTTTTCAGCATATATGCAGTCAATAGCACATCTAAGAATGCTTGCCTCCAAAGCTTCCAGTATTCTTGACTCCTCTTCATCTGTTGCACCAGCATCTTTCTTTTCTTGGCTAGGAGTTTCTTCATTGCCTTCATTCTGAGATTGAATACCAGTATTCCCAGAATTACTTCCACCAGCATTTCCAGCATTTCCAGAAGCTTCACCACCTCCATCCTCACCATCTTCATCATCATCATCATCATGGGGAGGAATGTTATAGAAGCAGCTTCCACCTTGATCATTTCTTTTGGCATTGGCTCTAGTGATTAGCTCCTTCATTTTAGCTCCCAGTGCCTTGTCTCTCAACACCAGCATTTTGTAGATTTCTTGAACAGCATGAACTCTTCCTGGATTGGCATTTGAACTGAGTATTCCATCTAGTACCTTCAGAATTGACTTGGTTTCCATTCTGGATGGGCTACCAATATTCATGAAGCTGTTCCTTCTTGTGCCATCCTTAGTTTCAGACCTGTAGAAAACACTTGGTGGATTTGAGTAGACTTCAGGTAGCTTCTGTATGATCAGGTTCTGGATTTGCATATCCAATATTTCATTGAATGGTGTTTGAGTTGCCCTGATCTTTCCCTTCAAAGCACACAACACCTTTGCTGGCAGACTCTGCAATAGTTGCATTGTGATGAAATAAGATATGCCAGAAGTTAGATAAATACTTACAGCCCATCTTTTCTCATCATTCACCATTACACTGACACTGATAATTTGTTCCTTTAACAGAGTTGTGGTGTTGGTTGGACGGTTGCTAGGAGCATTCATTGCTTCTTCCACCACACTGCTAAACTCACTGTCATGGTTGTGTAATGTGCTCTCCCTGTAATCCACCATCAAGACATTGGCTTCCTCTTGATCATACTCAGTACCATTGGACCAAGTAGTTCCTTTATGGATGGATTCAGGCAGTTTCCCTTTACCTTTCCCAAGTTTGTTTTGTTCCTCCATTTCTCTCCATCTTCTTTGTAGAGCAGATTCTTGAGTTGCTGGAGTTGGCTCTCTGATTGTCACAGGAGGTAGAATTGGATGTCTAGATGCAGGTCTTCTTTGCATTGCATCTTGAGTTGCCTTAGACATCAACACTCTTTCTCCATCCAAGTCAACTTCAACAAGCTCTTCAGCTTTATCCTTTGGTTGTCCACTGCTTGGTTGGACTTGCTCCCCCTTAGACATTGCTTTCCTTTTAGCTCCCCCTCTGGTCTTCACAGCTACAGGCTCCCCCTGAGTTCCACCTGATTCTTGAATAGGCATTGATTCTGATCTTGCTACCTTCTCCCCCTTAGTTGAGTTGGCAGCTACCAGGTCAGTAAGGAACTGAATAGAGAGTTGAGTAGCAGCAAAACCATCAACCACCAGTTGAGAGAGAGAGTCCAGCTTGGAGTCCAAAGTAGCACACTGTCCTTCAAGAGCTGCAATCCTGTTACCAAAGGTAGCAGAGGGGCCACCAGACCTTAACCTTCTTGGAGGGGAAGGAAAAGACAGGGGCTTGGAGGCTATGGGGGTTCTCACACTCTCAGGGTGTTTTTGAGTGATCTCATCACCCCTCACAGTTTGACTCTCAAGGCCTAGTGCCTGAATAGTGTGGGCTCCCTCAATATCTCTCTGGACATGCTCAAGTCCCTCTCCTTTTGCCAGCTCATTTGGCTGCCTCTCATTTTTATGCTCACCTCTCTTTTCTTTTATCTCTCTTTTCTTTTGCACACCCTCACTCAACCTAGATGCATGGGTATGAGCAGTACTGACATGCATGGAAGGAGAAGATTTAGAATGTACCTTTAGGAGTTTGGCAAGAGGTAGGTCATCATCAGAGGCATCCTCAACAAGTACAGCATCAAAATTAGGCTGGGAGGACTTGACAGCATCTTTGGGAGGAATGTTACTGTCAGTTGTAGACTGGACAGCAGGTTCTGGCATGACAGCATCTTTGGGAGGTGGAGTGACAGTATGTTCTGTAGTGACAGCATCTTTCTCTCCACCTTTGACAGTAGCTGTGCCCAGGACAGTAGCATCCCCAGTGTCTTTGACAGCAACAGAGGCTGTGACAGCATCTTCCTGAAGGTAAGATGCTCCTTGGAGGTCAGACAAAGTGTTGGCTGTTTCAGTTTCTGACAAAATACCACTTTGCCCTAGCTCAGTGTTTGGAGGAGTGGTGTCCATCTCACTTTGAGAAATGGGTTCTTGTGGACCACTAGAGGGGGGCTCATCCATGATTGGAGATGGATGATCAAAACCTGAAGGGTTGGGACTGTCCCCTTCTCTAGGTTGTGGAGAAGAAACAAAAGAATGTGTAGGGAAGGAAGAAGGTGAAAGTGTAGTAGAGAGTGGGGGCTGATTCACAGATGAAACATGTGAACCATCAATAGGAGTAGAGAAATCCTCACTGTGCCCTAACTCACTGTGTGTTTCTTCAAGTGGGGGTTTCTCAGGTTGGGAACCATGAGTTTGTGCAGACTCTGTACAGGGTGCCTTGGGAGACAGGCCAATTTCAATAGAAGCACCTTGTTGAGAAGGCACATCTAGGGAGGAGTTTATTTCCCTGGTTTCCTCTACAGTCTTTTGGGAGACTGCAGGGTGGCTGACAGTGGTTTTGGTCCTCCTAGCTCTCTTCTTCTTAGGCTCAGGGGGAACCACTGTGGGTTCTGTGTGACTACCTTCCTTATTTGCTGCACTAGGTGCAGTGTCTCCCTCTCGACTAACAGAGCTACCACCAACATCAGCTTCTAAGGATCTTTTTCTGGATTCTTGCAAGGCTTCTCTTTGAGCTTTGGGAAGTCTAGAGGGCCTAGGCTGAGTGTATGGTGTTGAATGGGGGTTAACTGAATTTGGGTCTAATCCAGCTTCATCCTCAAGAGAAAACGAATCATAACCAGTAGGTAATGGATAATCAAGGTTGGACACTTGATTAACCATGTGCTGAGTGAAGCAAAGTGGAATATGTGCATTTAGATCCTGTGAAGATAACAGTGTGTGTGTGTTCTTTCTCAAGACAGCGCAAACCTCTAGACGAGGGGCATCATTATTAAAATCACAGAAAAAATTGATACACATCATAAGAAAGCGAGGGTAGATTGATACCTTCTTACCTATGGCAGCGTTGAGTTGGGCCATGAGGAAAGCTCCAACATTCACCTTGTATCCATGGACAAGAGAATGTGTCAGTTTCTTGATGTAGGAGGGTATCCCATTCCAGCCTGTGGACTTGGTAGAGAACACCTTGACCATTGCATCAAATATCATGCTCCACTCCTTCCTTAGATACTTCCTGTCCATTTCACCAGACGGGTACCACTTGGTTGTTCCCTCTTCGAGAATAGGGCCTGCATACCCAATCTTCAAGAAGAGCTTCTTCAGAGTGTCATCATTAGCAAATGGAGCAAAGGTTTGTCCTTCTTCCAGTGTAATTCCAAGAGCAGTATTGATGACCTCAGCTGTGAGAATGTATTGTTGCCCATTAATCTTGAATTGAATAGCCGGGTTTTCACCCACAGTTAGAGCAACAGCAGTTCGCCAAAATTCCTCAAGTTTGTCTAGGTCGAGATGTGGAGTTGAGGTAATGGCTGAACGAAGATAGGACTTGTTCAAGAAAAACACCAGTCCTTTGAAACCTTCACCAGCATCATTTGGGGAAAAGATGCCAGCAAAGTTTGTTTGAGTGAGAGACTGTTTGGGGGCCATGGAGATTTCAAGAAAAGAAGAAAGTGAGAAAGTAGCTTTTTGCTTGAAGAAAAGTATTTTGCCTTGAGTTTTGTGAGAGTGATATGTCTGAGTAACTGGAGAATAAATATGGGTGTCTCAAACGTTTGCTCAAAAAGTGGAGTTAAAGGACGTGTCTTAACCCACTCTCTTAACACGTGAGTTACTGCCCGTTATTCACTGTCAATCGTGGGGTGAATATCCAATTACAACGGTCCACTATTGTTGACAGTAACCTGTGCGCTAGAAACAATCTGTCAGTAAGAAGTGGTGGTGACAGTAGGTTTTTCGCGACAGCAACTATTGCGCAAAAACTTGCTGTCACCGTTAAGCCTATGAATGACAGTATCCTTTACAAGTCTTGACAGAAAGTCTTTTCCTGCTGTCAAGAAGGTTGCTGTCAAGAAACACATGACAGTATCCTTCTTAACGACAGTAACTTCGATTAGGAAATGGTTCTGTCATGAACTTATTAGAATGCTTGATTCATATACTTAACTTAATATTGACAAATTATGGATTTAGCAATGTAATCTTTTGAACACAGATATTAAGCAATTAACACAGACAAATCATAAACTCAATAACCACATAAACAGGAACTTTTATTATTAATAAAATCATGAAAATTGAACATTTAGTACATTATTCTATGATTTTATTAACTAGTTCTAAGACTTCTTCCTTAATCTCTTCTTCAGAGCGGCCTTCTTTTTCAAGAAGGGCCTGAAGCTCCTTCTCTTCTTCCACAGCCTTGGCTTCTTCTTCCTTAGCCTTGGCCTCCTTTTCCTCATCAATCTCATCCATGGCATCCAACAACATTTCAAAGAGCTCGTCGATCTCTTCATTGTCTGGTTCACTATCACACTTCTTTAGACCAACTTCAATTCCTACTTTGTTTTCCATTATTTACTTTAAAACTGAGAGCAGACTGGTGAAACCTAAGGTTAATTTATAGGCAAAACCGTCTAAGGATTAAAGTCTAATGGTCAACAGTTAGAGTACCCATACAACTACCACAGAAGTAATTAATGGTCGTGTCCTCCTTTAATCCTACAGATTAGTGCAAAAGAGTGTGAAAGTCCAATGGAACAGATTTTTAACTCTCAAACTTAACAGATAACCACATTAAAGTCATACACGGTTTAAATATATGAGACTGGCACAAAAATACTGACATGAGTAGTCAAATCAACACATGCTGTCACATAACAGACATAAACCAAGTAGACAGTAACTTCTCTTGACAGCAGGTTTGAAGTTGCTGTCATGAGCTTCAAAAAAATTGAAAATTTAGAAACCTTAGTAAATTAACATACCAGATTCAGCATTCCCAATTCACTTACCAACCTGTTGAAGGTTGCTTCATCCAATGGCTTAGTGAAGATGTCAGCAAGTTGCTTGTCAGTTGGGACATAAATCAGCTTCACAGTTCCTTGTTCAACATGCTCTCTGATAAAGTGATGTCTTATATCAATGTGCTTTGTCCTAGAGTGTTGAACTGGATTGTCTGAGATGGCTATGGCACTAGTGTTGTCACAGTAAATAGGAATATCTCTTAACACTAGACCATAATCTAGAAGTTGACTTTTCATCCATAGAATTTGTGCACAGCAACTGCCTGCAGCAATGTACTCAGCTTCTGCTGTTGAGGTAGAAACTGAATGCTGCTTCTTGCTAAACCATGATACCAATCTTCCACCAAGAAATTGACAGCTACCAGTAGTACTTTTTCTGTCAATCTTGCATCCAGCATAGTCTGAGTCTGAGTAGCCAATTAGATCAAATCCAGTATTCTTAGGATACCAAAGGCCTAGGTTAGGAGTGCCTTTTAAGTATCTAAAGATTCTCTTGATGGCTACCAAGTGTGACTCCTTTGGATCACTTTGAAACCTTGCACAAAGACATGTAGCAAACATGATGTCAGGTCTGCTAGCTGTTAGGTATAGGAGGGATCCTACCATGCCTCTATAAGTGCTTGAGTCAACTTTCTTTCCTTTAGGATCAAGATCCAGACTAGTTGTTGTGGACATTGGTGTCCTTGCAGGAGATGAATCTTCCAAGTTGAACTTTTTGAGAAGTTCCTTGATATACTTAGCTTGACTTATGAAGATTCCATCAGTTTGTTGAAGAATTTGTAACCCTAGAAAGAATGACAATTCTCCCATCATGCTCATCTCATATTTGTTGCTCATGAGATGAGAAAACTTCTCACACGGCTTCTCATTTGTAGAACCAAAAATGATATCATCCACATAGATTTGTACCAGAATGATGTCCTTGCCATGATGCTTGTAGAAAAGTGTCTTGTCCACAACTCCTCTGGTAAACTGGTTTTCCAGAAGAAAGGTGGAAAGTGTGTCATACCATGCCCTGGGTGCTTGCTTTAGTCCATACAAAGCTTTGAAGAGTTTGTACACAAAGTTATGCATGTCAGCATCCTCAAACCCTGGTGGCTGTTCCACATACACTTCTTCTTCCAGTTCTCCATTTAGAAAGGCACTTTTGACATCCATCTGAAATACTTTGAAGTTGCAGTGTGCAGCATAAGCTAGAAAGATTCTTATAGCTTCAAGTCTGGCAACAGGAGCAAATGTCTCATCATAATCTATTCCCTCCTGTTGACAGTAACCTTTAGCCACTAGCCTTGCTTTGTTCCTTGTCACCAATCCATTTTCATCAAGTTTGTTTCTGAAAACCCACTTGGTCTCAATAACTGACTTTCCCTTAGGTCTTGGAACCAATCTCCATACATTGTTTCTTTTAAACTGATTTAGCTCTTCTTGCATGGCTATCACCCAGTCAGAATCCAACAATGCTTCATCAATTGTCTTGGGTTCCATTTGTGACAGGAAGCATGAGAACATGCTGTCAGCAGAGACTTTGTTCCTTGTCCTCACACCAGAATTGGGATCACCAATTATAAGGTCATTTGTGTGGTCCTTGGTCCACCTGGTGATTCTGGGCAAGCTACTTGATTGAGCAGGAACATTTGCTTCAGCTTGTTGAGTTGAATGCTCATCAATTTCATTGTCTCCACCATGTTCTTCATTTTCTCCAGAGTCAACACTGTTCTGAATGTTAGATGTTATGGTGTGTGATTGAGCTGGAGTTTGAATGACAGTAGTGGTGTTGACAGCATCTTTGTCAACTTCAACAATTTGAGTGAAGCTAGGTTCTTCATCTACAATCTCCTCAGCTTCCAGGTATCCTTGATTCTCAAATCTAAATGTCTGCATCTTTCCTTCTTCATGCAGTCCTGGAAACTTGGTTTCATCAAATGTGACATTAACACTTTCTTCAATAATCCTGTGTTCTATGACATAAACTCTGTAGGCAGTCCTTTCTGTGCTGTAACCCATGAATAATCCTTCAAAAGCCTTGGTGTCAAATTTTCCTTTCTTCTCATGGTTGTCTTTCATCATAAAGCATTTGCTCCCAAACACATGAAAATATTTGACAGTAGGTTTCTTTCCAGTTAGCAGACAGTAAGGAGTACTTGCATGAGTTTTGTTGATCATGGTTCTGTTCTGAGTATAACAGGCTGTGTTGATAGCTTCAGCCCAGAAATATGTTGGCAACTTAGCATCATGCAACATAGTTCTAGCTGCTTCAATGAGAGTCCTGTTCTTTCTTTCTACAACTCCATTCTGCTGTGGAGTTCTTGCAGCAGAGAATTGTTGTACAATTCCTTCATCTTTACAGAAATTTCCAAGAGTGGCATTTCTGAATTCTGTACCATTGTCACTCCTCAAGATTTGAACTTTTGAGTTTGGGGTTCTATCAAGAACTCTGACTTGATCAATAATCACTTGAGCAGCTTCATCTTTGGATTCAAGAAATTTCACCCAAGTATACCTTGAGTAATCATCCACCATTACCAAGGCATACCTCTTTCTGGCCATAGATGGTACATTGACTGGTCCAAAGAGGTCCATGTGAATTAACTTGAGTGCTTCTGTGTTGGTGTTTACTTGTTTGGACTTGTGCACAGCTCTTCTCAGTTTGCCCATTTGACAATCTTCACACAGTCCTTCTTGACAGAATTCCTGTTGGGGCAAACCTCTCACTAACTCCTTCTTCATCAGAATATTCATTGTCTTGAAGTTGAGATGTGAGAGCTTCCTGTGCCAAAGCATACTGTCACCAACAGTAGCCTTACTGTAAAAACAGTAAACTTTATCCTTCTTTGTTGAGCTTAGATCAGCAACAAACAAGCTTCCTTTTCTGACCCCTTTTAGAGAGAGGCTTCCATCCTTCTTGTGATAGATGTTGCAAACCATCATGTCAAAATCAACCTTAAATCCTCTATCACTGAATTGGCTGACACTGAGTAGGTTGTGCTTCAATCCATCCACAAGAGCAATATCTTCAATGACAACATTTCCAATTTCCAGACAGCCATATCCCACTGTGTAACCCTTGCTGTTGTCTCCAAAGGTTATGATTGGGCCAGCTTTCTCTACATAATGTGATAGCAGGGCTTTATCACCTGTCATGTGTCTTGAGCAACCACTGTCAATTATCCACATGACCTGAATTTTCTTCTTACCCTGCAAAACAGAATGTTTCTAAGTTGCATATGGTACCCAATCTTTGTTGGGTCCTGCAGTTTCAGTGTTCCCTGAGTTTCTTCCAGTCACAACATCACAAGCATTATCAAAGGCTTCCTGTTTGACTTCTCTTTTCACCCACTTAGGTTTAGAATTGGACTTGGTCCTTTTCTTAGTGGATGAAGCCTTCTTGCTGTTGCCAGCAGGCTCAGAAGTCTCAACAGTGTTTAGGTATGAGCATTTTTCAGTAGAGAGAACAGGTAAGTTAAAGCATGTACTCATGGCAGTGATTTTGCATGGCATACAATCAATGTTATTACAGACACTCATAGTTCTATGCATAAGGGGGGTTCTGTGTAAGTTACCATTGAGTTCAGTTGCATTGATCTTATCCTCAATTGGTTTCTTACAAACATGTGTTAAGTGATGTGTAGATCCACAGTTATTGCATAGTTTCCTAGAAGCACCTCCAACATTAGTGTATCCATTTCCTTTGTTGACACCTACCTTACCATTCCTGTTCCTAGACTTGGGAGTCACTGGATTGACAGTATGTTCAGAAGTTGCTGTCGAACTATCCTTGACAGTATCTTTTAATCCTACTGTCTTGACAGAAGGTTTGAGAGTTACTGTCTTGGAATCATTCTTGACAGTATCTTTGAAAGATTCTGTCTTGCCAATCGTGACAGCATCCTTTGAACTTACTGTCTGATCGCTTGGTAAGTTTACTGTCTTGGAGATTGTGACAGTATCCTTTCCTTCCTTGAATGTGCTGTCAACACCTTCATCCTCATCAAGAATTTCTTGTTTGATGAGCATGGCTTCTTCATCAAACTCAATTTCAGCAGCTTTGAAAATAGGAGTTTTAACTTTCTTGAGAATGGTGGGTTTGACAGCAGCTATTCCAGGACAATCTTGAATCACAGTTTCCTTTCCAGGTCTTCTACCATAAGAAAAACCTATACCAACAGACTGATTTTCTGTATGCTTATCATTGTAATCCTGAAGTATCTTTGATGAGTTTCTGTAGGCCTTAATCTTAAATTCATTTTCAGCAATCTCATTCCTCAGGAATTCCTCAACCTCCTTAGCACATTTTAATTCATTTTTAAGTTTGGCATTCTCTTGAGCTAAGGAGCCTAGAGAACTGGTTTTGAGAAAAAGAGAATCATTTTCAGACTGAAGTGTTTCATTTAGCTTACTTACTCTAGAGATTTCCTCATTAGCAGCAGACAAGCTAGTATATACATTGAACATTTCAGCACTTAAGTCTTTGATGGTTTTCTTATACTCATCAGTAGACATATCAAGTAAGACAAGTGAAGGTACCTGACTTGAAGGAGTTGATGCTACCTCATCAGTGCTAGCCATGAGAGCTAGGTTAACATATTCTTCCTCTTCTTCATCATCAGAATCATCCCAACACTTTCCTTCAGCCACATAGGCTCTACCTTGATTTTTCTTAGAGTATCCACCAGTTCCTTTCTCATATCTTTGAACCTGTTTGGGTCTTTTGCATTCAGTAGCAAAATGACCAGGTTCTCCACAGTTGTAACATTTGAACTTTGATCTATCCACAAATCCAGTTTTGTATCCTCCTTTGGTTGAACTTCCCACAGCAGCCTTTGATGAGCTTCCTTTGCTGAACTTGGATGCTTGGCCTTGAGGCTTGTATGACCTATCCTTCTTGAACCTAAAGTTCTTGAACTTCTTGGCCATGTAAGCCATAGTAGGGTTGTCCATGCTTTCCAGTTCCTCCATTGTGTAGAAGTCTTCATCTTCCACATCTTTAATCTGTAGTACCACTTTCTCATCATCTTCAACCACCTCTTCTATCTTCAAGGTCTGTGTTGGGGTTGATTGTGTGATCTGTGGTACTTCACTTGGCTGTGTGATCCTTGGCACATGTGCTACTAGGGCACTTGACATATTAGCCATCTTGTTCCTTGTTCCACTTTGTATGGCTCTCTTTTGAAAGAGTTCGAGTTCATAGGATTTCAGAATACCATAAAGTGTCTCAAAGGTTATAGTGTTGAGATCTCTTCCTTCTCGTATGGCTGTTGTCTTGTGTTCAAGGTGATCAGGCAGTGTGAGCAGGAACTTGACGTTTAATTCTTTTCTGTCATAGTACTTGCCATGTATCTGTAATTCAGTTAAGAGCTTACTGAACCTTTCGAACATGGAGGTTAAGTCTTCACCAGGCTTGGCCATGAATGCCTCATATTGAGATATTAGAATTTGCCTTTGGTTGCCCTTAACCTCTTCACTTCCTTCACAGAGTAAGGCTAACCTGATCCACATCTCCTTGGCTGATGTGCAGCTTATTACACTTCCACACATGGCTTTATCTAGTGTGAGAGAATCGAGCAAGATAAGTTGCAAATGATCATCTAGCACCATTTTCTCCTTTTCAGGTTCCAAGAATTCTGAGGGATCTTTGGGAACCCAATGTGCAGGAATAATCTCACCATTCACTGTTGTGGCTTCAATTTCCTTTCTTGGAATGAAAGGACCATTCTCGAGTATACCTGGGTATAGTGGATTTGCAGCTTTGATAAACAACAAGATTTTTCTTTTCCAAATGCTGTAGTTCTCTTTATCAAAAGCTGGGATCTTGATACTGTTTGATTTCTGCATTTTCTCCGGGATCTCAGATATGTATGTTAATCTGAACGCTCTGATACCAGTTGTTAGTCCTTGTGTATTGCAGAAGGGGGGGGATGAATGCAATACTGATAAAATTCAATCTAAATTTCAACAACTAAAATCAAGATTAAACGTTATCAGCAATATATGCAATCACGAACAGTATTTAGTAAGAACAAGATTCACAAAATAAATGTTTTATTTATTTTGCAAAGTGTTGCTACAACCTCAAGAAAGAATTCTCGAGCTTCGGGTTTTCTTCACAGACACTTACTTGTCTTCGTTTCATTTTTAGAATGAGTTGATAGTAGGTATATGACTAACCCTATCACTATCAGTCACGGGTTTGTAAAGCTGCTGTCACTGTCAAGTGGCAGCTTCTTACAAATTGTCTTACCCATGTGACTTTCCTAAATTGCTAACATGTCAGATATACATTACAAAGAAAGCAACCTAGATTCATTCTATTTCCAGCTAAACCAATTCAGCAGATAAAGACTTGACCTTGCTCTTGAATTGATTCGCTTTTGATTTGTAGTGCCTTGAAGCTTCTGTCGTAGTCTTGCAGACTTGGTGCAGCTTAGGGATGCTGCATCACGCCTGTTTCTTGAACATTTAAACTGTCACGGGATTTGACTGAGAAAGATACCTAGCATAAGGATCTTTATTGAGACAGTTACTTTTGCCGCAAAGCTTGCTGTCACAGGAATGATCTTTTGGTGACAGTATGAGTTCCCCGCATAGAGTGCTGTCGAGGATCCCAAACTTGCTGTCGAGGGCAATAGTTGCTGTCGCGTAGTCTTCCGCCAATGTTGCTGTCAGAGTGAATATGCTGTCGTGACTTGCAACATTCTGTCTTCTTGTAATCTTACTGTCACAGCTTTAGGACAGTAACCTTTATTCATGTTGTCATCCAAAAAGCATTCTTTGAGGCTTGAACACACAAGTGAACTTCTTCCAAATAATACAACTAGAATAACATTACATACTGATTACAAGAACATACTTTGGCTATGACAGTATGTTCTACTTAATTTAAAAAATTAAGTACTATCAAAGTTAAGTTGTTTCTATGCTATCACCCATAAATCTCAACACATGATCCATTGTATTTACCCCAATTTTTTAGAGAACTTCAAATCTCCAAAATATTTGAGTGAAAGAGCTATTTTAACACCCACCAATATGACCGTTTGTGACTTGAATTCAGCGATCGTTGAAAAGATTCCTGGGGAGGCCACATCATATTTTAGTGTAGACAAAGCTGAGGAATTTGGAGGGACTCATTATCAATTGAATCTTGCTTTCCCTACTGAATATCTGAATTCTATTTCAATTCCTGGTTTGCCATGTCATGAGTTGAAATTGAAAGATGGAGTTGTCGTCATGTTAATGAGAAATTTGAACCAAACTCTTGGTTTATGCAACGGAACTAGAATGATGATTACTAAGTGTTTGAAGCAATGTCTAGAATGTGAAGTAATTACTGGAAGCTTTGTTGGTACACGACACTTTATTCCCCGTATCGTATGTTGCCCCAGTGATTCTAGGCTTCCATTCAAACTTCTACGCAAACAAATGCCACTTCAAGTTTGTTATGCGATGACTATAAATAAATCTCAGGGCCAATCACTACAAAAGGCTGGATTGTACTTACCGAACTCTGTTTTCACTCATGGGCAGTTCTATGTTGCCATCAGTCGCGTTACATCTCCTGAAGGTTTAAAATGTTTCATAGATGATGAAAGTGGTTGTACAACGACTACTACTCAGAATGTTGTTTACAAGGAAGTCTTTTGCAATGTTCCAGCACCTTAGTCATGTGATCGTTTCGTTTGTTTTTTGTTAACATTTGTAAGAATAATGAAATGTTATTTGTTTTTTTATTAAATCGTTGTTTTATTCAACTAACCTTGAATTGAATGGTTGAAAATGATAAACAGACAAATCGACATATATAACACATAAGTAGTTTCAACATTACATGCATATTCTAAACTGAAATTGAAAAATACAGTCTAGGTTACATTGATAATAATAAACACAGTTATGTCCATAGACATCATACGATATTAGATTTCTGTTGTTACTTTGAACATGATTTTGTTATTAGGGAGATACTGAAAATTTATGCTCTGACCAACCACAAACTCATTTTTGCTGATGAATTGACTCCAGCCCTTTCCCAATCTGCATCGCTTTCCCTCTGCATTCCCTTTAATTGGGCACTTTTTTCCTTGATAAGATAATGTTACTGTCTTTTGATTTCTCCATTTTTTGTAGAAGTTGACTAGACTCCTTGGAATATACTACAAGTCCAATATTACGCCTTATAAGTTTAGTACAATTGATGAAAAGTACTAATTTAAATTGTAAGTTTAATATTTGGTACTTACCACTCCATGCGATTTGGCATCAAAATGTGAATTTTTAAGGCTGACACTGAAATTCTCTGTTTTGTTTTCAGAGTTTTCTTCTCTTGATAGTATAGGCAACGCTTCTATAGAAACATGATAATATTAATTTCTGGAAGTTTGAAATTAATCATAAAGAAGATATATGTCATAGTCTCCATACCTTCTACTATGTCATAGTCTTCAGAAGAAATATGCTCATCTCCATGAATTCCTTCTGTGTTCATGTAAAAAAGAGAAACACAATCATGTAATATTTCTCAACAGAAAGAACAATGCAAATTATTCTTCAATTTTTTTACCTTCATGTACCTCCGTTGAATCTGAGACAGACATGTAATTTTGAACAGTACTCTCCATTACAACTTCCTCCAGTAATAGTTTATTCTGTTGATCATATAGTATATCCACTCCATTTGGACCCAAAATGGACAAATAAAAAGTAGATTCTCCAAAGTACTCAAACACCATCATAGATTCAGGCATAATTGAGTAAAAATTGAGCAATCTCTGCAAGCCAAACATACACTTATCTTTTACACATAAAGCAGTTATCCACACTTTTCTATCTGCCATCCAAAGTTTCACAGCATTGCCTAATCTCCTTTCATACTTTTGCATGAACATCCGAGGAAGGACCTGCAAGTAATATGAATTTTCATTACTAAACAATTTACAATTTCCATTCTCCAAAAATAATGGAGAAAGTTTTGTATTGTTTTTTACAATTTCTCCCTTTTTCAAAGAATCTTTGTTACAAATGTGCAAGAAGCATGTCCTTGATTTGTTAAGTTCGTCTCCTATTCAGAAGAATCCCCATGTTAGTCTGAAACACTCTAAAAGTACATATAGAAGGTAAATTCCTAATTCATTAGTTACCTTTTGGAGGATTCCAGTTGGAAATATCTTTCAGCTTGAAGATTGCTACCCGGAGTGAATTTTTTTTGTTTGTGTTGTTAAAGATGCAAATGTCACCTTCGGATAAATTAGATTCTCTTGCAAAATCATTCCAACCATTTCCAAAACTCCAAATTCCATTGTCCTCTACCAAATCAATTTTCCAGTAGTTTTTGACAAATCCAACATCTACATAACCCACTTTATTATCAATGTTTAGTTTTCCCATTGCCTCCTTTGATAAAACCTGTTAATGGAAAAGAACAAAAGTTATAGATGAGGTCAGTACATAAATCATAATAATTTCGAAAATTAAAATTTTAAATTCAATTTACCTGATGTAAATCTTTGATTTCCAAATTTTTGTTGTCAATCTTCACCTCCCAGAGTTCATCACTATTATTGTACGCATTGAAGTTTAATGCAACTTCCAATATTTCCGTTTCAAATTTAGATTTCGTTATTAAATTAACATTGCTGCACATCAAGTTTTCAGTTTGGATTCCTGATTTCTTTGATGGTATGCTATGTAATGGATATTCAATCTCCACCACATAACAATTAAAAATGTGAACATTAAAATGTGAACCACCGGTGTATTGCAGTAGAGGTAAATTGTATTGTTTCAACCCATAGAAAGAAATCATGCATTGTAACCCTTCAATGGTTCCAGAAGTTTTTATAAATGTTGTCGGCCACATTGCACCAGATGGTACATATAAATACACTTTGTTGGGTAAATTCTCACCATATTGCTCTATGAACTCCTCAGGTAGTACCTACGAAGAATAATTGTTTTGAATATAGATACACTTTTTTTTGACAATAATGTATAAGATGAGTGTAAATTTATTCATACCAGAATTCCTTTTTCATAGCTTCTAGCCGAATGTAGACACATAAAATTTATTTGCAAAACCTGATCACTCATACTGATGTACCTAATATCCATGAAGCAATTACACTAAATTATAGCAGTAAGACTATATCTTGCATATGTATTGAATATAATACCCAATATGACGATTACTATGGTCAAATATATTGATGGATATGCAATTAGAACCCTAGAGCAAACAAAAAGCTTTATACATGTAAAGAATCATCCCTGAATTACCAGTCTACAAAGATGTAGTAGAATTAAATAGGAAGAGAAAAGAATTGACATACCTTATCAGAGCAGACAAATGAGAGGAGGCAAAGATTCTGAATCAGTCTTTCGCCACAATAAGAGTAACAAATCTATAAGAAAAGTAGTATATATACTGAGATTGGTTTATAACAATGTTAATGGTGTAAAAGGTATTTGGGTTGAATATTTTTCATCTAATTTCTTTGTACTGAATTTTATTATACTTTTGCGTTACTACGATGCTACTATACATAAAGAAAAAACTACCGATTTAATAGATTTAGAAATATTCGGAGTTGACTTATGATCGCAGGAAATTGTGCCCACGTGCAGAGTATCATTAAAGACGTCAATATTAAAATAGTTGGGTGTATTATTGAGTTCAAACTTTTCACGTCCGTTACTAATATAAAATTACACTAAGTAAAGGATGTAATGACATACAGATGTGTTGCAGTTCTCTCTCTTTCCATCATACAGTGACATCCTATAGCTCTAAAAAGGTAACCATTAAGATGTAGCTAAGTGATGAGTTGCACAGTTTTTTTTTTTATGGTTTTCCCAATGTAAAGTATGGCACCTGCATAGATTATAATATAGTGAAGATATGTTACTATTCCACTAAGATTGCAGAAGAATTTGTACTTTTCCGAAATGAGTGTACAATTTCACATATTTTGTACTGTTCGACTACATTTGGAAACCAAACAAAACTTTTCACAAAATGTCTATACTGGAACGTGTCAAATTACAATTGGTTAATATAATTATTAATTAAATAGACCTCATGTGCATTAATATAAATCTCCAAATAAAAACTTTTTATTTTGCCAAGTCGCCAATGCAACGTCATTTTTTACATTTTTTTGTTAATGTATTGTACTTAATTTTGTTTTTTTTTATTATTGATGATTAGTACCTTAAAATTTCAGTCTAAAATCCTATTTGTTTTACTTTAAGTAAAATGTTTTTATTTTACTTTTTTATTGAATCAAATGAAAATGATATAAAGTAAAATGCATTATGATATTCATTTAGTAAGACTTTATCCAAATTATAGTCCATTGACAATTATACAGTATACTTTTGAATAAAGAAAATATTAATTGAATTTCGACATTTAGTCATAATTGTATTCTATTAATTGATTTTTTACATTGATTGTATTTTATTATCAAATTCAATCAAAATTATATAAATTAAAATGCATCATGATATTGATTTAGTATGATTTTATTTAGTTCTGAATTCATTGAGAACTCTTATCTTTATATCATCGTAATTACTTTTTCAAACAAAAAACCAATATCATCAAAAAGCAATATATATTACATAATTTACATTAATAATGAAAATATATATTAAATAATTTACATCAATTGTATTCCACATATAAGTCAAATTACATAATTAAGCATTAAAAATATAAAGTAAAATGCATCATGATATTCTTTTAGTAAGACTTTATCTAATTTATAATCCATTGAGAAATTTGAATGTCAAGCACAATGTTGATTTTGGATGTCAAGCACAATGTCGATATCTTAATTGGTTGTTCAAATATCTAACCAACCTTATCGACAATACACTGTTTTCAATGTAAATGTCAACTGAGACGCCCAGAAACAACTTTTTTATGAATGATACTATCCACTATAGTTTTCAATATGGAAAAGAGAAACAAGTTTTTTATGAATGATACTATCCACTATAGTTTTCAATATAGAAAATCACAATTTTATGTTGACATTCAATCATAATTATATTTAACGACTTGAATGTTTACATTGATTGTATTTTATTATCAAATTAAATCAAAATTATATAAATTGAAATGCATCCTGATATTGATTTAGTATGTTTGTATTCAATTTTGAATTCATTGAGAACTCTTATCTTCATATTATCGTAATTACTCTTTCAAACAAAAAACCAATATCACCAAAAAAACAATATATATTACATAATTTACATTAATAATGAAAATATATATTAAATAATTTACATTAATTGTATTCCACATATAAGTCAAATTACATAATTACACTACGTCAAATTTTGGCTTCCGTCACATAAAATACGTGTGGCTAAGCACTTTACGTCACGTTTTAATTTTTCAGCAAAGTGTCACCTAAGGTCGGATCATTTTACGCCCCCTACGGCCACACCCCAGATGTGTGGCTGTAACTCAAAACAGAGTGACTAAAGCATACCACCCCTTGGGTCTGACAGCCCCTGTTTTAAGCTCAAAAGTGTGACTAAATACCAGCTTTCAGCCACAGGATGGGTCGTGGCTAAAGATAATTAATAACGTGGCTAAATACCAACATTCATCAAAGGCTTAGTTTTGGTCGCACTATTTATTGGTAAATCGTGGCAAAAAACTTGGGTATGGCCACATTTTATAATTTTTCTGTAGTCGTTTGTATGTTTTATATACTATTAAATAACTGCTTTTAGTCACTAATAATTGTAGTAACTATCCCCCAATATAATATAATAGGTAGTGTGGCTGAAGTGTGGTACTAGCCACACATACTTAACCACATCACAAACAGGTTTCATTTGTAATATAAATGACCACGGCCGTACCAAAAAGCCGATACAAATCACAATACCAAAAGGCCACAATCCAATTCAAAAAGGCCACAATATGCAAACAAGTAAAATGCCAAAATACAAGTAAAAAAAATGCCAAATTCCAAACTAGTCCATATTAATCCATAAAATCCATACTAAATCCATGATCCATAACAACGATATGGAGTATAACTCCACAATCCATAAAAACCACATAACCATAACCAGAGTACAGAAAATTAACAACTTATCGAAAAGTTCACAACCAGAAAACCACATTAACATGAGTCAAATTCAGTTTACAATTACACCACCAGCTTCCGCTTCTTCCTCAGCTTGTCTGCCTTGTTCGCCTTAGCCTTTGAACGTGTTACTGGGGAACCAGTAATGGTATTACATCTCTTCTTCTCCTTAACTTGATCTGCGCTATGTTCTTCCTTAGCTTGAGCTGCGCTATGTTCTTCCCCTTTCCCATTGGCCGTTGGATTTGGTACCTAGAGTAAAACATGAAAACAAATACGATGATCATTCCAACAGCCCTCAAGTTAAGACCATTCTAACACAAGTAATGTAATAACTTCAACGTTATAACTTCAACTTGCTTATGCTTCTGAATTTTACTTGAGATTGTTGATTCCTCTGATTGTCTCTATTGGCGGCATCAGTGATATCTTGTGTTGGGATTAATCTCCAAGAAGGAATTACTAGGGCAAGCTGGGCAAGAACACTTCTCACCATTTGATTTGGTGTTATGGCATCTGCAACCTAGATATTTAGCCAACAAAATCATGTTAAATTATGTACATAATGTACTGATCACTCAAATAATCAGGCATTACAAGCATTTACCATTGCTTGATAGAAACAAGAATCCATCTATGTGTTCTATCGCTTCTGATATATCGAAGAGATAAAAGGATTATATTTCATCTTCAGCAGCCTCGAAACAGAGACATATACACAACAAAACAGATTATTACACATATATGAAAACACACAAATAATGATAATAAATGATTAGACTATGTGCTTGTCGTATAGTACATACACAGGTGACCAATCTTACACTCTACAGAGGGACTACTGCCAACTGCCAGCTTAAAATCAACTAAGTTTCTTACACATAGTACGGGGACTATAGCTCCAAATATATCTATACCTCAGATAAAATTGGAGTCATGAAATTAGTCATCATCTCAATGAAATGAAGAAATGGATTGCATAGTATTCAACTGTATTCAGGGAAATAACAAAAAAGTCCGAGGAAAGATCACAGAATACTAACACGATATCAAGCCCAAACACATTTTCCCCCCAATACAACCACAATAACATCAACCACTACACTGAACAACAACTAATTCAACAATCATATATAACAAACAAATCGGCTCAATATCGTATATAATTATAACTTATCACCACAAAAGCATAAATCAATCATACATACATACAATACAATCAAATTTTGAACAAAACATTATCGAAATATTCGAAAACAAAACAATATCGAAACAATCGAAAATGAAACAACATCTCATACCTGCCGACAACAGTAACCAGTAAACAGCGATTGAGAGAGCTTGGGATTTGCTCGATGTATGTGTTCCCTGCTTTTGTCACAAACAGAAATTGATAATCAAGATAATGAAAGCACCTTTATGTTTGTGACAAAAACACGAACACCTACATCTACCAAAATCAACTGACCAACAAACAGATCGGGGCCGGGACTATCTAGCAAAATCAATTTGTATGTGTGTGTTTGATTTGAACTTGAGCCGTGAACATACTGAAATCGAGCTAAGAGCCGTGAACATATGTGTGTGCTGAAAAAGAAGGGGGAAAATGGGGAAATGAAATACTGGGTAGGGAGGGAAGTGAATTATTGGGTACATAGGAGGGAAAGAGGAAGCGGGAAATGAAATATCGTTTAGATTTAGATTTTTATACAACGTCGTACAAGATATATTTAAAGTCGTACAAGATAAATTTAAAGTCGTACAAGATAAATTTAGATTTTTTTTTTAAAATTTTGCATAGCACTAATATAAGTAGTTGTTCACATCCGTACGGTTGGATCGTCCAAAAATAAATTTAAAAAAATAGTTTGTTAAGTGGGTGGTACTCTCGTTTCTCGAAGTAGTACTTTCACTTGATTTTTGTTATAAAGTCGTACAAGATAAATTTAGATTTTTTTTTAAAATTTTGCATATCACTGATATAAGTAGTTGTTCACATCCGTACGGTTGGATCGTCCAAAAATAAATTTAAAAAAATAGTTTGTTAAGTGGGTGGTAGTCTCGTTTCTCGAAGTAGTACTTTCACTTGATTTTTGTTATAAAGTCGTACAAGATAAATTTAGATTTTTTTTTAAAATTTTGCATATCACTGATATAAGTAGTTGTTCACATCCGTACGGTTGGATCGTCCAAAAATAAATTTAAAAAAATAGTTTGTTAAGTGGGTGGTAGTCTCGTTTCTCGAAGTAGTACTTTCACTTGATTTTTGTTATAAAGTCGTACAAGATAAATTTAGATTTTTTTTTAAAATTTTGCATATCACTGATATAAGTAGTTGTTCACATCCGTACGGTTGGATCGTCCAAAAATAAATTTAAAAAAATAGTTTGTTAAGTGGGTGGTACTCTCGTTTCTCGAAGTAGTACTTTCACTTGATTTTTGTTATAAAGTCGTACAAGATAAATTTAGATTTTTTTAAAATTTTTGAAAATTACTAATATAAGTAGTTGTTCATATCCGTACGGTTGGATCACCCAAAAATTAATTTAAAAAAATAGTTTGTTAAGTGGGTAGTAGTCTCGTAGCGGGAAATAGTACTTTCACTTGATTTTTGTTATAAAGTCGTACAAGATAAATTTAGATTTTTTTTTAAATTTTGCATATGTCTTCTAAATATTCCAAAATGATTTAAAAAAATTAGATGAATTAAATTTGGAGTTTTGGTATTTTAAAATGATTTTTGAAAATTAATTTTCATTTCGAGGTAAAACTTGTAAAAATCATAATAAATTCATTTTTGATCCCAAAATTATTTTAAAAATATGGGAATGAAGCTAATTTTGTGATCTTGTTTTTTTTAATTAAAATTTTGATTTTAGAAATTATCTTCTATTTAAACTTCAGATTAATAAGTGATTAAATTTGATTTTCAGCAAAGTAGTATAATAAATTAGTAAAGTAGAGGGTACATATGGTTATGTTTTTGTCCCTAATTCATTGCTACACACAGCAGTACAGTCGAGTACTGTTAGCCACACTCTCTTCTATTTTGCCGCCTAAAACAAGAACCCCAATCATATCCTTTTTTTCCCTCTTATACAACAACAATTGGTTCTAGATTTGATTGAAATACCCAAGATTAACAAAGCCCCTTTCTGGAGAAGATGAGCGGAGGCACTGTTCAGTTCAATTGGCATGACACAACGCCTTTATGTCTTAACCCTAGGTTTTCACCCCTCTCTGGCGAAGATGATGTCCGGCAATTAGTACCTGTATGTCTCCTCTCTCTCTCTCTCTCTCACTCTCTCTCTCTGGCTAAATCTATTAAGTCTTGCGTCTATTGGAAATCTAAGTTAATATGATTAACTTAGTTAATGAATGTTTATTTTCTGGAGACTTTAATTTTAGTTTTAATTGATTAACTGACTTTGAGAATATGTTTATTGAAATATTTTGACTAAAACTGTTCGTATTAATCTAAGAGAGTTTATTGCGTCTATTGGGAATCTAAGAGACTACAACTGCATGCAATTATGACATTGATCTCAGTTAATATGAGCGTTGTTTCATATGCCTTACACTCTTCTATTTAAACCATCCCTAGTTAATCCCCTTTCTCATCCTCTCAAACATTCTTAATTGTTATCAAACCCCCCGTCTATCAAATGGCCTTCAACGCTCTCACCATACGTATTGCCAATATAGTGTTCAATTACGACAACTTCACGATCGTAGTGGAAGGTGCAAGCTTTCCAGTGGACGCTGTTCCAAAGAACATCAGCTCTGAGTTCTCCTATGATCAGCAAATCGAGTGGATGTTTCTGCTGATGCACTTCGATCTAGAGAAGGAGAGGAGGGAGGCGGAGCGTCTCCGGGCCCTGGAGTTGCGTGAGAGGATCATTGGACTGGCTGTCACCATATCCAGGATTTACAAGAGGAGGAGGGAGACTGGTTCTTAGAATTTTGTTATTATTTCTTTGTAATTTTTTTTTTTGCAATGTTATGCAAGTGTTATGACGTAAGGAGATAGTTGTTATCATGACAGTGTGGAAGTATTTTTATTTTTATCATAACAATTGTTATTTATAGTGTTATGTATGAGTTCTTTTTGTCTTTTTCTATTTTTCAAGAAGGAATAGCTAGGTAAATCTGCATATAAGGTAATTTTTGTAGTAATTGTCATCCCTAATACTCTCTTGTTTGACATGGTCATTGTTCATTATTGGTAGCTTAGATGCATTTGATTTGCAGAAAGAAACATGGTGTATGACGTGCTTAGAGTTTCATTGTTTATTGATCATTAGCTTGTAAGTATGCAGTTGTAGACCTGTAAAAGATGTGTACTTGATGAATGTTCTACAGATTGACTTGCATGATGGTTAAATCTGATTTATGTTTACTCACATATTGAGGTATTTATTAATGTTACATCAATGTTGACAATCTTCACTGATTTTGACCAAGGGAGATCTCAGCAACATATAGAGAATACTTGTAATATCAGCAATACTAATACTGGTTTGGGTGCTCCTCAACATGTAGAGAATACTGGTTTCAAGGTTAGTGTATAGTCTGTGATTTAGAAGTATAATTGCTTATTCTTTTTCATATTTTGGGTTGATTTTCATAATGATTTCACTTGCCAGTCCTCGACGCAGGTGGAGCTCACAGAAGCACATTTCTATGTACTGCAAAATACGCCTGAAGTTGTGCCGTATATCGAGTAAGGACTCCTACTGAACATGTTTATTTGTGTTTTTCTTTTATTTAACAGTAGGATCAGATTTGATACTCATTTTTGTACTTGCAGACAACACATGACATTTTTGAAAAACAAACATCCTGGTAAACGACAAGCATGGCTGGAGAAAGAGCATAGCACAACGTTTGGTCACTGGTTACGCAACAAGGTAATATTTAAATCAGTATGATCTTAGTTTTTTCTCAATTGTAATTTGTGCAAGCTGAATCTTATCATTGTTATTGTGTAATTTAGGTTGAAAGCGAGTTATCGATCTCCAACGAAAGTGTATCAGAAACAGTTAAGTGGATCTCACATGGAGCACGCAGAATCGTGAACAAATACGATGTATAATGTTATCATTGTCTTGGTCATTTTCTTTGTTTTTTATTTGATGAAGAATTAATATGTAATGGTGAATTCTAATGTTGGCCGAATGACATGGATTAGTTGAATTGTTCTAGTTTTAAGCTTCATTATCAAGTTTTAAGCTCATCTGGTATGCAACTTGGATAAATCAAGTTTGTGTTTGTCATTTCTGGTTAATCTGCTATACCAATACTTCATGTCCAGTGGTCAAATATTTTGCCACACCCAAATGTAATAATGTGACAGATCAGTTGGAAATGAGGATCCTCAAAACAGAATGCTCTGTTCCTGAAAACAGAGTACTTTTTAGTCACACAATAATACAGTCACTAGTTTTTAGCTGCCTTAGCGAACAAAGATCTGACATAATGCAGAAAACTCTACTTTTTAGTCACATATAAAATGTAGTGACCATAGGTTATTTCACATTTAGCCACATCACCGAAAATGACTGTGACCGTTTGGTAACATTTAGATACAGCAAAGAAGCGTCACTATTTTTTGTCACACTTCTATCTCTCAAGTATGACTATAAATGTTGGATTTGGTCAAAGTCAACAAAAAAAACATGCTGTTTCATCTCTCAATTGTCACACTTTTATAAATTGTGACTAAATCTGCCAAAAAATGTGTTTTCGGTCACTCAAAAAATAATTGTGTGGCTAAAACTTGGGACGGTGACCTTTAGCCACTCATTTTTTCCAAAGTGTCACAGCCCTTACTGTACAAAAGAGTGACGAAAGCCCAAATTTGACGTAGTGTTAAGCATTAAAAATATAAAGTAAAATGCATCATGATATTCTTTTAGTAAGACTTTATCCAAATTATAATCCATTGAGAAATTTGAATGTCAAACACAATGTCGATATTTTAATTGGTTTTTCAAATATGTAACCAACCTTATCGACAATGAACAGTTTTCAATGTAAATGTCAACGGACACGCCGAGAAACAACTTTTTTATGAATGCCAATATGTATATTTTTCAATAAACAAAATATTAATAGAATGTTCACATTTCGTCATAATTATATTTTATTAATGGGATGTTTACCTTAATTGTATTCTATTGTCAAATTGAATCGAAATTATATAAATTGAAATATATTCCCTTGATTTGATTTAGTATGATTTTATCCAACTTTTAAATTCATTGAGAACTCTTATCTTCATATTATCGTAATTACTCTTTCAAACAAAAAACCAATATCATAAAAAAACAATAATATATTTGATAACCCAACAAAATACAATTACAACATTGATCATGAAAATATTATTAAATAATTTACATTAATTGTATTCCAAATATAATTCAAATTACATAATTAAGCATTAAAAATATAAAGTACAATGCATCATGATTTTCATTTAGTAAGATTTTTTACAAAATTTAATCCATTGAGAATTTTAAATGTCAAGCACCACTTCGATATCTTAATTGGTTGTTCAAATATCTAAAAAAGGTTATCGACAATGCATTGTTTTCAATGTAAACGTCAACAGACACGCCGAGAAACAACTTTTTTATGAATGCCATACTTTTCAATATAGAAAATATTAATTTAATGTTGACATTCAGTAATAATTGTATCTAATGACTTGAATGTTTAAATTGATTTTATTTTATTATCAAATTTAATTGAAATTATGTTTTTATCCAATTTTTAATTCATTGAGAAATCTTATCTTCATATTATCGTAATTACTCTTTCAAACAAAAAACCAATATCATCAAAAAACAATAATATATTTGATAAGCCACCAAAATGCTATTATATAAATTGTATTTTATTGTCAATAACATTTCTTTACGTAGCTTTTAGAATCTACGAGTATATAAATTGAAATGCATCCTGATATTGATTTAGTACGATTTTATCCAACTTTAAAATCATTATGAACTCTTATTTTCATATTATCGTAAAAACTTTTTGAATCAAAAAAACAATAGCATCAACAATAATATATTGGATAACACACCAAAATGCTATTACAACATTGATAATGAAAATATATAAAATTATTTACATTAACTGTATTCAAAATATAATACAAATTACATAATTAAGCATTGAAAGGGACCGAATTTGGACGTATTTAATTTGAAGTTAAAATTGCTTATTAATTTTTTTTTTTTAAAATTTTAAAAGCTGGCAAATAAATATTATATACAAGATAATAGTACAGGATGTGACTACACAATAAGACATAACTCCACAAGTAATAAACTTGAGTATTTCCAAACAAAATATCCAAAAAATCTTATCTATCTTTCATTTGCATCTTCATGGAGTATGTAAGCTTAGCTGACCTTGAACTAACAACCAAACATGATGGGAAAATCAAGGTGCGGTTGGCTAGGAAATGGAGAGAAAGCAACAGACACAGTGGAACTCCGATGAATGGCGTTCATTTGATACTCATTGATGAATATGTAAGTTAAAAACTTTTGTTAGTTTTATACATTTGAGACCCATTCATTCCAATTTCGGACAGTTTTATACATTGAATTTGTTAACACAGCACACGCGAATGCATGGTTGGATCAAATCTTCTCTCCTAGAAATTTTTTGTTAGGAATATGTTGTTCTTGATGATAATGATAAAAACACTTAGTAGATTTTGTATTAAGTTCTTTTGTAACTGTCAACGGAATGGCATGCTTTGCAGTGTTTCGTTGACAGGAAGCTCATCAACGAAATGAGTGTTGTAGCAATTGCATTGTACAATACTTCACAGTATGATAGGCATTTTGTTGTATGTATCAGATAGGTTTTCTAAGTCATGTTGACTAAGTACTAGATAGGCAAAATAGGTTGGTTAATTGTACATATATTATGCCTTGTAATTTTGCCTAAGTGAAGACATGTCAACGGTATGAAGATTACTCTGTCAACGGTATGGAGTTTACCCATCAACGAAACAAGGGAAACACCATCAACGAAATGGAGAATAAAGCTATCAACGAAACACATCTCCATGCCATCAACGAATCATTATTGCTTTTCTATATAATTGACAAAGTGATAGTGACAGGTTCCTGACAGATCAAAAAGGAGATGTGGAAGTGTACTTTGCATTGGAAACCATTAAAATGGACATGGGGAATAAGGAAACATCCCAGTTTCCAATTGGGCTCTTGGGAGTGATCATAATAAGCATAAAGACAAAAGCAAGGATCTCCAAGGACCACTGGACAAAGGGATGAAAAGCAAACTATTGGCGGTTACTCATTGTACTTTTAGTGTAACCAAAAGTAGGGTTGTAAACTTGGGTTTATATAACCAAGTGTAGCAGTTACTTTAGAAGTAAGAAGAAAAACAAAGAGTTTGTATTAGCTATCTTTGAGAGCATTTTTCTTCTCAACAACCTTGTAACTGAGCAGCTGTGTACATTTGTATCACAGATTATTTCCGCAATAAAAACACTTCAGTTGGATCATCAAACAATCCAACTGAATTATTTATATCTTGTGTTTTTATTTATTCAGTTCAGTTTAATTTTATAAAGTATTTTTAAGTTAAAGAAATATCAAGAATTGTATTCAACCCCCCCCTTCTACAATTCTGTTAGGTCATTTGGGATTAACAATTGGTATCAGAGCAAGCTTCTAACATACAAGAAGTTTAAAGATCAAGACCAAAAACAGAAACCATGGTGAAGAAGGATGCAGGTGTGAAGATACCAGTTCTTGATAAGGACAATTACTTTCACTGGAAAGTAAAGATGCATTTGCACCTCATGTCTATGGATGAGAGGTATGTAGACTGCATTGAGAAAGGTCCACACGTTCCCATGAAGCTTGATTCGAGAGTTGGACTGCCAGATGATGCTCCTGATGTAGAGATTCCAAAACTTGTCTCAGAATGGACTGTTGAAGATGTTGCAGAAGTCCATAAAGACAAAAGAACCATGAACATTCTGTTTAATGGTTTGGAGCAAGAGATGTTTGACAATGTTATCAACTGTACAACCTCTAAGGAAGTATGGGATACTGTTAGAACTCTCTGTGAAGGAACTGAGCAAGTCAGGGAAAATAAAATGCAACTCCTTATACAACAATATGAGCATTTTCATTTTAAGGCTGGTGAAACCCTAAATGACACGTTTAGTAGGTTTCAGAAGCTTTTGAATGGATTAAAGCTGTATGGGAGGATCTATCAAACTAAGGATTCAAACCTTAAATTTCTCAGAGCTCTTCCAAAAGAATGGAAGCCTATGACTGTTTCTCTTAGAAACACTCAAGAGTACAAAGACTACACTCTTGAAAGGCTTTATGGAACCTTGAAGACTTATGAGCTGGAAATGGAGCAAGATGAGGAAATTGAAAAGGTACAGAAGAAGGGTGGATCTATTGCATTGATTGCATCTGTGAACCAACTGGAAGATGATAGTAAAGAAACTGCAAAGGCCACAACTAGTCGACCTAGTTGTAGGAGTGATGTTAGCAAGGGTAAAGACAAGATGACAGAAGAAGAAGAAGAATCAGAACCAGCCAACTTGAATGACTTAGATGAGATTGATGAGCACATTGCTTTTCTGTCTAGGAAATTCTCTAAGTTCAAGTTCAAAAGAAACTCAGAGGCAAGGCCACCAAGAAGAGACTTTCAACCTAGCAAAACAAACTGGATTGAAAAGTCTAAGTCAAAATGTTTCAATTGTGGAATGCTTGGTCACTTTGCTGGAGACTGCAGAAAGCCCAAGGTTGAGAAGGGCAACAGGAAATTTGAGCCTGTTGATTATAAAAAGAAATACTTTGAACTTCTCAAGGAAAAAGAAAAGGCTTTCATGTCTCAGGAGTATGACTGGGCTGGTAATGGTGAAGACTCTGATGATGATGTTGAGTATGTCAACTTGGCTCTTATGGCTGACAATCATGAGCAGGAAGCAAGTTCCTCAAGCAACCAGGTAACAATTACTAATCTTTCTGAGCTTTCTAAAGAGGAATGCGATAGTGCAGTAAATGAAATGTCTACTGTATTATATAATTTGCGTGTTACTCTTAAATCACTTACTAAAGAGAATTCAAGAATAAAAGAGACCAATCTGCTCTTAAGTGATAGGAATGCAATGTTAGAAGCACAGCTCATTGAATTTGAGAAAATGAGATGTGTTAGTAGGGATGCTAAGAAGGAACTTGAGAACGTGTTACAAAGGGAAGAAATTCTTAAAACACAACTTGAAATAGAACAAGGTGTGATTGCAAAATGGAAAGATGCCAGGAATGTTGCTACCAACATCATTAATGTTCAAGGTATGGAATCTTTCTGTGAGCAATCATGGAAAAAGAACAAAGAGAAGCTAGGGTGTGTTGGTGAAACCTTAGAATCAGAAACAGAGTCAACAAACAACAATGATCATTTGTTGGAGGTTGATATGTCAACGGAATGCAATGTTTCGTTGACACATGAACCATCAACCGATCAGGCTGTTTCGTTGACAGACAAAAGAAAAGAGAAACTCACTAGACTTAATGACAAGTATGGTCCTGTTACCAAGAACTTTGTTCAAGGTGAGTCTAGTAATTCAAAGAAAGTTGAGAAGCCTGTTGAGAGAGCTAATGTAGGTCACTTGTCTAACAAGCAATTGAAAGATAAGGTAGAAAAAGTTCAAAATGAGGCTAAGGGAAATAAAAAGAATAACAGGAATGGCAAAGTAGGAATTAACAAACACAACAATTACACACCTGATAAATATGCTCCTAGAAAGACATGTGTTAATTGTGGAAGTGTTAGTCACTTGTCTACTAACTGCAAATCTGTTAAGAAAACTGCTAATGTGAAAATTCCCAAGCCTGCAAGGAATAGTCCTATGCCTACAATGCCTGTTATGCCTAACATGTTTGCTCCATATGCACAATTTCAGAATCCATATGCTAACATGTCATTTGTGCAAAATCCATACATGAATATGTTTAATGTGCCACAAATGCCATGGAATATGAATAACATGTTTGTACCTCCAAATATGCATGCTGTAAATGAAGATATGAGCAACCCTCAGAAATCAACACCAAGGGTAAAGATTGATTTGAATCAATCTGAGCCCAAAGTGAAAAATGGTACAAAAGGGAATGCAAAGGCTAACAAGACAGGACCCAAGGAAACTTGGGTACCAAAATCAACTTGATTTGGTTTTGTTGTGTGCAGGGAGACAAAAGGAATCTTTGGTACTTGGATAGTGGTTGTTCAAGACACATGACTGGTGATTCTACCCTGCTCACAGAGTTTCAGGAAAGAGCTGGCCCTTGTATTGCTTTTGGAGATGACAGCAAAGGCTACACAAAGGGATATGGCTTGATTTCAAAAGAGAATGTCATCATAGATGAGGTTGCATTGGTGGATGGTCTTAAGCACAACTTGCTTAGTATCAGCCAACTTTGTGACAAAGGATTTTTAGTTACTTTTTCAAAAGAAGCCTGTGTTGTTTCTAAAGGAGGAAACAACAATGTGGTAATGACTGGATTCAGAAGAGGGAATGTGTACATTGCTGACTTTAGTAGCACAAGTTCAGACACCATCACTTGTCTTTTCAGCAAGGCAAGCAAGGATGAAAGTTGGTTATGGCACAAGAAGTTATCCCATCTGAATTTCAAAGTCATGAATGATTTGGTGAGGAAAGATCTTGCTAGAGGAATTCCACAGGTGGAGTTCTCCAAGGATGGTTTGTGTGATGCCTGTCAAAAGGGAAAACAGAAGAAGGCATCATTCAAAAGCAAGACAGTGTCATCAATTGTCCAGCAGCTTGAATTGCTTCATATGGACCTATTTGGCCCTGTAAATGTTATGTCCATCTCAAAGAAGAAATACTGTCTTGTGATTGTTGATGATTTTTCTAGATTTACATGGACTTTCTTTTTGCACTTTAAAGATGAGGCAAGTGAAATCATTATCAATCACATCAAGATGGTAAACAATCATCCTGACTTGAAAGTAAGAAGGATCAGGAGTGACAATGGGACAGAATTCAAGAATTCAAGCATAAAGGCTTTCTGTGAAGAAAATGGTATTTTACATGAGTTTTCAGCAGCAAGGACACCACAGCAAAATGGTGTAGTTGAAAGGAAAAACAGAACACTTATTGAAGCTGCAAGGACAATGCTAGATGAATCAAAGTTACCAACTTATTTTTGGGCTGAGGCAGTTAACACAGCTTGCTTCACTCAGAATATTTCTTTGATTAATCAGGCCAAAGGAATGACCCCTTATCAGTTACTCAAAAGAAAGAAGCCACTATTGGATTTTCTTCATGTCTTTGGATGCAAGTGCTTTGTTCTGAGAAATCAAGCTGAGCATTTGGGGAAATTTGAAGCAAAGGCAGATGAAGCAATATTTGTGGGATATGCAGCAGGGAAAGCTTACAGAGTCTTTAATCTCAGAATCAACATTGTTATGGAATCTGTACATGTTGTTTTTGATGATCTCAAATTACAAGGTCTCTGTGATGAAGGTTTCCATGAAAGTCTCTCTTTTGAGAATGAGGAAGGAGAACAAGTGAATCATGATAAGGCTACTGAGAAACAGCCTAAAGTGGTTGTATCTAGCACAGATGAAAGCAGCAGTGAAGATGAAGTTGCTGCATTAAGATTGAAAAGAATAGCTGCTAGTAGACCAAATGATCATTTCGTTGACAGTCATGATGGTGGTTTCGTTGACAGTCAAAATGAGCGTTTCGTTGACAACCAAAATGGTCATACCGTTGACAGTCATAGAAATGGTTCTAGAAGTGATCATTTAGGGACAACAAACTCAGGGGGAGTTTCTCAAGGACAAATGTCCAATCAAGGCAATCATGATCATGAAGCTACCTCGTCTAGAGCAAATCTACCTCCCTCAAGAAAATGGACTAAAGATCATCCCTTTGAACTCATTATAGGTGATGTTTCTTCAAAAGTCCAAACTAGAAGAGCAACTCAAGAAGAATGTCTATATAGCAGCTTTCTGTCTCAAGATGAGCCAAAGAAAGTTGAGGATGCACTTCTAGATCCAGATTGGGTTTTGGCTATGCAAGAAGAGCTAAACCAATTTGAAAGGAACAATGTTTGGAAGCTGGTGCCCAAGCCTAAAGACAGGAGTGTCATAGGCACAAAATGGGTGTTCAGAAACAAGATGGATGAAAATGGCATAGTCACAAGGAATAAAGCAAGACTGGTTGCAAAAGGCTACTCACAGGAAGAAGGAATTGATTTTGATGAAACATTTGCTCCTGTTGCAAGACTAGAAGCAATAAGGATTTTCCTAGCCTATGCAGCCCATGCCAATTTCAAAGTCTATCAAATGGATGTGAAAAGTGCTTTTCTGAATGGGGAATTGGAAGAGGAGGTCTATGTGAGTCAACCTCCTGGTTTTGAAGATGATGATTTTCCTGAATATGTATACTTCCTCCTCAAAGCACTCTATGGTTTGAAACAAGCACCTAGAGCCTGGTATGACACACTCTCACAGTTTCTTCTTGAGAATCACTTCACTAGAGGTACTGTAGATAAAACTCTTTTTCATAGGATTGTGAATGGCTCTACTATACTTGTTCAAATTTATGTAGATGACATAATCTTTGGGTCTACAGATGTGAAGCTTTGTCAAAAGTTTGCCAAGCTTATGCAAAGTAAATATGAAATGAGCATGATGGGAGAATTAACTTACTTTCTTGGTCTTCAAGTGAAGCAAGTTAATGAAGGCATTTTTATTAGTCAAACAAAATACATTCATGATTTATTAAAGAAATTTAACTTAATGGAATGCTCTCCTGCCAAAACTCCCATGCCCACTGCCACCAAACTTGAATTGAATACTAAGGAAAAATCTGTGGACATTTCAAGTTACAGAGGCATGGTAGGCTCACTTTTATATTTAACAGCTAGTAGACCTGATATTATGTTTGCTACATGTCTATGTGCTAGATTTCAGGCTGATCCTAGGGAATCCCATTTAGTTGCTATTAAAAGGATTTTCAGATATCTCAAGGGAACACCAAACCTTGGCATTTGGTACCCTAGAGAATCTGGTTTTGAACTAATTGGTTATTCAGATGCAGATTATGCAGGATGTAAAATTGACAGGAAAAGCACAACAGGCACCTGTCAATTCTTAGGAAACAAGCTTGTGTCATGGTTCAGCAAGAAACAAAACTCAGTTTCCACCTCCACAGCTGAGGCTGAGTATATTGCAGCTGGAAGTTGTTGTGCACAGATTTTATGGATGAAAAATCAACTACTTGATTATGGATTAAGAGTTGAGAAAATTCCTATTTTCTGTGACAACACTAGTGCCATTGCCATTACTGAGAATCCAGTGCAGCATTCAAGAACCAAGCACATTGACATCAAGTATCATTTCATTAGAGAACATGTTATGAATGGTACTGTGGAGTTACATTTTGTTCCAAGTGAACAACAACTTGCAGACATCTTTACCAAGCCACTTGATGAATCAACATTCTCAAGATTAGTAAGTGAGCTAGGTATGCTAAATTTCTCTTAATTATTTTTGAGATATTTGCAAGTCATAAAGCAGCCAGAAATTTGCTATGTTTTTCTGTGAATAAATTTTCTCAGGAAAAGGTAAAATTTTGTCTAAGTCAAAATTACTATGCCAACGGAATGCACCATTTCGTTGACAGTCTTAGCAGTTTTCTGGGTGTTTCGTTGATAGCTCTTTTATATCAACGAAACGCAGCTTTATCAACGAAATAAGACGGGACTTTAACCGCCCAATCCTGATTCGTTGATTTAGCGCTTTTTATCTGAACCGTTGAAATGTGACACGTCTTTTACCACGATCTATGCATACACCCCTGTAAGTATAAATCATGGTAATACTTTAAGAGTAACGGTTATATTTTTAAGCCAATCCAGTAATTTACATTTATTATTGGATTCATTTTCTGAGAATTTTTGGGGGAGTATTTAAGAAATTTTATTCTTATTTCTTTTTACCTGTTCTCAAAAATTCCAAAGGCTTTTTCTCTCTTCTTCTCTCTTTCAATCAATTCAGTTCGAAGCTTTCCTTTAATCAACAATGGCACCTATAGTTAAGCTTATGTCTGCTGGAGGGTTCATCTATGAGAAGAACAACTCCATCCCTTTTGTTGTCAAGGAAAACCCGAACAGTCTGTTCTTCAAAATGATGGATTTCATGAAGAATTGCAAGTTGAGCTATGCAATGTTTCACTCTACACCACTCTACAATGAGATAATCGAGGAAATTTGGACCTCATGTGAGTATAGTGGAACACACTGCACACTAAAATTCACTCTTCAAGGTAATGAGTACATAGTTAATTCTGATGTTTTGCAAGCATGTTTACATATTCCTGATAATAACTGTGATGCTTTGCCTACTAACACTGAAATAACTACCATGTTAAATTCTATAAACTACTCTTTGCCTACTGATAATCTGGGTAGAATAATTAGGAGAGGTTTGGTTAGAGAATACAGTTATTTAGCTGATGCATTCATTAAGGTCTTTTCTGGAAAGATTAGTAATTTTGATGCATTAACTAACTCTATGTTAATTCTCCTAACCATGCTTCTAAATGATAGATATCACAACTTTAGCACCCAACTTATGTATGAAATTGGTGCTAAGTTGGGTGACAAAGCAAATAGGAAGAAAAATATCTATTATGCTAGGTTTCTGATGATGTTGGCTAACCATGTTAGTCCAGCACCATTAGTTATCTCTAACCCTAATGCCAGGTTCGAGTGCTTTGTGCAAGAAAAGAGAGTATTGACAGACATACTCAGGCTGAACCACAATGGTGATGTTCCAGTGGTGTATCTGCCAATCATTGAGGTAACTACTACTATCCCTGTTAGTGTAGCTAACACCTCTACTGTTTTACCTTCCAATGTTGCTATGGAGTCTGTAGCTGTGACCCAACAGGCTCCTACCCTAGCAACAAAACCAAAATCAAAGAAATCCTCCAAGCCAACCTCAGGTGCTTCTCAAAAGGCACCTGTTGTAAAAACTACCACACAACCTAAGGGGAGTGAGTCTGGAGTTGTGAGAGGTGAGGGAAGGGGTGAACATCAAAGAAACCCCAAGGATAAGGAAGGACAGGTTAGTGTGTACCAGCCAAGCCCCATTATGTCTTCCCAACAAGGCACAATGAGTAACATGGATTTAAGCACAAGTCTAATTGCATCCTCCCAAAAGGATGTGATTATTGAAACAAGCTCTCCTCCTAGAGCACAGTCCAAAAGGGTAAGGGACACTTCTAGCCCAAAGTCTACATTTTCCCAATACCAAAGGAGAGTGAAGCAAAAGTCCAAGGGTACACAGGGTGCACACACACTGGAAGCAACACTTCCAGTTTCTCAAATTCAGTTTGATGTAACCCCTATCATTACTCTGGGGTTACAGTCCCATTCTCTAAACATCAATCTTGAATTATCTCCATCAAATTCACCAACTCAATCTTTAGATGTGGACATGATCCATACATCTATTCCTGATTCTCCAACTCTAATCTTGGAGAAGCCCCACTCTGAAGCTGGTGGCCATCACTTGTTAAGTGATTTGTTGGGCCATCAACCAATTTTTCCTGAAGTTGCAAGGGGATCTGTGGACCATTCTTTAAAATCAATCACCACAGACTCTACTGTAATTTCTCATTCTCAAAGTGCTTTCTTGACTTCATCAACGAAACAGTCTATTTCGTTGACAAGTATTTCTCCATCAACGGTATCCATACCGTTGACAGTTCAAACTACCATTCCGTTGATAGTTCACTCTGCACCTTTAATTGAAAATCAAGTTGTTCCCACAACTAGTGCAGATGATCTAGTGGTAATTGAGACACTTCTAGGACTGAGAGGGAGTGAAATTGAGAGGCTGGCTTGCAGCCAGGCAAAAGGAGAGCTTGAGAGTGAGAGGCTGGCTATTTCTTCCAGCCAGGCAAAAGGAGAGATTGAGAGTACCACCTTAGTAGGTGAAGGTGAGGGTGTGAGAGGTGTGAGCCATGGGGAGCCCATGATGCAAGAAAAGAGTGGAGAGAGAGAAGGGACTACAGGAGCTATAAGGGGGGAAGCAGCCATTGCAAGTGAGTTAATGGAGGTCAGTGAGGGAGAAAGGGAACTTACTTTCCAAGAGCATTATCAACAAACTCTGGATAGTATTTCCCTGGATCCTGAGACCTTTACTCATCCTGTGCCAGCCTATCAAATTATGGCTCAGCAGGGCAATGTGGAGGCAGAAAGGTCACTAAATCTAATTCATACAACTGCATCAATGCAAAGAGCAAAGGATGCACTGACCAATCTACCTTCAGGAGCTGCAGCAAGTGGAGAATTTGAGTTTTCTGATGATGAGGACAGCTATGGTGATAATCTACAGGTGGCCACCACTTCACAGACTGGGACTTCTGTGGTGCCTCCTACACCAGGCTGGCTTTCTCAAGGTATGCATGGTAGAGCCACTCTAGATGCTGCTATCTCCAGGCAGTACAATGAAGCCTACTTAGCTCATGAGTCTGCAAATGCAAGGGACAAGAAATTCTACAAGGCCATCATGGATTCTCTGGAAATTCAAAGGCTACAAATGATGCAGACAAGGATTGAGGCTACAGAAATCAAGGACTCTATTAGCAATTTCAGGGATGCTAACTACAGGATGATGGATGAAAAGCTCCCTCTTCTCACTATGTCCAGAATGAACAGGTTTTTCTCTAAGGAACCTGAAGTGGCTACCTCCTTGAAGACTCTCTCTTCTAGAGTGGACAAGGTGGAAGCTACTTTATCTCAAATGCAAAAGGAACAGGAGAAGCAGACTCAACTTTTGGCCCAGCTAGTGGCAGCTCAAGGACTCCCAGTTGTCTCTCTTGATGATAACAAAAAGGGGGAGAAATCTCAGGAGCTAACCATTCAAATCACAAAGGTGCTGGTCCCAGCCATCACATTGCCACAGGAGCCACTAGCAATGGGGGAGTTTGGGAAGAAGAAGAAGGATAGTATTGACCTGATCCAGGAAGCTTCTATGAGGATGAAACTTGCAGAACAAATCAAAGATCACTGGTCCAACATAGAAGCAAGGTTCAAGAAAATTACTGAATCTTCAAAGACAGATCAGCCATCAACAAATGCAATGGTGACTGTACAAGTGGAGCCACAGTTCAAGAGCTCTTATGCTATAGAGCCCCTTTTACATGGAGTCATTCTAGGACCAAGAAAGGAGAAAGGACAAACTTCATGCATTAGGGATGTGGAAGAAGCTACATTACAAAGAAGCTTATCTCCCAAGTCTCCTGCTAAACCAAAAGGCAAAAACATAGCAAGAACTTTCTATCCTGCACCTTATCCAGATGAGCACAAGCTACTTGGACTTCTCATCACAAAAAGCAAGGAAAGCAATGATTATGAGATAAGGAAACAAAGGGCAATTGTCTACAGGAATGGACAAGAAATTTGTGTTTGGGCTGGTCACCCAAACTTTGCTGAAGCTAAAGCTGAAGAATCAGAAAGAGCAGCAATGCAAGCTCTTGCAGTTGCTCAATCTCTTGATGAAGAAGAAAGACAGCAAGAAGAAAAAGCCCAAGAGGAAAGGAGTGAAAAGAAGAGTACAAGGCAACCAAAGGCAAGGGCTAGAAGAAACATAACCCTTGAAAATGATGACTCTCAGAGTATTGCATCAGACTCTTCTGTACCTCCAACAATTCCTGATCCATCTTTAAAGTTAGCCTGTGATCCCAAACATCTTGTTAATTATCATGATCAGCCAATTGAGCCAAAGGAAGAGCCAATTGAGCTTGATGAGGCTAATTTTCCTAAATTCCTTTTTGAGATGGATCCAAAGAAGAAATTAAAGCAAAGGGCTGTCAAGGCAAAGCCAGTATTTGTGAGAAAGCCACAACCTCAAAAACCCCCTTCAAATCCAGAGGACTGCATGTACATTGCTGACATCAGGGAAGAATCCAGTTTGCATCTTGATTTAGACAACCTGGTGGAAGTAAGGGGCATTGCAGCTTCTCAGAAGCTACCTGAAAGACTGGTTTTCACATACAAGGGTGGTAGAGAACAAATTTGGCCTCTCTACAGAATTCTAGGAGAAGACTACCAAACACTACTCACAGTGTTTAGATGCTTGAAGAAAGACTTTGGCTTCACCAAAACAGCCAAGTCTGAGGTGGTCTCCAAAATATGTCAAATAAAGGCTAGCTGGAACAAGCCTGAGGCTCTTCCCAGGATGCTAAGAGTGCCCTCAACAGGAAAGAAGATCCATCTTCAACCTTTCTGGATGATGGAATTCAAGGACAAGGACAACTGCAGAAGGTTCTTCAGGATGGAAGACCAGCTGGACAAGGCATCTAATCAGACTCTAAGGTTTATGCAATCCATGCTTGGTGATCAAGATGAAGAAGAGAAGATCTTTTACAGAAGGCTACAGGTCCAGATTGAGGAGAACAACTCTAGGAGAGGGAAGAAGACTATGCCCCAAAGAAGACAAAGATGAATTATTTGCTCAGTCTAGAGGAGTACATTTGGGCATCAGTCTTGTAAGTCTTGCATTATTTCTAAAACTTTATGAAGCTCAATACAATTTTTACTTTTATCATGTGTAATATGCCTGAGTGTTTTTGTTATCATCAAGGCTCTTGATTTATGGCTGTTATTCTATCAGTCATAAATTGGGGGAGATTGTTAGGAATATGTTGTTCTTGATGATAATGATAAAAACACTTAGTAGATTTTGTATTAAGTTCTTTTGTAACTGTCAACGGAATGGCATGCTTTGCAGTGTTTCGTTGACAGGAAGCTCATCAACGAAATGAGTGTTGTAGCAATTGCATTGTACAATACTTCACAGTATGATAGGCATTTTGTTGTATGTATCAGATAGGTTTTCTAAGTCATGTTGACTAAGTACTAGATAGGCAAAATAGGTTGGTTAATTGTACATATATTATGCCTTGTAATTTTGCCTAAGTGAAGACATGTCAACGGTATGAAGATTACTCTGTCAACGGTATGGAGTTTACCCATCAACGAAACAAGGGAAACACCATCAACGAAATGGAGAATAAAGCTATCAACGAAACACATCTCCATGCCATCAACGAATCATTATTGCTTTTCTATATAATTGACAAAGTGATAGTGACAGGTTCCTGACAGATCAAAAAGGAGATGTGGAAGTGTACTTTGCATTGGAAACCATTAAAATGGACATGGGGAATAAGGAAACATCCCAGTTTCCAATTGGGCTCTTGGGAGTGATCATAATAAGCATAAAGACAAAAGCAAGGATCTCCAAGGACCACTGGACAAAGGGATGAAAAGCAAACTATTGGCGGTTACTCATTGTACTTTTAGTGTAACCAAAAGTAGGGTTGTAAACTTGGGTTTATATAACCAAGTGTAGCAGTTACTTTAGAAGTAAGAAGAAAAACAAAGAGTTTGTATTAGCTATCTTTGAGAGCATTTTTCTTCTCAACAACCTTGTAACTGAGCAGCTGTGTACATTTGTATCACAGATTATTTCCGCAATAAAAACACTTCAGTTGGATCATCAAACAATCCAACTGAATTATTTATATCTTGTGTTTTTATTTATTCAGTTCAGTTTAATTTTATAAAGTATTTTTAAGTTAAAGAAATATCAAGAATTGTATTCAACCCCCCCCTTCTACAATTCTGTTAGGTCATTTGGGATTAACATTTTTGATAATCAGTTTGTTGATGGTGAGAACTATGAGATCTGTAACTTCACTGTGGCACCTTATACTGAGAAGTATAAATGTTTTGAAAGTGATATACAAATCGTACTAACAAATCTAACCGTTGTTACACCTGACGAAGAAAACTATTCAGTTATTCCCGACAATATTTTCCACTTTACCAATCTTAAACATTTTGTTGATGCTACTGAAGAAGATAACCATTTGATAGGTAAGCTTTGCCTTTACTTTTTTACAGAATCTGTTTGATGGATAATATTCGTTGCAAGAAAAAAATCAAATATTTATATATCACTTATAATTGTATTGAACATTGTAGATATTGTTGGCATTGTTGATGACATAAAGCCTATGAAATATGTGACGAACATAAGAAATGGAGATCAATACTTTATGGAGTTTGTTGTTACTGACCTAATGTAAGTATCCAATTTACCCATCCAAATCTTAGTTCCGAATATACTGTAATATACTACAATATAACTTTCTTATACAGGCATCGGGTTACGGTCTTTTTCTGGAATGAGCTAGCTTCATCCTTTCAGAATGCCTTCAACCAGGCTGCAGATGAACCTGTTATTATTGTCATTTCCTGCTGCAGAATGATTTGCAACAACTACAATGGTGTGATGACAATCAAAAATATGCCAGCTACGACTTTCGACATGAATGTGAATTGTGAACAGGTTGACACACTTCGGAATAGGTAACTTAGAAATACTTCTCTTAATAGCTATATTCTTAAGTTTGTGGAAATTGTATAATGTTATACATTTTGGGTTTGCAGATTCTGGGAAGTACATGGAATATGGTAACAAACAATTTGAGCCCCGTTGGACATGTATTATTGTAATTTTTATGTTTAAATTTTGTGGAACTTATTCTCATTTTCGGATTTCGTAAGTGAGTATGTCTGTAATGGATGATTCTACTATTTACTGTTGTTACTTCTTATGATATTATATGATGCATGTCCTTACTTGACGGTTCTGATAAACCTTTTTATTGCATTTTTTAATTTATTCCAGGAACTAAGTATGAACTCTTGACATCCATGTGCAAACTGATATAAATGTATTTTCTCAAACTTTAAAGTGCTTATGTGAGTCTACCAAATGACCATAACAGTACTGCCCATACTATAACAATTGAATGTCCTACAATGATATGCATATACTCCTATAATTGAATTTGGTAATTTCATTTCCTTCTATTCCAAAGAGCAAAGAATACAATTCGAAACAATTATGGCCTTACAACTTTATGAAAAAATAGCACTTCTTGAACCAATTGACAAAGACAACTGTAAATAAATTAACAATGCATAACTAAGATTTATATATTGTTGTAGTTGTTAATTCTTTTCAACCAATACCAATTTACAATTATTCTATCTTTGTAAATTATGTCCAACAGACATGTAGTCGTTCTAAATTAATTGGTAGAATTGTAAATGAACGATTTCAACAATACAACAGAGCAACCTTTGATTGTCATAATAAAGAGTTGCAAATTAAATTTGGTGCATGGTACAAAAACAAAGCATTTCATCTTTTATTAAGTTTGCAGTTTCAATGTTTACTATGTCTGAATTGACGTTGTTAATTGAATATTTAAATGACTAAATCATGGGATAAGATTTTGGAATTCGGAACAAATCGGTTTAGGTTCCGTATAGCGATTTATCGATAAATCAAAGGTTTATCAGAATGTCAAATTAGAACAAAAAACGGGTAATTTCTAATATTTTTAAATATTTATAATATATTAACCTTATTTATAGTCAAATATACCATGTAATATCTGATTTCGTATTTCAAAAAATGCATCTGTAAAATGCTTTTAAACCTTAAATCAAAAATTTATCGGCTCTTCTTAAAAAATCATACAATTTTTAGAACACTGGACTTAACACATCTACAAAGGAATATTTTTATAGAATAGTAACATCCTATGCCTGAAAATTAAGCATGCAACTATATACACTTAATGAACTTGCATTGTACTTCGCCAGTAAACTATTAAAAAAGAAGAATACAACTATGCCGGTTAGTACAGAGGTTTCTTCTTTGTAGTGTGTACGACATCTCCTTATAGAGGCCCATTGTATAGCAACTAAATTTTTTCCGTTTTCCGTATAATCACTTTGGTGGTCCGTTGTATAGCAATTAATGAACGATTCATCCTAATAAATTGACAACTTATCAAAGGCATTGTTATTTCCAAATTATTATTAATTTTTAAAAATTGTATTAAGTTACTTATATTTTATATAAATTGGTTATTTCCTTTGATATTATATGTTCCTCTACATATTATTGCGTATGATCGAATTAAACAGTAGAAAAAAATTCTCAGAATGAGTACTGAAACGACTTGAAATTTTATACACCAATGATTATAATAAATCATACGTAGTTTACAACTTCTCCATAATTAATTGAAAATACTTTATTTAAATAATCTGTTGTTGATAATATCTATTACTGTATTCTTACGTATAGAACCTAAAGCTAGATAAATATGATACAAATCTACCAAACCAAGTCACTGCAATAACTACACTCTTATCTTTATTGACAAAGCAACAAATCATCTTCATCTATACATTGCTTCAACTGGTAAAACAAGAAACTGAATCTCTCTTTTTCGAATTTCATAATCTAAGAATATGATGTATTTTATATGAGATCCGTGATTTGTTTGTTTTTAGGTTTTTCCAGAAAATGACGTTCAACATTTTCACTTCGATAACGAATCTGAATTCTTCCAAAATCAAGTGGAAGATTCGAGTTCGGGCACAAGCTATATGGAGAGGCATCACCCGTGATACAAAAGAATTTCGTGGCATCAATATTCTATTCATTGATGATTCCGTAATATGGATCTTTGTTTAATCCTTTATTCCGTGGATTTTTACTTCTTTCGTCATTGTGAAATGTAACAAAAATAATTCATTTTAATGTAGGACTCAAGGATTCATGCTTTCGTAAACGCAAAATTTGCAGAACTTTTGACCAAGATCTTCAAGAAGGTCAGATCTATGACTTAACTAATTTCATTGTGCAAGAATACACTGGACTAGAGAGCCACCGTTGTGTACGCTATGAGAAGCATATTTATTTTGCTGACTATACTAAGCTTGAAAAGAGTACAAATGATGGTCTCAATATACCAAACTACAGCTTTGACATCTTCAGTCTAAAAGATCTTGAAAGTATGGAAGGAAATAAACGTTTCCTATGTGGTAAATGGTCTTTCACAGAGATTGGTCTTATATAATGTTGTCTTTATGATTATGAACTGTTGATATTAAACACCACCTACCTTCAATGAAATTTCTGTTGCTAGATGTTGTTGGAGTTATTAAAGATGTCATGCATTTAAGAGATTATGTCTCTGAGAGCAATGAAGACAAAAAGCAACTGAGGTTTTTAATTACTGATGGCAGGTTGGGAGTATGTAATTTGTTTTGCATGTGCATGAATATCAATTCAACTTATTATCCAGGTTCATAAATTAAAATGGTTTACTAGGTGCCTTACTAAAGTCACGCTTTTTGATGAAATTGCTCAACAATTTGAAGAAGCTTACAAGAAACAAATGGATGATACAGTTATTGTTGTTTTAGCAAGCGCCAAGATTGGTCGATATCAAGGTAGAATTTTGACATTTTACTAATTTGTCATTTTTAGTTTCAAATGTAACACTAATATCAAGTGTATTTTGCATGACTCAAATATTTATTAGGGGAATTGAACCTATCGAATTATCCAGCAACAAGGTTTTACATGAATATTAATCATCCAATCGTCAACCAACTGAGAATTCGGTATTCATTTGTCTTTATTGTAAACTCTTATCTATGAAATACAATAAGAATTCTTATGTGTCAAATTTTGCAAACATGTTTACAGATGTATGGAACCTTTATTCTATCTGAGTAACTTACCAAAGCAAAATGACGACAACTACAAACTTATGACTATATTGCAAATTAAGCAGTTGACAGAGCAAAACAATCAGGTTAGTTATTGAATGATACAAATTGACATTCATGTTACAAAAAAACTAAATTGTATTATCCATTATCTGTAGAATAAAGTCATTTGTCAAGTGAAGGTCGTCAAGATTCAAGATGAACTTCAGTGGTTCTGCAATGTTTGTTTGAACTGTGATGTTGACTTGGAAAATATTAATGGGAAATGGACATGTCCACAACCAAATTGCAAAAAACATTATCCTTATCCAGATCGAAGGTTTGTTTGTTTTCTACCAGATAAACATTATAAGTTATATGTTCTGAATAATTCTAACTACCTATCAATTAAATTGTTTCTTCAATCAGATTTCGAGTTTGCACATTATGTGCTGACAACACAGGAGGAATTCCAATTATATTTGAAGACACTGAAGTTCGTTGTATAACTGGAAAAACTGTGTTTGACATTGAACTTGATCAGACTATGGTTTGTACTAAAACACTGTCTTTCATAATATGTTTCATTCCTTATGGAAAATAACGTTATTGAACTTCGAAATATTTACATGCATTGTAGAGAGCCGATGACGGGAAGTTCCCACCAGAACTTCTTACTTTCTTGAATAAAGATTACACTATCACTTTGAAGATATCTGAGAGGAATCTCCGGAAAGAATCTGATATTTACCAAACTTGTGACATTGTAGAAGGTCATGAGTTAGTTGCAAATAATACACCAATGCCTGACAGTTCTTTGGAGGCGGAAGACGATACGACCTATATCGTAAAGTTTTCATTTCCAAACATATACCAAAATTTACCAATATGTTATATTTACAAATGCAATGTCTTCTTTTAGGAAACTGATGTCGGGGAAACATACCCGCAGACAGAAACTCCAAATACGGGCAGCTCTGGAACAACAAAGAGGGTGAGGAAATCTGAAGAAGCTGAAGAAGACAACAATGAAGACAATCTAACTCTGAACATGATGAAGACGGTTAAACCGAAAAAGGTTCAGCCTGTGATGTACTTCGTAATGAAATAGTATAACATAGACCCCATTTGTTGACTATTCTATCCCACTTTGTAACATTATAATAATTCATGAAAATGTTGCAGGGTTTTGAAGTTGGAATGAAACCACGTAAGAAGAAAAGCCCAGACACAGAGAAGATAAAAACCAAAGGGAAATCCAGCAAATAAAGAGGAACGGAAGAATTGAGGCATTACTGAAATTTCCGGAAAAGAATAGTTGACTCTAATATAACATATGAAGCAGTCAACTGGTTCTTCAGAATCACTTTTGTAGCAAAATTTTATATATCGGTACGGGACAACATACTGCAAGGATTGTGTAATCCAATAGTCCCTCTACTTTTGCAAGGATTGTAATATTTTTTTTCGGGTTATGAAATATTTTTAAACTTAGTAGTATGTCTCTCTGGAGTGAATATTTTCATATTCGTCCAAAAATAGTTTCTAGGGTCAACTTTTGGATTTAAAGCAATTTTTTACTAATAACTTTTAAATCTAAAATGTAACACTAATGCTACACACTGGAAAAAAATAACGTATACTGATGTACGTCGAGTACTCTATAATTTTCACATTTCTACCCTTTCTTAAAATTCAGTATTATGTTAAAGTGTTTGTCATTGTAATTAATTGTAAAGTTGGTCATTGTACTTGATGCAGAAGGAATATATAATAAAAAAAGTTAGCATTTCAATGCTACAGGGTAGTAAAGTAAAAGTAATACAAACTGTATTCTATAAATTTTTCACATCCGGATGCCTTCACTACTTTCACTATTATCTAAACTTACTTCCTAAAACTGAGAGAACCAAAAAAAACACATCTTCTTAGAACATACTATCAGACTTGAACAATGTCAACAAATCAGTATCATTGCTTAAAAGAACTTCGACCAAATAGTTATAACTGGAAGATCAAGGTCAGAATTATTCGGTTGTGGAGAGGAGTTTCAAGAAATGGTGAGGAATTCAAAGGTTTGAACATGTTGCTTTTAGATGACAAGGTATGTTCAAAAGTAAAACTTTACGGACTTTTGATTTTTAAAATGATGCCATTAAATTATCAAATGTTTTTCACTTACTTCTTTAATGTTTCATTGAGAATCAGAATGGTAGGATGCACGCATTTGTTCCTGGAACAGTTATAGAGAAACATGAAGACAAACTTTGTCTGGGTAAAATATGTATAATACAAAATTTCTCAGTAAAAGACTACAAAACAGAGGAGAAGTTTAGATGTGTAAAAAATGAGAGGCAGATTATCTTGACAACATATACTACAGTGTCGAAGATGGAGGAAAATTATTTGTTAATTGCAAATAATTTGTTCGATTTCTCAGATCTACAAGATTTAGATCAAGTTGCCAACCAAAATGTCTACCTCACTGGTACATTCACTTTGTACAAATATATATTATTCTTTCCTTTCCAAAAATATTTATATAATATTACTCATTTCCATTATTAATAATTCAACTGCAAATGGTAGATGTGGTAGGTGTTATTCACAAAGATTTTCCATTAAGAAATGTGAAAACAAAATTCAATGATCAACAATTGCAAGTTAAATTCACAATTGTCGATGGAAGGTAAATAATTGCAATGTTTTTTTATTTCAAATAGTACAGAGAACATTAGGTTTAGAATATACTATTTATATTTAAGAAAGTTTACTTTTAAACATACAGATGTTCCGTTAACGTAACATTTTGGGATAGTCTGGCGGCAGATTTTGCAATTGCTTTAGAACAGGTAACTGATTTCCCAGCTATCATTATTATTGCAAGTGGTAAAATTACCTCCTGGCAAGGTACAAACCATAGTACTCCACAAATCGACATATCAAACGCAGCAGCTACAAAATTCTACATCAACTATGATCACCACGTTGTGTCACAATTGAGAAGAATGTATATTCTTGCTGAAACCTTTTTTACTGGCTTTTCTTACATATCCATACAAATTAAAATAATACATTACTGAAATTTTTGTTGGATTATTGGATACAGGTTGAGCACACCTATTTTTTCAAAGTACGACTTCTCAAGTCAAATGTCAGACAAGTTGGATACTCTTCAAGTGAAGGACATTAGGAATTTGGGATATGACTATGTCCAAGTAAGTTCTCAAAACAAAAAAGCTCTACATTTCTAACAGAAATTAAACTTATTTCTACTACATAACAAATTTATATGCAAGCAGAAGGAGGTAATTGCTGAAGTAAAGTTAACATGCTCCAACAACTTGCAAAAGTGGTTCGACTACGCTTGCTCATCCTGCTACCAGCCTATTGATCCGGTTGATACAATGTTTGCATGTTACAGATGTAACAACATGGATGTACCACATCCTCAGAAAAAGTACGATACTTTTATATGATAATAATGTATCATTCACGTACACATCGACTAAATCCAAATTACATTTCTTCATTAAAGGTTCCACATTGAAGTTGAAGTTGAGGACAAAACAGGTACTATTGTAATATCTCTATTCGATCGTGAAGTCAGAACACTGATTGGGAAAACTGCACAGGAAATTGTAGATGAGGTGAATGTTTGAATTATATTAGACCAAAAATATTGTATGACCATAAAAAAAACAGTTAAAACATTCTATTTCATATCTCAGACACCAAAGGATCAAACTTTCCCAGAGAGACTTAACAATTTGCAAAATATTGTCTGCATGGTCAAATTGCGCATCCGAAAAAGTAACGTAGACAAAACATCAAATTCTTACCATGTAACAGACATTTCCCTTGGATCAGAGGAGGAGAAACAGAGTATTGAGCTTACAGAAGATAATATGCAAGAATCTCAAAGCCAGGTAACATTTCAATTTCTTACTAATAAGTTTCCTGAATTGTTAACAACCAATTTTTCTAACTAAAATTTTTTAATTCAGGCCTCAGCATCGACGTTTCATTTGGATGATTTATCACAGTTAAACTTCATTACTCCAGATGTGAACCAGGAGAAGAAGAAGAAGAAAAGGACTCCAAAACCTAACAAGAAGTTCCTTTGAAGACAACATGACGTAACAATTTCATCTTTTGCAAGCTTTTACTCTTAACTATTAACAAAAACCTAATGTTGAAATTTATTCGTATGACCTATGTATTATTTTCAACTCATGTTTCTGTGTTCACTATATTTATGGTTTCGTATGATGTTTTGCCTGAGTTAACTGTTTTTTATTTTAAAGTTCTGTGTAAGATTTAACCTTAAACATATGTAAAGACATTATAAACAAAATGAACAAAAACATTGAAGAAATAACCACAAAGATCATCTGCTGATACATTTTTTGGAATCAGAAAGACAAATAGATTACCAAAAAAGTTGACGTTACCTCATTTTCTACATACTTCCACCTCAAATTCACAAGTAGAATCATCAATGTAGGTGAAAACACATATATCACCAACTTTAAGCTTTAAATCATCCCTAAACTTCTGCCAACCTTCATGCATTGACGTTCGCTTCAAATCTCTTCGTTTCCTAATTTGAATGATCCAAGATCGATTACCTTGGTAAACTGTGATTGCCACGTTTTTACCCCAACTCTTGAACACATTCTTGAATTTTTGGCCTATGTCCTGTATTTTTTCAATTCATCAAGATTCAACTCGAGAGAATGAAAATACAAAATTCGGAGTAAAACTACTATTTCTTTCAGATTACGTACCACACCATGACAGTAGTCATACATATGAAATTTCTGAACTACAACTTCAAACTTTAAAACATCTCCTACAGGAGTCGATGATTCACCTACAACTTCATAAATTTTGGCTATTTCAAAATTGTCAATATTACAATAAAACATTAAAAGTCTCATATCTACAAAGCTCAAATCATTACCATTACAAGAGGCATCTCCAGGAAAAATAATCTCAACAAGACTCTCATCAAAAACAGCAACATCAAATGAATGGTTTCCATTATACGTGAATAACATGAGATGAAAGCAATTCAGATCGCGAACACCTAACATTCGACACATTCTTTCAAATCCAGTTATTTTGGGACCATTTTCCATATATGAACCTTGAAAATTCCGCCCATTATTAAGAGAAAAACGCAAATCATCTGCGCTACCAAAACCCAATTCCTCAAAGAAACTTAAAGGTGGATCCTAAATTCCAAAAGTAAAATTAGTCATGATTAAAAATTTATAAATAGTACAATATAAGTTTAAAAACCAAGAAAAACTAACAATTTCATCAACGACTGCTTCAATGCATGTTAGAAAAATTACAAACTTCCGTCCAAAACAACATGTTTAAAGAAAATTATATATTTCAAAACATAAACATACAAACGCAGTGCAACGATTAAATTAATGTATTGGCCAAGACAATATAACTACCTAAACGAGGTGAAGGGTTCGACAAAGGATCAAGAATCAGAGCGTAGTTTAGCTCCACCGCTTTGGTACCAACAATGAATAAGCTCAATTTCGAATCAAAAAAAAAGTTAAAAAATAGGGTTTCACCGCCTTTCAATTCAAAGACCTCAAAAACCTTCGAAACACCAAACAGGGTTCGAACACCTCGATGATATTGTACCGCAATCTCATAAGCATTGCCTATATTGATAATCAAATTCTTAGGAATCCAACGACCATACTTCTCAACAAAATCAAAAGGAAGAATCTACAAAAAACAATGAACATATCAGTCAATACCCGTCAACATGAGAATCAAACAATTTGAAATCATAGAGAATTCACTAACCAAACTATTCTGTTTGCATTCAACACGACTAAGGAATTTGACAAATTTCAAATTCGCAGAACCAATTGAAGACATTTTGAAACCTAAAAAATTAATAAAATTAACTTTAACATTACCACATGCAACAAATACATACTTGAAGGTGAAAATATATACAGAACTGACATCAAAGGAAGGAAGGAAGAGTTCAATACCACAGTAACCTCCAAATCTTCAATAAATAAGAAATAAATATGATAACCCAGTTGATAAGATTTAATAAGAAGTTCAAGCGTTTTAAAGTAAAGCAAATTGACTAACCTGTTAAACTTTGATGGTCCCAAAAATTTTATAATGATGCTTAAGATTAGAAGCTTCTCTAAATAGGCTTTAACTTAGGTAAAAAAAAATCGTTTCTTATAGATAATTTTTTGGGATTATGACCTTGATAATAAATATTTGATGTTTATTACCAAAAAAACTTCAAATTATATGTAATACAGGAATACATCATTTGTAATATACTCAAATGTCTGAATAATGATTAAAAATTTTACTATGAAAAAAAAATTACTACAAAAACAGGATTATTATACACAAAGTAAAAAGGGAATAAAAGAAAAGAGACAAAATTCAAAAAATATAAAGCTGGAAATCAGTTAATGCAATCAATGTACAAGTTCCCAAAAAATATCAAAAAAAAAAATTTCAAAAGTCAACTATGCTCATCCATTTCCAAAATATTCAATATATTATTGAACCGTAGTTTGGACAATTTTAAGAGATTGTAAGCAAAGTTACAACAAGGATACACAATTTCAAAATATTATACAGAGCCACTATAAAATCCAGTATAACATAGGAAACAAATACATGTTCGGATACAGACACACATGTGCGAAATCACAAATCAAAAACATGTTCATGTAGTAACGTTGATAATATCAACCTGGACTGTACCTAAACCTTCTACGACATTTACCTATCATCACCAGCAATACATCAACATAGATTAACCATAACAATGTGTTCCAAGTTAAATGGCCGAGAGATAAAATTTATTAAATTGATTTTGTTGGTCAAACATTTCAACTACAAAAGAATATATTTAAAATTTTATAATTAAAAAATGTACCGAGGACATAAATTCTTACAAAAAAAACTATTAAAATTGATTAATATTAATCAAGTTTTTAAAAAACAAATGGACAACAAAATTGTAAAAAACAAAATAACAAATAAAAATTGGTGGAAAACAAAACAATTTTAAATATGAATTGATATGTCAAACTACAATACATTAAAACATTAATTTTTTTTTTAAAAGAAGCCCAGCGGAGCGGGCAACATTCCTAGTCATGATAATGTTTAAACATCCAAAATTAATGACAGTGGCTTGATTTTATGTACTGCATACATGCACATATATGAAAAATATTGGCAGGAAGTCAGGAACAATAGACGTATTGTTTTGGCAAAAGAAAGATGGGCCAACATATATATATGTACGAGGAAAATAAAAGAAAAGTTGACATAAAACTTATCTTATGTGAATCGATGTTCATCGGTCTTTTATGAATTAAGATATTTGTTCATCAATTTTCTTGTTGGCCTCCCAGTTGTTTTCACCCATGGAGAATTATCTTTTCTTTATATGATTCCCACAGACAACGTCAAATGTTGAAGCCCCAATTTTCGTCATGGACTAAGCTTCAAGATTAAATTTATAATCGGATATTCGTATAGAGCTCTAAAATTAGGGATTTGATATCCAGTTTAGGCCCATGCTGAGCAAGTCACCTATATATGTTAAGTTTCCTCGTTTATTATGTTCCCAATTATATTGGGTTTCTTGCGAGATAGGATTAATGACCCGTTGGGCCTCTTTACTAGCTTATAACCCGTGCAATGCACGGTTACTTAAATTTTATTTATAATTATTCTGTTTATAATTATATTTTAATTACCCATGCAACACACGATTGTTTTTTAATATTTATAATTATATTTATTTATGAATATTTTAATATTTAAAAGTTATTAGTTTACATGATTAAATTATTGTTAAAAAAGATTTAGCCAAAAAAATTATAGTTAAATTTTTTGATATTTATTATATTTTACACGCTCAATTTAATATTTATTTATATTGAGTTATAAAAGTTAGATTTGGCCAATTTTATAGTCCACATGAAATTCACAAAATAATCTTTAATTTATCTGTGGTTTAATACTTATTTTTCAATTAAAAGCTATTCTAAAACTAAAAAAAGAATAAAGTAACGAAATTTAATGTTGAGAATTCTATTCGATTTAGTAAATCTACTTATATGTAGTTTAGATTATTAGAATACCCTTTATCAACCAAATACAGTTTTTAATGTAAAATCTAATGGTTTTCACCTATGATTAACCGATTTTTATTATTTTGGTATTAAATGAATTTTTTAATTTAATTACAACTATTTTTATGTTTTGTCTTTTTGGAAAATCCAATCCTAATATAATATCTTTTAACTTATATCATTTTTAGATAATAACTTCTTTTTATATGATATAATCTTGATCATCTATTTTTAAAAATATTGGATCTAACGGTTGAGAATGTTTTGGCGGTATTTAGGACCAAACTACTCGGACAAAATTATGTATACAATTCATTTTTTTTATAGTATATCCCGTAAATATCTATGTTATTATATTAAAAAACTAAATAATGAAAGCTTCGTTTTGTTTGATCACTCAATCCATAATCGTTGAATTTTTCAAATTAAATTGTTGAGAAACGTTATATATAACAGTAAAATTATCATGTAGAATGATCTAAGGTTTGAATATACCAACAACATATTAAAATTTACAGGTTTTTTTTGAAAAATAAGAATTTTTTCATTTTTTTCTTGCAGACATAGGTTATTTGATAATATTTTTTGTAAAGTACGATTTTTCAGAAAAGTATTGTACTAATTAATTAACAAACTTTTAAAATTTTGAATTTAATAATTTATAATGTATATAGGTTAAAAAAAAGTTTGGCCTCTTCTGTAGCTGGGTCTAAAATTTGAAAATACGGTTTTTTTTAATATGAATATAGTCCTGCTAACAATGAAATTAGGTCTATGTGAGTTCTTATAAAACAAAATCACCATTGGCTAATAAATAATATTTGATTAGTTATGATCTAAACCTTAATAAAATAGGATAAAAAATATGCACAATTTTATAAAATTTTATCATCGTATTATTATATTCTTTATTGATTTAAATTTTTCTTAGATTGATTTAAATTTTTGAACATAGATTTCTAAATTTAAAATAGCTAGAAAAAAGTAATTAAATTGGCGTTAAAATAATGATGACATAATAATTATTATTAGAATTTAAATAATCACTTTACTAATTTGGGCTTTATCTTGTGTTTTAAAAATCAGATTTTGATGATTTACACCATGAAGATAATTAAATTATCTTTAATTAAAAGATGGTTTAACAATTTTTATCTAACTGGAATTGTCGTCCATATATGGAAGAGAAAAGAAAGTCACGAATTTTAATTCTATTCAATATAGAAAATTTATTTATATTTGGTATATTTGGTTTAAATTATCAAAATAAACTTTTTAGAATTTAAATATAATTCTATTATTAATAAAATCCACTTTTTTAATATTTGATCCAACGATTTTCATTTATCTAGTTAATATGTAATGATCCTTATTAATTTGGTTGTCCAAGGACCGTACGACCAAAATTTTGGATTAAGGATTTAATATAATAAGGATATCAAATATATACTGATATAAGTATCTTACTAACTGCTTTTACTTTTAATGTTTCGGTTTTATTTACAGTGTATATAAAATTTTAAAATACATTATTACTTAAAAATTATTAAACATAATAAAAATTATGTTATGATTATATAAAATTTTATTCTCATATTATTATATTCTTTATCGATTTGAATTTCTTCTTAATTAATTTTGATACTTTATTAAAAGAAACATAAAATTTCTATATTTAAAAGAATTAGTGGAAAAATAAATAAATTAGTGCTAAAAAAAAAAAAAAATATTTATTAAAATTTAGATGCTCACTTTAATATTTGGGGTTCTATCTTGAGTTTTATAAATTGAATTTTGATAATTTTACAACTCATGCGAAACTAACGAAATTATCTTTAATTTAATGATGGTTTAATATTTATTATCTAACTTGGTCAGTTGACCTACCCATAAAAATAAAATAAACTGAAAAGAAAAGATGGTTAAGAAGTTTTACACAAAAAATTCAATTCAATATAGAAAACCAATTTATAATTGGTTTAAATTATCAAAGCACACGTCTTAGTATTTAAATATAATCGTACCTTTAATCAAATACACATTTTAATATAAGTATTATATTCAAAATTATTGTTTATGAATATGAAACCCTCAACATTTTAATAATATTTTGATATTATCCTTTTATGTTTGTTATATGTAAAATAATATAATTATAATTTGGATTAATCAAATTGTTACGTTTCTTCAAAAAAAAGTGTTTAAAGAGTTCTCCTAAGTCTCTTATAACTTAGGCTATCATTGTAATCGATATGAATTGTTATCTTGATATTTGGTTTAACAATTATTATCTAACTGGAACTATACATAAATTCAAGAGAAAAGATATTTAAGAATTTTAAAAATTTTAAATTATCAAAATACACTTTTTAGTATTTAAATATAATTCTATTACTAGCTTAAAACCCGTGCGATGCACGGATTGTTATTAATAATTATTATTTTTATTATTTATGTTTTAATATTTTATTAATTTACATTTGCTAAAAAAATAAGTAGGCGTGTTAAACTTTTTTAAATAATTAAAAGTACTAAAATAAATTTTAAAATATATTAATAACTGTTTATGCGTGATATTTTTGGAAAAGTAGGGGTGTTAGTAAGGAAAAATAGAAAAAGTAACATTTTTATCTGAAAAAGTAAGTGCTCGTAATTAAAACTATTTAAATAGGTTTAAAAATGAATAAGTAGGGATTTGCCCGGAATATTTTTGAAAAATGAGGGTTTTTTAGTAAGGAAAAATAGGAAGAGTAACATGTTTTAGTTGAAAATGATAATTGTTGGTGATTGTTTTTAGAAAAATAGAGGATTTTGTTAGAAAAAAATAGAAAAAGTATTGTATTTTAGCTGAAAAGGTAGTTGGTTATAAAAATGTTATTATTTAATAATAATTTTTTTAGAAAATGAAAAAATTGAAAAAGTAACATGTTTCAGCGAAAAAAGTGCTCATAATTAAAAGTATTAAAATAGATTTTAATACTTTTAATTATTAAAATAAAAAAAATAGATTTTTAAAATAAATAAGTAAGGGTTTGCCCGTGATATTTTTGGAAAATGGGGGGTTTTAGTAAGAAAAAAAATAGAAAGAGTAACATGTTTTTGTTAAAAAAGATAACCGCCCGTGTTTTTTTTAGAAAAAGAGAAGATTTTGTTAGAAAAAAAAATAAAAAAAAGTTAATGTATTTTAGCTGAAAAGGTAATTGGTTGTAAATAATGTTATTATTTAGTGATAGTTTAAAAAAAATAAGTAAGTGCAATTAAATAAAATCACTAAGTACCGACCGTCCGTCCATCCGACTATCAAACTTTTAATGTTTCGTCTTTAATAATATAGCTTAAAACTCGTGCGATGCACGAATTGTTTTTAATAATTGTTAATTATATTATTTATATTTTATTAATTGTATTTGTTTAAAAAAATAAGTAGGCGTGTTAAATATTTTTAAATAATTAAAAGTATTAAAATAGATTTTAAAATAAATAATTAACGGTTTGCCCGTGATATTTTGGAAAAAGAGGGGTTTTAGTAAGAAAAATAGAAAGTTACATGTTTTCGTTGAATTTTAAAATATAAAAGTAACGATTTGCCCGTGATATTTTTGAAAAAAAAAAGGGTTTTAGTAAAAAAAATACAAAAGGTGACATGTTTTACTTGAAAAAGATAATTGTCAATTAAAACTATTAAAATAGATTTTAAAGTAAATAAGCAAGGGTTTGCCCGTGATATAATTGGAAAATTAGAGATTTTAGTAAGGAAAATAGAAAATATAACATGTTTTAGCGGAAAAAGGTAATTGCCCGTGATTTTTATAGAAAAATAGGGGAAATGTAATTACCAATTAAAAATATTAAAATATGTTTTAAAATAAATAAGTAAAGGTTTGCTCGTGATATATTTGAGAAATGGGGGATTTTAGTAAAGTAAATAGAAAAATTAACATGTTTTAGATTGAAAAGGAAATTGCTCGTGATTTTTTTAGAAAAAAATGGTAATGCATTTTAACTGAAAGGGTAACTGATTATAATAATTTTTATAATAATTAAATAAACAATTAAATAAGGCAAGTACCGTACCAAAAAAACAGGTCCCAAAACTTTCAATGTTTCGTCTTTAATAATATAGTATAGATATATAGATAGATTTATAATATTAGTATTTTATGCTACTAAATGGAATAGTCCGTGATATTTTTGAGGTTTTAGTTAAGAAAAATATTAGTTATGAAATATAAAAATGAATATACGTTTGGGAAAAAAAAGCTAATCGGTTAGTTATTAATAATTATAATATTATTATTTTATTTTATTAAATAGATCTGTTCGTGATATTTTTGGAAAATGAGAGGTTTTAGTTAGGAAAAATAGAAAAATAGAAATTTTAGTTAGAAAATATAAAAAAGAATATACAATTTGGTTAAAAAAAGGTAATGATTTAGTTATTAGCAATTATAACTTTATTATGTTATTTTAGTAAATGAAATTGTTTGCAATATTTTTGGAAAATGAGATGTTTTAGTTAGGAAAAATAGAAAAGATATTCTATATAATAATTTTAATATTTTATCTAACGGTTATCATCGATTTGATCAAAAATATCTAACGGCTATGAATTGAGTGACCAGACTACAAAAACTTTCATGAGCAGACTACAAAACTTTCAATGTTTCGTCTTTAATAATATAGTATAGATTAATCAGATACACTTTTTAATATTAGATCTAACAATTCTCATCGATCTATTTAAGATCTAACTATAATTATTAATTTGGTCGTATACTGATCGTACACAGCCCAGATCGATTTTAATTTTTTCTTAAATTGATTTTAATATTTTATTGAAATAAATATAGAATTTTATAAATTTAAAAGAATTAGGGAAAAAAATTAAATTGGTGCTAAAATAATAAAAAAATATTTATTAAAATTTAGATAATAACTTTACTGTTTGAGTTATATCTTGAGTTTTAGACAACAGATTTTAACGATTTTACAGCCCACGCGAAGCTTACAAAATTATCTTTAATTTAATGATGGTTTAATAATTATTATGTAACTGGAACTATCCATAAAATAAAGAGAAAAGATAATTACGAATTTTTACATAAAGATTTCTATTCAATATAGAAAACCCATTTATAATAGGTTTAAATTATCAAAATACACCTTTTAGTATTTAAATACTATCCTATTATTAATCAAATACAATTTTTAATATTATATCTGACGGTCCTCATCGATTTGAATATTTATAGTTTTATAATCCAACGGATCGTATACTTTTGGTAGTACAGGGACCGACCAAAGTTTTGGATAACATCTCCCTTACGCTTATTATATATAAGGTGTTAATTCACTAAAAGACTAGATTCATATTATATATCAACATAAATTATCATAAAATCCTCAAATTTTTGACGTGAGGAGAACTAATTAGTATGTTATACTTTATAGGCAATTTAAGATATAATATCAAGATAAAATAAAGATTAAATTATAAATAAGATTATAATTTAAAGATTAAATCCTAAATAGGATTGTAATATAACGTTAAAATAAATATTCAATTCTAAAAAATATTGATTTTTATATATTTATTGTCTTCCCTATAAATTCGAATCTAAGTGAGATAATTTAATTTTATTGAATAAAAATAGAGAAACTCTAGAAAAATATATTAAACTTAAATATGATTTAATTTAGTTGGGAAAAAAGTTAATTTTGTTTAATTAAATTTTAAATAGGATTGACTTTTTATATATTTATTTTCTTCCCTGAAAATTTGAATTAAATTAAAATAGTGAAATTCAAGAAAAATATATTAAAACTTAAATAGGATTTAAGTTAGTTGAGAAAAAAAGGTAATATTTGTTTAATTAAATTTTAAATAGGATTGACTTTTATATATTTATTGTCTTTCCTGAAAATTGGAGTGTAAATAAGGAATGTTTTACCTAAAAATTCGAATGAAGATTTAATTCTAAAAAATATTGATTTTTATATATTTATTGTCTTCTCTATAAATTCGAATCTAAGTTAGATAATTTAATTTTATTGAATAAAAACAAAGAAACTCTAGAAATATATATTAAACTTAAATATGATTTAATTTAGTTGAGAAAAGAAGTTAATTTTGTTTAATTAAATTTTAAATATGATTGACTTTTTATATATTTATTTTCTTCCCCGAAAATTCGAATTGAATTAAAATAGTGAAACTCAAGAAAAATAGATTAAAACTTAAATATGATTTAAGTTAGTTGAGAAAAAAATGTAATATTTGTTTAATTAAATTTTAAATAAAATTGACTTTTATATATTTATTGGCTTTCCTGAAAATTCGAGTGTAAATAAAGAATGTCTTCCCTAAATATTCGAACGTAAATAAAAAAATTTAATTTTATTGAATTAAAATTGATGAGCTCTAAAAAATTAAATAAATATAAATCGAGCGATTCTAGAGCTCTTGGGGATTTTTCTTTATATATATAAAAATAAAAATATTGATTGATTGATTGTCTTCACTAAAAAATCGAATTGAATTAAAATAGTTAAATTATAGAAAAATAGATTAAAACTTAAATATGATTTAAGTTAGTTGAGGAAAAAAAAGGTAATATTTAGATTTAAGTTAGTTGAGAAAAAAAAAGGTAATATTTGTTTAATTAAATTTTAAGTAAAATTGACTTTTATATATTCATTATCTTTCCTATCTTTTCTAAAAATTCGAATGTAAATGAGGAAATTTAATTTTATTGAATTAAAATTGAGGAGCTTTAGAAAATTAGATAAATATGAATCGAGCGATTCTTGGGGTTTCTTTATATATATAAAGATATTGATAGTATAGTATTGATTGATTGATTGATTGTAATTGAGATATTATGAGAATATTTAGATAATAATAGAGGAAAGTTCAAAATAATGTAAGGTAATATACTTTTTTTTAATTTAGATATTTTGAAGGCAAGAATATTATAATTGAATATTTAGATATTTAGTTTACTCCATTAGTAAAGATCTATTGTATATAAATATTATATGTTTCCTCTATTAGTAAGTATTTAAAAAGTAATTGAGATTTTTTTGAATTTTTAATATTATTAATTCAAAAATTTGAGAAAATTAGAAAAATAGAACGAAACGAGGCACCTCACCCCGTCTTCTTCTTTATATATAGTATTGATGATTTGATTAAGAAAACATAATGGAGTAATCTGCTCCAATTTATTACAGAACACTACATTATGGAAATTTAGAAACAAAAATAGAAGTTTACATGATGGAGTAATTTAATCCTTGTCCTCAAGAAGTTTGCTGGTATCTTTACTTGGTATAGAGATGGAAGAATCAGCCCATGCCCCCTCCACTGAGGATGACGAGTGGCTGTCATGCGAATGCTTTTCAAAGGCTTTAAACTTCATGCTTTCATTTGTTGTGGTACGCGTGAAAATTGGAGCTTCAACTTTCTCTTTCCCTTGTAACATACTAACAACTGCAGACATGGATGGCCTGAGGGTAGGAGATTGATTAGAGCAAAGTAGAGCTAAGTTTAACATACTCAGCGCCTCTTGCTTGGAGTAATTTGTGCCAAGAGTCGGGTCTACTATTTCCAAAAGATTTCCCTGTTCTTGAAGGACATACGCCTTTAAAACATTTAAATGTTAGTCATGATTGACGCAAGGTTAAATATTAGATTGAACAGCATAAATGGATAAGTATTTGATACATGATGAATTATATTAGAAGCTCGGGAATGGAACAGTTCCCTGGCTGCCTAATCATATGTAAGGCAACCAAACAGACATATATGAAAACATTTCTGTAGTTGGCGTCTATCAAACAACTTGGAAGAAAAGAACAAAGCATTCCTCAGGCCAGAGCTCACCATGGCATACTTAGAACTTTAAATCAGTTGCACTTGAAATTCTGTTATTCTAGCTCTTGGGCTTTGCACACATAATTAGAATAAATAAATCGTACCATGTCAATATTACACAGGTTATGGAAAGTGTTGTTTCACTGATCGAATTGGTCCGGTAGTCTTATCTATAAATATCTCCAGTGTCAGGATATAATGCCAAAGTAGGTCTTAATCCCCTATGGTTCTATCTTCTAAGCTGAATTAGTAACTACTACGATTTTAAGGTGATTAGTGTCAGTAATGCACCTAATTAGAACCTCAAGGAATCCTAATCGTACCTCCACTTCTCCAGCATCAGGTAAAAGTTGCTAAAAGTGACAGCAACCCCAGTATTAACTGTAACTATCTATTTATGCTCTTTAACAGTGGTCGAGTGGAACTGAACCTTTGCTATATATTTGGGGTCTGTTTAAAGGCCAGTTTGCATGTGGCTTAATTGTTGCTGTTTGGGCCGATCGATTTGGGGTCTATTTATACGTGAATGCAACGATAATATTCGGTAATATTTGTATTGGCTCCCAGATTTTGCATGCAAAGGCTTCATGCCTATGCCTGGAATGTGTGTTTTCAACAGAAAAGCATTAGCAAATAGTTGGAGTCAATGAAGTGCTATGTTACCCGATCAAGAAGGTACACACACTCCTCTTTTGGCATGCAACTTGTGTTGCTTTTACCGCTAACAATTTCTAGTGCAACGATCCCAAAGCTGTACACATCTGCTTTATCAGTCAAGTAACCTCGCATTGCATATTCCGGAGCCATATATCCTCTGACAAGGAGAAATTTATGAATAATCAATTACTTTAAGAGTTTGGTACTGTAACTTCAACAAAACCTAATGCTAACTGAACTTGAGAGGTACCAGACATAAGATAATCACTACATATGAAGAAAGTATAACTGAAATGACCATCACCTAAATTCTTATGGGTGGTGAACACTGGATTATGGGCAAGAAAGCAGAATCTTAGGTTCTTCCGGAGAAACCTATTTTTAAGAACCTCTCAACTCTATATTTTAGAAAGCAAGTCTTATAGTATTTTTTAACAAATCAAACACCACTTACTAATATATATTAATCTATGGTGAGTAATTGCGCATCTAGTTTTGCTCAAAATGTTACTACGTTCACCAACACACATGTTAATCAGGAGATAAGAAGAAAAATTGGATTTACAGTGAACCTGCATAGCAACATGATAAATTATGTACTAGTTAGTGTAGCTTTAGGCTAAATCCGCCTTTAGTAGCTTCAAGAACAGTCATTGTTTAAAAGGTTAAATCAACATAATCCAGGTTAAAATTGATATCTAATTAAAAAGTTAAACCTTCAAAATTTTATTTATTAAAATTTAATAATATTTTTAACATATTTGCATAAATATGTTGAAATAACGAAACAATTATATATATGAATATAATTGTATATAAAAAATATTATTAAATTTATTCCGATTAATGACCCGATTAATCATTCCGATTAATCCTCGATTATGTTGGGGTCCGCCCCGAATTCCTAAATAAGTTAAGAATCCTATTATGAGCAGTATTCTAATTTGTGATAATTGAGGAAAGTCTTATTCTGGTAGAGATAAAAATTGTGGAAGATTTCTATCCAAGATAAGAAAAGATGGTAATTGTCACAAATAGAATTGAGATATATTAGGATTAGAATATTAGTGGTGCCTATAAATATAGATATTTGTAGGGGTTTTGAATTATTGCAAAAGTTAGAGAGTTGTGTGCGATACACAAGAGAGAGCTTTTGTAATCAAGGTGAGGTGATTGTATTCAAGAGTGTTGAGTGAGGGAGCGACTCCAATCTTGTATTACATTCATAGTGGATTTGTGGTTTTACCCTCCCTTGAGGGGTTTTCACGTTAAATTGTTGTGTTCTTTACTTTCGTGTTTGTTATTGTGTTTGATTAACGTTGATCTATAGTGGAAGCGATACTAACAAACTGGTATCAAGAGCTTGGGTTCGAGGAGTAGATTCGGCGTTAAAGAGAAGGCAATCACGAAGTAATTACGAAAATTCGCAGGAATTTTCTGGTCTGCGCAGTTGTTGAAGAATTGACTATTGGGAGGTCATCCGTGGTTGGATCGTCCTGATTTTCGGACAGTAGATGCGTTACATCAATATCTAAAATCTGAACGGTGGAGATCGGATTTTGGGTTCGGGAGGGTGTGATTTCTGGTGTCCGAAGTTGACTGTCTGCGCGTGGATAGTTGGTAGTGAGTTGATCTTTTCTTGGCTTGATGGAAGATCTAAAGTCATTGAGGATTGATGCACCCAAGTATGATGGGAAGACGGATTTCACTATGTGGCAATTAACCGTCAAGGATGTGTTAATTCAACAAGGACTTGATGATGCCTTGGAGAAGGCGAAGCCAAAAGAGATGAGTGATGCAGATTGGGCGAAGATCCAGAAGAGAGCGGCGAGTACAATCAGGCTGGCACTTGCACCCGATGTGAGATATAACGTGTTGAAGGAGTCGACACCAAAGGAGATATGGGACAAGTTAGCAAGCATATACGCTTCAAAGTCGTTGACCAACAGACTTAATTTGAAGATGGAGTTGTACTCTTTAAAACTGGATGAAGAAAGTAGTCTCCATGATCACATTAGTTGTTTTAATCAGCTGGTATGTCATCTGGCTAATGTTGATGAGCCGATGAAAGACGAGGAACAAGCTCTGTTGCTGTTGTCATCGTTGCCGAAGTCCTTCAAGTATTTTAGCAAACGCTTTTAGTAGGGAGGACAACTCTTACGCTTGAAGATGTGTTAAAGCGTTAAGAGATAATGAGAGGATGACAAAGGATGCTGTTTCTCAAAGTGGGGCAGTTTTAGCTGTCGAAAGTGCTGAAAGAAGGAGTCGCAACCGCAATGACCTGCAAGGAAGAAGTAAATCTCGGCCGAGTAAGAGGGATATGAGCACTGTTGAGTGCTATTATTGTGGTGAAACGGGTCATATGCAGATGTTCTGTCCAAGCTTTAAAGAAGATGTGAAGTCCTTTAAGCAGATGAAGGGAAAGAACAAAGTTGATGATGCGGACTCTACACTTGTGATAGATGATGGAGAGTTTTTGATGGCGAGTGAGGATACCGTTCCTGGTTCGGTGAAGAATAAATTAGAATGGGTGATGGACTCTGCTGCTTCTATGCATATATGTAGGGATCGAGCGATGTTTGAGACCTTATGCACTGATAAAAGTCTTGGTAATATTGTTGTGGGGAATGATGAGAAGATGAAGGTTCAAGGAGTTGGAACTGTTTGTCTTAAACTCCATGATGGTACGATCAAGAAAGCTCTCAATGTGAGATATGTACCAGATGCATCAAAGAATGTGTTATCTTTGAGTGTGTTGGCATCACGTGGGTACAGATTCGTTGGACGAGGGCGAAGTTGCAAGGTGTATAAAGGAAGAAACTTGATTCTACAAGGGATGATGCATAAGAAGAACATCTATTGTTTAGATGGTGAAGCAACAACGATGAAGACCGAGAAAAAGGTGAAATTCTCGGAATCGGTTGAGGTATTAGGGAATTCGAGCCGTGGGAGGATTTGTTGGGGTCCGCCCCGAATTCCTAAATAAGTTAAGAATCCTATTATGAGCAGTATTCTAATTTGTGATAATTGAGGAAAGTCTTATTCTGGTAGAGATAAGAATTGTGGAAGATTTCTATCCAAGATAAGAAAAGATGGTAATTGTCACAAATAGAATTGAGATATATTAGGATTAGAATATTAGTGGTGCCTATAAATATAGATATTTGTAGGGGTTTTGAATTATTGCAAAAGTTAGAGAGTTGTGTGCGATACACAAGAGAGAGCTTTTGTAATCAAGGTGAGGTGATTGTATTCAAGAGTGTTGAGTGAGGGAGCGACTCCAATCTTGTATTACATTCATAGTGGATTTGTGGTTTTACCCTCCCTTGAGGGGTTTCCACGTTAAATTGTTGTGTTCTTTACTTTCGTGTTTGTTATTGTGTTTGATTAACGTTGATCTATAGTGGAAGCGATTCTAACAGATTACCCGATTAATCCCTGGACGGTGCCTTCACCGATTAACTCCGATTCCCGCTTTTTACAACACTGAGTAATATGCTCCAATTTATTACAGAACACTACATTATGGAAATTTAGCAACAAAAATAGAAGTTTACATGATGGAGTAATTTAATCCTTGTCCTCAGGAAGTTTGCTGGTATCTTTACTTGGTATAGAGATGGAAGAATCAGCCCATGCCCCCTCCATTGAGGATGACGAGTGGCTGTCATGCGAATGCTTTTCAAAGGCTTTAAACTTCATGCTTTCATTTGTTGTGGTACGCGTGAAAATTGGAGCTTCAACTTTCTCTTTCCCTTGTAACATACTAACAACTGCAGACATGGATGGCCTGAGGGTAGGAGATTGATTAGAGCAAAGTAGAGCTAAGTTTAACATACTCAGCGCCTCTTGCTGGGAGTAATTTGTGCCAAGAGTCGGGTCTACCATTTCCAAAAGATTTCCCTGTTCTTGAAGGACATACGCCTTTAAAACATTTAAATGTTAGTCATGATTGACGCAAGGTTAAATATTAGATTGAACAGCATAAATGGATAAGTATTTGATACATGATGAATTATATTAGAAGCTCGGGAATGGAACAGTTCCCTGGCTGCCTAATCATATGTAAGGCAACCAAACAGACATATATGAAAACATTTCTGTAGTTGGCGTCTATCAAACAACTTGGAAGAAAAGAACAAAGCATTCCTCAGGCCAGAGCTCACCATGGCATACTTAGAACTTTAAATCAGTTGCACTTGAAATTCTGTTATTCTAGCTCTTGGGCTTTGCACACATAATTAGAATAAATAAATCGTACCATGTCAATATTACACAGGTTATGGAAAGTGTTGTTTCACTGATCGAATTGGTCCGGTAGTCTTATCTATAAATATCTCCAGTGTCAGGATATAATGCCAAAGTAGGTCTTAATCCCCTATGGTTCTATCTTCTAAGCTGAATTAGTAACTACTACGATTTTAAGGTGATTAGTGTCAGTAATGCACCTAATTAGAACCTCAAGGAATCCTAATCGTACCTCCACTTCTCCAGCATCAGGTAAAAGTTGCTAAAAGTGACAGCAACCCCAGTATTAACTGTAACTATCTATTTATGCTCTTTAACAGTGGTCGAGTGGAACTGAACCTTTGCTATATATTTGGGGTCTGTTTAAAGGCCAGTTTGCATGTGGCTTAATTGTTGCTGTTTGGGCCGATTTGGGGTCTATTTATACGTGAATGCAACGATAATATTCGGTAATATTTGTATTGGCTCCCAGATTTTGCATGCAAAGGCTTCATGCCTATGCCTGGAATGTGTGTTTTCAACAGAAAAGCATTAGCAAATAGTTGGAGTCAATGAAGTGCTATGTTACCCGATCAAGAAGGTACACAAACTCCTCTTTTGGCATGCAACTTGTGTTGCTTTTACCGCTAACAATTTCTAGTGCAACGATCCCAAAGCTGTACACATCTGCTTTATCAGTCAAGTAACCTCGCATTGCATATTCCGGAGCCATATATCCTCTGACAAGGAGAAATTTATGAATAATCAATTACTTTAAGAGTTTGGTACTGTAACTTCAACAAAACCTAATGCTAACTGAACTTGAGAGGTACCAGACATAAGATAATCACTACATATGAAGAAAGTATAACTGAAATGACCATCACCTAAATTCTTATGGGTGGTGAACACTGGATTATGGGCAAGAAAGCAGAATCTTAGGTTCTTCCGGAGAAAACTATTTTTAAGAACCTCTCAACTCTATATTTTAGAAAGCAAGTCTTATAGTATTTTTTAACAAATCAAAAACCACTTACTAATATATATTAATCTATGGTGAGTAATTGCGCATCTAGTTTTGCTCAAAATGTTACTACGTTCACCAACACACATGTTAATCAGGAGATAAGAAGAAAAATTGGATTTACAGTGAACCTGCATAGCAACATGATAAATTATGTACTAGTTAGTGTAGCTTTAGGCTAAACCCGCCTTTAGTAGCTTCAAGAACAGTCATTGTTTAAAAGGTTAAATCAACATAATCCAGGTTTCTGCATCTGATTGCCCCCCCCCCCCCCCCCCAACTGCACCAAACACAAAGAAAATATTGTAGAGCAGTGCCCATCCAAGATTCTGACTTGAATGGAGACATTTAAAGGCTTACACTGTTCCAGCAATTCGAGTGCTGATATGGGTGTTCTCTTCTTCATCAAGCTTGGCCAAACCAAAGTCTGATATCTTTGCATTGAGATCTCTACCAAGCAGTACATTGGTAGCCTTTATGTCTCTATGAACTATTTTCAACCTTGACTCCTCGTGTAGGTAAGTTAAGCCTCTTGCTATCTCCAGTACAATCTTCTTTCTCGTCGGCCAGTCCAGGTTTAAGCGTTGTGCATCACGACCTAAACGATGGAAGATCAAGTGATACAGTGATACTGAAAGAATTTGTGACAACAAAATAAACCATAAGGTACTCAAAAGATTTACAGTTCATCACTTACCAAACAGGGCTCGAGCAAGACTGTTATTTTCCAAGTACTCATATACTAGCAACAACTGATTTCCTTCAATGCAACAGCCATAAAGCTTTACAAGATTTGGGTGTTGTAAAGCAGATATCATGCCTATCTCATTGATAAATTCACGGTTTCCCTGCTTTGATTTGGAGGACAGCTGTTTAACAGCAATTTCTTGACCATCTGGTAGTACACCCTTTACAAAAATCCACAAATATAATAGTTGTTAGCCAGAAGGCCTGGCTGAGTAGATATGTCTAAGTTGAAAACTGTTCACGTGTACCTATCTATCTATATATGTTGATGAGAGATAACTTCACCTGACAGATATTTACCTTGTAAACTGGTCCAAATCCTCCTTCACCGATCTTATTTGCACGATCAAAGTTGCCGGTTGCAGCTCTGATGCGTCTTAGACTAAAATAATCCGTCTGTTGTTCTATTGCTCCTCGCAGTTCTGAACACGAATAAGAATTAGAATTTGCTAATATTGCATAGCGAAAAAAAATCAAGATCATGATGTATATATATATATAAAAAAAACTTCTCTTTTAAACGTTATTTCAGGTCAAATTCTTGATAATTAAGTTTTCATCTCAAGATGTTCACCAGCAGCATCCATATAACTAAATTTAATTTACAAACTGTAGATACAAAATGTAAGTATTACAAACTGAGTGTATAAAATTTAGATAGTCTAAATACTAAAATGACTGCAAGTTTCTATCATATGGTTGGTGGAAACTTGATGAGGGATCATAGATTCAGCATTCTTGGACATCAGTAACTTCATTCCTATGTATTCGGGGAGGAACGTACAAAAGGATGTCAGAAATGTAACATTCTCCAGTAAATACTACACAAAATTTTTAAGATAAATGATGAGTTGAAATTTACATGCACGTCTAATATTGCAGTAAGATATCCCACCTTTATCTTCAACGTCTTTTCCTCCTAGGAAACCTTTCATCCGGAATGCAACCAATATCAAGCCCAGGATCACAAGTGAAGCGACAACAATGCAAGCAACCACTAGAGTTGATTGTACCCCAGTTTCGAAGTCTATCATATTGAAGCAATTTGAATTAAGACAAGATAGCGAAAACATAAGTGGGAAGCCTAGAATTTAACATGCACTCACTTGGTGTTACTGAAATTGCTGATATTAGAGGTCCATAAACACCCCAATGGGGAACTGCAGTAGTCCCCTTCCCTGCCCAGTACAGGTGAATCTCCAAAGTGCTACCATTTACAGTAACATCCTGCTCCAAGGTTGTATTCTTTCCAATTCCTCCAGCTTCCTCTGCAACATTAAAGTCTTTTCGAACAACAGTGCCCTGTTGAAAGAAAACAAGTTAAAGTTAAACACCAGACCAATTTTTAAGGCTTAAGAAATAAATTAAAAAGAATACCTAAAAGTTCTAATCCGGAGGTAAAATTATTTTCTACTAATAAACTTAACCTCTTACTCACTTGGATTGATACATCAAAAATGCGTCTCCCAATGCCACTAAATGTCACATCATCAGAGAACTGAATTTCAGCAAAGTGGAGGCGAACTTTATAACTGTCCTTTTGCAAGCAAAGGCCATAGTACTTGAGTGAAGAAGGGGAAAGGCGGGCTGTTTGATAGTATTCTTCTCCGGTCACATTGGTCTTTTTAGCCACAAATTTGGAATTATCATTACGCATGAAAACACCTGAACTGCTATAAGCCCATCGATCTGTAGGATTATAAAAGTATGACCAACCTTCTTCTTCCAAATCTGCTTCGTACTCCCTCCCCCCTGATGTTACATTAGGTCCTCCACAATTAATAAACAGTGAATGATCTGCAAATTTGGCAGACACCGCTATGATTATTTCTATGTGAGTGCGAGTTCAAAGGTACTTCCATATCATAAAGTTCAAGAATTATATATGTTTAGTTGCTTACATTTGGCCGTCCCAGGGCAAGGGAGGTCTTTTTTCAAGCACCACAAAGTTCTAAAATTGATAAAAGAAAAAATTAGTTGTGCTATTGCTGATGCTTAGCTTCGTAAGAGTAATACATTTCAAGTTTATAGGAAATTTTACGAGTCGCTGGTTGAAGATGAATGGCTAGCAACTAAATTCCTGCAAAAAAAAAAGATTGTCTGTAAGTTAATATGATCATGTAATTAATCAAGAAACGTATAATGAATAGGCTTACACGCTTAACGGCTGGCATATATATTGCGCTGTTGGCTTTGTAAAATTATTGTAAGACACATCACTGCAGCGAATGTGGACAGGATGTTATATACCGTGCTACATCAATATGTTCAATAAAAATAGAAGCTTTATCCCAAAACAATGGTGAACAGTTAAAAAAGCTATAAGTGTACTGACAATTTCTCTTTGCTGTCCGTAATCCAGCTTGGTATTTCCCCGCTAAGGAAGTTACTATTCAGATACCTACATCCAAAGATGTTTGTTACTACATTGAGTGTATTACATATGTAGATAAGTAGATTTATTTACGGTGACACGTACATGTCACGGAAAAAGCACGCGCAAGTCGAACGGAAGTATGGTGATAAATTTTATGGATATCACTGAGAAGGGGTTGTAAATTTCTTGATAGCCAATTAAGCATATTACACATAAATATAAAGCTACTTACAAATATTCCAGGCGAGACCCTAAAGAATCTGGGATTTTTCCAGACAACCTGTTAAAGCTCAAATCTCTGCAAAGAAAAACGTTTGATGACAATAAAGAACAAATATCCACAATAACTGAATTAATATTTTGTAATTGACCTTATGTATCACCCTGATGGTGGGAGTTAGCAAAAACAATAGGCGTCCTTAATATAAAGCAGGTGGCGCACATTTAACAATATTGTCCAGTTACTAAATTACTGAATACCTTGATCACTAATGCCAGTGGAACATGAATCTTGATTTGGAAAACTTATAATGTCCTAAACAATCATCACTAAATAGAATGACAAATAAAATTGACCAATCTATATTAAAGAAATAGCTGTAAAGATGAACATACAAGGTATCTAAACTTTTCATCTCTGCAAGATACGCTGGAACTGAATCTGTAATTAAGCAATTCCTAAGGATCCTACATTAAAAAATTGAAAAAGATAGCTACATCAGAAAAAACATCAATTAAAAACATAATGCATTAGTAGACATAATATTAATCGATGATCAACTCACAGGTATTTTATATTTGCCATGCCTCGCAAATCGGGGAAGCTCGAAACAGATCCATTTAAATCAGATATCCTCCTGCACACAAGAATCACGGCAAATGACTTCACACGTTCAGTTTTTTAGGTGTATTCATTCATAATGATGAAAAAGTCTTCAGATTGTGCTTACAACTCTATTAGATTTTTCAGATGAGAGATACTAGAAGGAATGGGGCCCTCCATAGATGTACCTTGCAGATCCCTACAACATATGAACCAAAGCTTATCACAACGTTTGGCGGTGTTAAAATCCATATAAGATTATAAGCAAAACCTAAATATTAGTAATTACTATATAATAAACTTTTGACTTACAATGTCGTCATCTTTGTCCAATTTCCAATAAAACCAGGAATTTTTCCGGACAATCTGCTGCCATCTATCGTACTGCAACCACCAGATACTTTTCAGACAACACTGAACATATCTTGGTAACAAACAGTATTAGCCATGGCTTACAATTCTGATAGATTCTTTAGAGCACTAAATGACTCCGGTATCCTTCCAATGAAGTTGTTAGCTGAAAGAAGGCTGCATAGAAGTGCGTAAGGTAAGACAAAACTTAATAAGATCTTAGATGTTTCTTAAAATAAAAGGCATGTTTAACATAGATATGAGACACATCAAGCTCAAATGAAACAATAATGAGAACCGAAAAAACAATAGATAAATTATTAGATTGCAATGCTGAAGGCAATATTTGATAGATGAAAATTTTGATCTCTGAGTTTGTCTTCCAGCATGAATTTTTAAGTGTTAAATAAATAGCTACAATCCCGCAGCATTCACTAGGACAGTATTCTTATGATTTCCTTCATCAGATGTTATTTTCTTTTGTTACATCAATTCTTACTTTTTTAGTATCTAATATTTATAATTTTGTAAATCTAAACTTTTGGAAACTCAACATCGAGTCTCTGTTTGGGATTTTTTTTTTTAGTACATTTAGATCATCGTAAATTATCACAATCAGCTATCAAGTAGCAAGGTTTCCTGGGAGTATAACGCGGGAACTTTTCTTCGCATCCCAGTGCTAACTAGTATGACAATGTCGTCCATTCCATTTCAGATTCAGATTGCCATATTCCTGAAGTTTCCAGTTGATATGATTTCAGCTTTCAGATAAATTTCTCGAATCAAGAATCAGGGCATCTATGTGGCACGCTCTATGAGCAGCCTCACCGTGTGTTGAATAATATATGATCCATTTAAATCCATCTTCTAAGACCTTTTAGATTACTTAACATGGTACCAGGTTCGATTCCTTCCACCCCATTTTTTTTTAATTGTTTGTTTGGTCATATGTTTGTTAAATCGTACCATTGTGGGGGAGTGTTGAATAATGTACAAGTTAGTTAAGGCATTCCTCTAACACCTTAATGTTTTAGGTGAGCTGGTTACTTAAAACTTTGGTATTTTTCAGCTAACAAGTGACCATAATGTAAAAAATGTAACAGTTCAATTCATTTATTTAATTGGATCACATATTATCTTAACCGAAGTGCAGCTAAAAACAGTGAAAAGACTTTTAACCAAGATAAGAAGTCAGCTTACAGTGTCCTCAAACTCCTTAAATTTCCAAGCGCTGGAGGAAGAGGTCCTCCCATCTGATTATCTTGTACATTCCTGGAATATTTGTTATAAACCAAGTTCTAATGTTTCAGCTAGGGCTCTCAAAAAAATTCAAAAAATTCGATATCCGTCCGAAATATCTGTATTCGTATCCGGAATAAAGCGGATTTTATCCGTATCCGAAATAAAACGGATATTATCCGTATTCGAATTCGGTAGTTGCGGATACGAATATGGATATAGTCGCATTCGTATCCGGTAATATCCGAATCCAAAATTAAATAAATATGATAAATAAATAATATATATTTATTAAATAAATATGATAAATAAATAATATATATTTTCTAAATAATATGCAACTATATATATATATATAGTTACATATTATATATATAGTTGCATATTATTTAGAAATTATATTTTAAGTTTAAAATATATATATATATATATATAATTTAATCATTAAACAATATATTTATATAAGTTGTAGATAATTGTAAACATATATATATATATATATATATATATTACAAATTTAATATTTTAAAATAAACAAAATTATACTAAAAAGTAAATTTTTGAAAAAAATAAAATAGACTTTAATAAATTTAAGTTTTAGTTTAGTTTACTTTTTTTTTAAAAAAATTAAATTTTTTATTATTTTTTCAATTTTATTGAATTAAAATTTTAATATAAAAACTAAAAAATTCTGACTGAAATTCGGATTCGGATATTATCCGTATCCGGATAGTATCAGATTTTCGAATTCGGATACGGATCCGGATACGAATTCAGATTTTCGAATTCGGATTCGGATACAGGCAGATCCGTATCCGAATTATCCGTTTGACAGCCCTAGTTTCAGCCAGCAGTATAGTAATCTAAAATGTATTTAATTCACTACTCACAGCTCTTCAAGTGTAGAAATATTAGCTAGTTCCCGGGGAATCGAACCACTGAGACGGTTACCCATTAGGCCTCTGTAGTATAACCGCGAAGTTACGAACACTTGAATCAATCCAACAGTTGACTTGGTTTGCTTACAAACCAACAATCTACATACATTTAAGCAATTACATAGCCCTAACCAAAGTAAAAGCACTTACAAGATTTTGAGAGGAAGTTGACCAAAAGATATGGGGATGGTTCCACCTATGTAGTTTTTAGCCAGCTGTCTGTCAACGTAATGATATTAAATAAAATAAAATTGTCGGTACACTTTGGAGTTTAAATGCTTCGGGTTAAGTTCAATTTAGAAGAACTTGTTATTAACAACACAACTAGCATTCACATTTTGAAAAAATGTCAAAAAATTTCAAAATGGCATTTTTTCAAGCATATTGACCTAGAACTCTAAACAAATTGAACTATAAATTCTTTTTTAACAAACTCGAGCAAAAGTTTAACGAAACAAATAATGTTGGATACATTAGCGGATATATTTCTTTTTACAAACTCGAATTCGGTAATATTCAAACCAAACACAAACTGTGTGCGAACATTTCAAACCGAAATCGAAACGGACAAAAACAGCCTGTTAATGGTGTATTCAAGTGACTAATAGGCCCCATGAAAAAATCAGATACATGAATAAAAATGAAATCATCATCAAACAAGAGTTGATCATTCTTCAACAATGCCTGAATAAATTATTTCTTACAGTTCCCGCAGATAGGCAAGTTTTGAAAACTCTGAAGGTAGTTCTCCGGTCAAATTCAGGGCCTTTAGCCGGCTGCCAAGTGAATACAGTAAAATAAATTACCAAGACACTGGTATGATCATTTGCTAGGGTATCGAGATAAATTAAGCATGAAAAGAACATACATTTTGGTGACGTGGCAAACGGATTTGTTACTGAATGTGCAATCGCATGTGACAGACATATTGCCAGGTGTCTTTGGAAAGTGACCACAAGAACTCCTTTCGACATCCCAATGCTTCAATTTTAGCTTCGTTGCTATTGTCTTGAGAGTTTGTACTGTTATCACACAAGAATCAAAGCTAGCATATTTCTTTAACTACTGTTATACCCAAAAATCATATTAATATCTGATATTAAATTAATAACATATTTATATATTTTTGAACAGGATGTATTTTGGTGGTCAAAGTTTGCACAGAGTTTTAAAATGTTGACTGAAGTTTGAAATTTGCAAATCAGTGACCAAAGTTTTTATCGAGTTTCAAAATGATGACTATACTTTCAGATTTACAAATTGGTAGACATACTTTATACCGAATTTTAAAAAGGTGGTCATGCAACAAATAAAAACAAAAGTATTATTGAAAAAATATTAATTTAAATTTTTTAAAAATAATATAAAATCAACACGAACACATAAAAATTTATCCAAAGTTTAAAAGAAAAAGATCATCGAGTCTAAATAATTCTTGAAAAAGAGTTATAGTTGAATTTGAGTCTGCTTATCGAATTGAGTTTGAATTTTTCATTCGAAATATAATCTTATCTTTAACTTGAACTTGAATTAAAATTCAAACTCGATATTCTTTTTACTTTTGAAAAATAATTATGTGTTAACAAGATATTTTTCAAATTGTTAAATTACTTTAGTCATATGTATCAACAGATTTTTATTTTTAAAATTTATTAAATGATTAAAATACAGCGATCTTTTTGAAATTCAGATTAAACTATGGCCACTGATTTATAAATCTTAAAATGCAACCACTCTTTCGAAACTTGGTAAAAACTTTAACCATCAATTTACAAATTTCAAACATCAATCATCATTTTGAAATTTGGTGTAAATTTTGACCATCAAAATGCAATTAACATTTTTAAATAATTAAGCTTATATGTCCGAGTATCTCTTTTCTAACAAATTTCCAAAAAGGTCTCACAAAAAACACATTCACAATTGTATTGCATATTGATATCTATGTCTAGACAGCACATGCAAGTGGGCCATGGATACTTAGCAGAAAAAAGAAAGAAGAAGAAGAAGAAAACAAACAAACCAACCAACCAAAAAAAAAAAGTGGCCCATGGAACTACCAAAGTTAATTGAAAAACGTTAAAGTTTATAAATTAACTAACGTAAAAGCCCGTGCGAGGCACGGGTCTGTTTATATACTGAAAAAATAAATTCGCACCAATATATATACATATCAAAATAATTTTGTAAATATGGTAAATAATAGTATTTTGAATTTATATTATATATGCATTGTATTTATATATATATTTTTTTTCTAATTGAATAAGATTTCATAAAATTTGGATAAATTTCTATAAGATAAAGATCAAATGATTTTTTTTAATCTTCAAAATATTAGTTTAGTTTTGAATGTCGTGAAGTGAATTTTATCAAATTTAAAAATTCAAGATAATTTAAATGGTTATTTTATCAGAGTTCTCCGTATATTCATTATGTAAACTCATGTATTGTTAATAAAATAACAATATATTTGTAATATAATATTAGTCACAAATGTACGAATATACTTTAAATACATCATAAAATTTCTTACTTTTAATTTCTTGTATAAGACGTATGTAAACTAATATAATTTTAATGAAATAAAAGTATATTTATAAAATATAAAATTGGTCATTCATGTAAGACTATAGAGTGAACACATTATAAAATTTCTTTATTTTACGTAAAAGTCAATCTTGAAGTTGTCTTACTCTTTACTTCATATGTACATATTTGTACCCTTTTAAACTCAAGTGTATATGTTTAGTCTAGTATTAATTATAAAATATCTAATATCGTAGTTTAAAAATTACACAAATTGAAAATTTATATATATGTAATTTAGAATCATATTTTTAACACAACCATAAAATTCTATCCCATGCGATTTTAATATTTGAATTATAAATTATCTTGTGTTTGATCTTATATGAATCATAATATACCTAAATAATTTAACATCTGTGTAGAATCAATTGTATTTATATGTATAATATATGTTCTAAACACTGGCGATTAACCGCTAGACGGTGACTAATCAATCCGAATGTATTAAAATCGAATCGGAAAATCAATTTTTATAGGAATCGATCTAGAAATCATATAATTTGGATTAACTTGGCACAAATTGGTTTAATCGATCAAAAATTGGCTTACGAACCGATTAAAATGAACAAAATATACCCATCCCCTTTTTCAACCAACCAAGACGACAAAGAAAACCCAATACTTAATTTGGGTCTAAAAAAATTTCAAACTGATTTTAATGGTTGCATATCAGTTTTATATATTTCAGCCGAGCTAACCCAACCCTATTTAAATTAAAAAATTTGTTCGATAATTTATATATATATAAATTATTATATGTAACTGTACATTATATAATACAATATCATCTTATCTACAGACGTGTACATAACTAAAATTATTATGTTAATAAAAAAAATATTAGCACTAAAATCGTAAGTTATACGTATTTTAGCGTTACTTGAAATTTTGAAATGAGGACATTGTGTAATATTTATTTTTTATAAAAATTATTTAACACATTAAAACCAACCCAACCCGGCGCAAACTTAAGGATGATAAGTACGGTTGGGCCATGAATTAATTTTTTGTGAGTTGAATTAAAAAAATTCAAACTTATTTAATTAGACTGGGTTGCAAAAATGCTTCCAACCCCCGACAACCTAACCCATCAACACCCCTAACTATGGTTCCCATATTTTACAGTCCCTTGTATAATTCTAAAATATAAAAGTTACGTATAATATGTTACTTATTTTAGATCAAATTTTGATTATAGATTTATCAATACTTGAATAATTCGTATAAAGCTAATAAGTGACATAGTATTGTATAAAAATATAAATCGTATAACAATTAACATTTAATCAAAAAAATTAAGGGTGAAATAATAAAATTTGTAAATAAATACATAATTATATATTAAAAATACGAAAACTTAAAAAAAAATGGAGCTATATAATAATATAAACTAACATTTTTTTATTAAAAAAATTGAATAAACATGGTGTATAAATAATATAAAACAACATATTATTTACTCAAAAGTTGAAATAATAAAAGATAATATGATGAACGAATATACTTTATCTAATAATAATTTTAAAATAAACTCAAAACTCAATGTAGGACACTCGATTATGACATGAAACTGTTACGAGAAGTCCAACATTTCGATTCTCGATGTTTACACACAAATTTGACATTTTCTATCTTCAGTAATAAATGGGTGGCATGCTTGTAATTTTAAAAATACAAAAGTAAAGTTGTAATTTCATGAACACTTTTTGGGTTGTTTTTGCCTCTGATGATCTTTTAATATATAAAAGTAGATTTTTTAAAAAATTGGTTATGTATGTAAAATTATATATTTAGATTGTCTTGCTTTTTTTTTCCATGTATATATATATATATTTTTGTATTTATATATTTTTAAATTCAACTATCTATTTTAAGTCTATTATTCATTACACACATTATCTAACAGCCTAGTTTAGAAATTAAGTAAATTAAAACATATTTTATATTATGATGTAGAATTATTTTTTAACTCAACTTTAAATTTATACATCTAAAAATTATATGATGCAATTATATCCACACGTAAATGAAATATTTATCTTTCTTAAAATATTATCCAATAATCTAGTATATACATAGAGACGAATTTTAACAAATTCATATTTTCCCAATTTGAATTTGGTTACATTTATGAATAATTTAAAAAAAAATTTATAAGAAATATAAACCAACAATATATTTAATCAAAAAGTAAAGTAAAAAAGAGAAAATAGGATTATAAGGGAACCTGTAGCTTATCTAATAAGATTTTTAAAGTTAACTCAAAAATTGATGTAGCACAATGGTTATGATACTTTATTTGTAAGTGGAAGGTTTGTGTTCGAATCCTGAAAGCAACAAAATTTTATATAATTTTTGCATAAACTATAAAGGGGTGACATATAATTTTTGCATAAACTATAAAGGGGTGACATTTTTGTAATTATATGATAAATAAGGGTAAAGCTATAATTTCACAACCATTGTATTGGCATATTTTGCCCTTAGTTGGCTTTTAATATATAGAAGAAGATACTAAATATCATGCGGAAAATATTAAAGTTAAAGGTACCAAATTTATAGTCAGATGTGCTATGTCCCGTCCATTTCTATACAATTTTCATTTTGAATGTCCCTTTCATTTCTATATATTTCAAAAATAATAATTTTTAATAATATAAAATACATTACACCCCCTACTTTTCTTCAATATCTCTATTCTATAATAATTTAAAACACTATTGCACTCACTACTTTCCTCTAGTATTTCAAATCTATTATTAAATATTGATAAATCCCACCACTTTACTCACTTTTCATCTAACTTTACTCATTTTTTATACAATTTCTTGGTCTACGTGTTCGAGCCCAATCTATATCAAGAACTCCTTGAAAGCCACCTTGAAATCCTCCATCCTCACCACAAGAACTCCTTGTAACTCGCCAATGCTTAATTTCTAGCTTCGTCGCTATAGCCTTAAGAGTTTGTACTATAACCACAGAAGTTATATTTCTTTAAGATTAATTAAACATCATAACAGTAGTTTGTGTGCAGTGCAGATCAGATAAGAAAGTCCAAACATAATCCATTGTATGTTTTTTTTCCGGAGAAATACTAATTATATTGTTTTTTTTATTATCGATTTCATGTCCCTTCAATGGTTCATCGGTACAGTAGTTGTTAATTATGCTGATTTCATTGGATTGGTATCATAATTAATTAATGAAATGGAAAAATCATAGCTACATAAGAAGAAAAAGGCAAAGGACAAACTTGCAATCGTACAAGGGTGCAATAATGCATGCATAGATGATTTGGTGTCATGTCTAGTGCTGGCCACATGAGCGGTTCGTCCCGTGCCGTGCCGGTTCACGAACGGGCCGTCCTGATAAAACATTAACCCGGGCACGGCACGTTGATAACGACGGGGCGGGGCGAGCCATGCCGTGCTAAAAGAATGGTTGGCACGTGCAAGGTTCCGGCGGGTTGGCGGTCGAGTTGCGGGTCGGGGCGGTTTAAAATTTATTATTTTTTCTTAATTCGATACGAATAATTATTTGAAACTGTAAAAAAAATTTGGAAGAAAAGAGGATGGTACCTCTATAAATTTTATTAATTAAAAAAAAATGTTACAATTAATTTGAGAGGACTCCTCTCTAAAAAAACGAAACAAACTGCATTAACATATTAACCCGGGTTCGATTCCTCGCAACTACATAATTATACAAGATTTATTTACTTTAAATTCTTTAACTTCATCCAGGGTTCGATTTCTTAAAATTACGTAATTATACAAGATTTATTTATTTACTTTAAATTCAATAGTTTCATCGAGCGTTAGATTCTTTGCAGCTACGTAATCATACAAGATTTATTTATTTACTTTAATTTCTTTAACTTTATGCACAGTTCGAACTACATAATTAAATAGTTATTTATTTATTTTTTATTTGTATCATTCAATTCTCGAGAAATACATTTTTAAATAATATTTATTAATAATTTATTAATACTAATATTTTAATGTCAACTCATATTCGGCCCGTGCGCTTGGCACGGGTTATAAGCTAGTATATATATAATATAAACTACAAAGTACACACATGCAGATGCAGACATGTTTATGACATGCAAATTTTGATCGTTGTATTTGTATGGATAGTTTATGGATGCATGGTGGAGCCGGCCAAACGGGCGGTTCCGGACGGCTAAACCGGAACCGGCTCGCCTAACTAACCGGTATAACTCGGCTCGTAACGGTTTAGCACGGCCCGGCACAATTCGTATAAATAAAACGGGGCGTTTACGGGTTGAAATCTTAAGAACCGGGGCACGGCACGGACCGGCACGCGGAACCGTACAAACCGGCCACGTCACTGGCACGGCACGCACGGCCCGTGGACGGCACGCCAAGTCGCCAACCCACCTGCTCTGCATCAGTATATCTTAATAAATAATGTTTTTGGCTAAGCATTCCCCTCCCAATAGTTATAACATTAATATCAAAATTTGTTATAACATTAATATCCTAAAATTCTTTGTATCTAAATTCTTTATAAATCCACGGATAGGATTAAAATTTGTGTTTGTATTTTATTTTTAAAATTTGTGTTTGTATTTAATATTTGTTTTAATATGTTAATGCGGTTTGTTCCGAGTCCTCTCAAATTAATTGTAATATTTGTTTTAATTAATAAAATTTGCAGAGGTACCGTCCTCTTTTATTCCAAAAAATATTCGTATAATTTTAAATAATATTTAATCGAATTAAAAGTATATAAAAAAAATTTGAACCGCAACCCGCACAACTCGGCCGCCAACTCGGCGAGCCGTGCACGAGTTGGCCTCCCCATGAACCGGACCGGCCCGGCACGGACCGTCCTCCTATAACGTGTCGTTCGCGTTCAGTAATTCTGGTAGCACGGCCCGTCTAAAGCACGGCACGGCACGGCACGGCACGGCCGCCCGTGTGGCCAGCTCTACATGGTGGTCATATTCACTGCATGATGCAGTGAATATATTATATATATATTATATATAAGCACTAGATAGTAGATAACATGCATGCAGACATATGATTGGGTCGTTGCGATTCACCGAATTATCTAACCAAATCTATATGATGGACAACAATCAAGAAATAACTAACCTTCTTCAGGAGGCAAAAGCTGGGCAGCACAACCCAAGAAATTAAGAAGAAGAACGTAGATGTAGCAGTGAAGCAAAAAGGATGATTGGGTTGTGGACCTAAATTTAGTACCGACACTAGGGTGGAGATGCTGCTGCCCCATTAACTTTACTTGCAATTTCTTTTCAAGTTGTGATAAACTTATATATGATCAAAAATTGTATATTTGCACTTAATTAATTATGAACCTGTGTGGATTCCTCTCTTACAAGCATATGTAGAATGCTTGTTTGTATTAATTTACCATCTGTATGTTTGGAGTATGTTTATAGAATGACCATAAAATACGAGAGACAGAGAGAGAGAGAGATGTGGGAGAGATAGGAGAGAGATGTGTAAAGCTAGTAAAGTAGCAAGTAGTATATATAGCAGAGAAGATAAGTATTGCTGGGCATTTTCGTTTTCTGCTTTCCGACACCAAGATGGAGAACATATCGAGTAAATTTTAAAGTTGCGATCGAACTTTATTCGTATGTATTTTGATTGTCATAATTTTTAATTTTTTAATTTTTTAAAAAGGTGGTTACGGATCATTTGATGGTACATACCACTTTTTTAAGTATTTTTTTCTCAAAAAAATGGTTCTTAGTCATCTTTTTGAAAACCAAAAGTAATATCCGTCCACCGTATTATAAATTAAAAATTATTATCATCAAAATACAAAAACGGGTAAAGTTCGGTCACCTTTCTCAAGTTTACTCGAATATAAAAGACGCATGCTGATGCTGCTACATAACATAACCCCAACAGGCTTCGGTTCCCACAATAATGTGACATATTTACCATTTCGTCGCCTACTTGTATCATTAAAAAATACTGCTAATTATTATATAAAATGATTTAGGTACATTTTATCATCACAAACCTTTGATAATTGCCAAAATCGCATTTCGGTTCGAATAAAAAACACAGATAAATTTATAAGTCTGTGCAATTATTTTGAAACTGTTGTAGAGAGGCGACTAGTCAAAAAGTCAGTCCACGTTGGTCATACTACCGTTTCTAGGATTTACTAGTGGGCAGGAAAGTTGGAATAAACAACTCAAATGTTTAAGATAAAGTAAGTACTTTATTTACTAAATCCCAATGGCAATTGTTTATTAAGTATTCCTAAAGCATGAAATTTGAAACGTTCAAAAAGTAGTTCATTTTAATACTAGGAAATTGATAGGCTATGTATAGCCCGGATTTATCTTTGAGCCAGGAGTCCCCTGGAACCCGGATTACCATTACAATCATGGCCCGCCTTCTAGTCCAGACTCATCTGGGAGTCATGACCTAGGTACCAGTCCGGACGCATTGCCAGGCTATGGCTCAAGCTTTAAGTTTAACTATCTCCTGGCGACAAAGGCAATAACTCACATGAAGACTACACATTGGTACATGACGTGGATAGGTCATGACTGATGGCCACCCCTGGTGACGACACGTAAATATCGCCAATGATTGGGATATTTATTTCCTATTTAAACCACACGCCAGCAGGAGCCTGGCACACGATGCCACAATCCTTCACCTGGACACGTGCGATCCATCAACATCACCCAGGTGTCCTACCTACCTAGGATTCAACGCTCATGATTGCAGGTACAACCCCTAAACCCTAATCCTGGGCCTATATATAGACCAAAGAGGAAAGGTGTAGGGGTTACATTCTCTTTTACACACCTAACCTATACACACACCCTCCCGATTTAGATTTCTCTATATTCCTGTCTCCCTTTCCAAAGCCGTTACTTATTCTCACGCCGGAGGCGCCGCCAGGGTCCAAACCCCCCTCCGGTGTTGTTTTGCAGAGTCCCAACCGCAGCGACATCGCTTCCAGGCGTGGGATCGGCCGGGAAGGACCTAGATCGGGATCTGGAGTTATCATTTGGCGCTAGAAGGAGGGGGCTTACCACCTTGCGGTCACGGTGCCGCTAGACTCACCGCCTTCAAACCCAGTAAGATCTAAACCAACCTTCTCTTTTTAACCGAAAAAATGAACTCTTTAGCCTATTTTTACCATGTATGCATGTGCTTCAACCTTATTTAGCCCAGATCTTGTTAGCCCTGCTTACATACTTTAGCCTTCTCTTAGATCTACATTGCTTGTGATTAGATCTATTCCAAAAAAACCCAGTTTTCTTGTTTACTGAGATTAATAGCCCAAAATTACGTGCATACATTGTCACCCAACCCCAAGAAAAACCTAGATTACTTTGTTGTTGAATTTTTTGCAATAAAAAACCATATACATCTGTTTGTGTGAATCATGGCTCGTGGTAGTAGGAGCACAAATAGACATACCCCAAGTAACCCAACCCCAGCCCCGGACACGAACATCCCGGTCACTGGTCAGGCCGGTCACCATTTACCTCCAGTCCTGCCTTTGGCCTCTCAGGTGATCCGGCCAGGAGACGCCCGGGTAAACATTGAAGTAAACAAATATAAATATACTGATCTTGCTATCGAGCCCGGACAGATGGAACACTTAACTGGTGAACAGGTTGCAGAAGCAATTCGGCTGTACAATCAAACCAGAAACAAAGAGCAGGACCAGTGCGAGAACTCCCATAACCCTGAAAGATCCCACCGCTCTAGGTCTGTCTTTGACCGGATTGGGGAAAGAACAAAGACACTGAAAGGAGATCTCACCGATCTCGCAGTCAGAACCATGATGATGAGGCCGAAAAGCTTAAGAGGCTGGCCGAGATGAGAGAACAGATTCAGGCAGAAGAGCAAGCTAGACTCGATCTAAGGGTCCAGAAAAGAATACAGGAGGAGGAGGCCCGGATCCTAGGCAAAAATACTGAAAAGAGGAGAACCCGAGTTCCAAGCTCAGAAATAATCTCAGACGAGGATGAACCTAGAGAGGACCTGTTGAATATGATACAGGAGCTGCAAAGAAAAGTCGGTCAAGACTCTGGGCTGGACATTGGAGACACACTCACACCATTTAGCTATTCCTTGGAAGCAACACCAAGGCAGAGAAACATTAAGCATTATAACTTTGACTCCTTCAATGTTTTAGATGATCCCGAAGAACATGTTAATTATTTTGAGCAAATAGCCATGATTTACTGTTACAACGATCTAACAAAGTGCAGGTTCTTTGCTTCCACACTCAAGTCCGGGGCTCAAAGGTGGTTCAGCTGGATCCCATCTCGCAGTATCCACAGCTGGAAGCAGTTCCGTGACACCTTCCTCAAGCGCTTCCGGGCAAACAAGACTCATGAGATGCACATGTGCCATCTTGAGACAGTCAGGCAAGCCCCGGGGGGAAGCCCTTTCTGCATATATGAAAAGATTTCAAGAAGCTATAAACAATATCACCAACCTGGACGAGCGAGAGGCTCTGACAATTTTTCGAAGAAACCTGGATCCGGATAACAACGAGAGGTATGTTCTTGATCTCATTCACAAAGAGCCACAGAGCCTGGCGGCAGCCTATGCAATGGCTTCCAGGTTCATCAAAGAAACCGATGTGCTACAAGCAATGAGGATGACCAGACAGGGCCTATCTCCAACCCTGACTCAAGATCCACCAAAAAACAACTACAGCCATCAGGATAAAAAAATTAAAACCCAACAGGCAGAGCAACTATATCCAAAGCTCTCAGCTTGCACTACCAGCACCACCCCCGGACTCCTGGCAGCAAGATGAGTCCGGACAGCCGAAACCCAAGCGTGAGCCCAGACCCGAACCCTCTTGGACTCCCCTCAACCGGGCTCGTGCGGAAATTCTGAAAGAGGTACGAGATAAACCATTCTATTACCCTCCCAAACCAATGCTCACATCCCCAGAAAACCGGTCAGTTCACAAACATTGTGATTACCATGAAACCCATGGGCATACAACCTAAAATTGTCTATCTCTGAAATTCTTTGTGGAAGACCAAATCAAAAAAGGCAACATGGGGCAGTATGTAGCCCGGAGAGTTGCTGATCGAGGAGACGGATCCGGAAAAGACAAGAATGTTGTCAATGTTGTTATGGGAGGGTCCAATTCACCCCCACGGAGCCCGGACTCAGGGGATGAGATAATGATGGTGCAATCTTGCCCCGAGCAGATCATAAGCTTTAGCAAGAATGACTTCGAAGGAATAAACCCAAATCACAATGAAGCACTTGTGGTGACACTGGATATTGCTGATAATGAGGTCAGAAGAGTCCTGGTTGATAACGGCTCTTCTGTCAACATTTTGTTCAAACACACAATGGATCGAATGCAGCTGAGGAGTGTGAAGATGAATGACTGTAGAGAAGACCCACTCTATGGATTCGGGAACAATTTGGTTCCAATCCAGGGAACTCTATATCTCCCAGTACTATTTGGCACTTTCCCGAAGCAGGTTAGCAACCTGGTTAAATTCTATATCATAAACACCCCCTCCTCCTATAATGTTATTTTGGGAAGGCCAGCCTTGACAAAACTCCAAGCTGTAACATCAACCCCCCATCTAAAGTTCAAGTTTCCTACACCCGGAGGAATTGGCGAAGTCCGGGGAGATTTCGAAATGGCTAGCCGATGCTATGGTCAGGCTTTGGTCATGGCTGAAACTGACCCGGAAAACAAAAGAAAGGCAAATGCTTACCAGAAGAACATCAGCAGAAAGAAGCACAGGTACAACCAGAAAAAAGAATCCGGCAAGGAAGTCCAAAACATAGAAAACACATCAGCCCAGACTTACCTTGACCAGGTGGTGCAAGCCCGGGTTCAACAATATGTTTCAAAATCAGAGATGGGAAAAGTGGAAGCTGCTGTTGAGCTAGAAACCATTGAGTTAGAAGAAGGAAACCCGGAGAGGAAGGTTAAAATTGGAACCGGGCTGGACACCGTATTCAAGAAGGAGTTAACTGAGTTACTCCGGGAGTATGCAGGCGTTTTCGCTTGGAGCCCGGACGACATGCCCGGACTCCAGGAGTCAGTTGCTATGCACAGCTTAGATGCGGATCCTAGAAAGAAGCCAGTAAAGCAGAAAAGGAGAAACTTTGCCCCAGAAAGACAAAAGGCAATCGATGAAGAGGTTGGAAAACTTCTCAAAGCCGATATAATTTGTGAAATAAAATATCCGGAATGGCTTGCGAACGTAGTCTTAGTCAAGAAACCAAATGGAAAGTGGCGAATGTGTGTGGACTACACTGATCTAAATGTTGCCTGTCCAAAAGACCCTTACCCACTTCCAAGTATCGACCAGCTCATAGACGCAACAGCCGGGCATGTCATGCTGAGCTTCATGGATGCTTTTTCTGGCTACAATCAAATTAAAATGAACCCGGCTGATATAGCCAAGACTGCATTCATCACACACCGGGCTGTTTATGCCTACAAACTCATGCCATTCGGACTAAGGAACGCTGGATCCACATACCAGAGAGCTATGGTGGAAATATTCAAGAGTCAGCTAGGAAGAAACCTGGAATCCTACGTTGACGACATGATAGCAAAATCCACCAAAGTTCAGAACCATATTGCTGACTTGAAGGAATGTTTTGACAACCTAAGGAAGCAAGAAATGAAGCTGAACCCGGAGAAATGCACTTTCGGGGTGGAGGCTGGAAATTTTTTGGGATTCATGATTAGTCAAAGAGGAATTGAAGCTAACCCGGAAAAGATCAAGGCCATAAGAGAAATGAAGGAACCCCGGACTCAGAGGGACATACAGAAGCTAGCCGGGTCCCTGGCGGCTTTAAGAAGGTTCATCCCTAAACTTGCTGAGCGCTGCTTACCTTTCTTTACACTGCTTAAAGGAGCTCAGAAGAAAAAGGAGATTATTTGGAGTACGGAGTGCCAAAGCTCTTTTGAATCAATTAAAGAATTCCTAGCCGAACCACCAGTCTTGACCAAACCAGAACCTGGAGAGCCACTTAGCCTCTATCTCTCTGCAGGAAGCCTGGCTGTTGGAGTAGCCCTAATCCGGGAGCATGAAGGCCAGCAGAAACCAGTCTACTATGTGAGCCAAGTGCTTAAGGATGCTGAGACACGTTATCCGAACCTTGAAAAATTTGCTTTCGCTTTGGTCACTGCATCTCGGAAATTGAGACATTATTTCCAAGGGAGAGAGATTAAAGTAATCACTGATCAACCACTCAGAAAAATCATTCACAAACCTGATATCTCGGGAAGATTGGTTAACTGGGTTGTTGAGTTAAGCCAATTCTCCCTCACCTTTGTCCCAAGAACATCAATCAAGGCCCAGGTTCTAGCCGATTTTATTGTGGAATGTTCTTTTCCCGAGCCTGTTCACACTTCAATGGAGACAGAACCCGGGGAAGAGCCCACACATGATAATGAAACCTGGATGTTGCATGTAGACGGATCATCAACAAGCGAGAGATCGGGAGCCGGACTTGTACTCACGAGCCCGGACGGCTTTAAGATAAAACAAGAAATCGGTTTTCAATTCCAAGCAACAAACAATCAGGCGGAGTATGAAGCTATTTTGGCAGGACTCCGTCTAGCCCGAAACCTGAGAGCGAAAAAGCTAAGGATTTTCAGCGATTCCCAAATAGTGGTCAAGCAAACAACTGGAGATTATGTCGCCAAAGACCCAATTTTGGGAAGGTACCAAGCCCTGGTTCAAGGACACCTAGCTGAGGTACCACAATTTGAAATAATCCAAGTGGGTAGAGAAGACAACACTGAGGCCGATATTCTATCCAAACTAGTCCAAAATTCAGCAGAATTGGATAGTTCGGTCTATTTTCAAGAATTGGAAAAACCCACAATTGAGAAGGAAGAAATAATGGAGATAGACGACCAGCCTAGTTGGATGACTCCCATAGTCGTATATCTGGACAAAGGAGAACTCCCTTCTGACAAGAACCAAGCTCAAAGGTTGAAGGCCAAGGCTGCTAAATTCTTTCTGGAAGATGGAACGCTTTATCGCCGGACTTACTCTGCACCAATTCTGAAGTGCGTTGGTCCGGTGGAAGCTACATATTGTTTAGAAGAAGTCCATGAAGGCATATGTGGTGACCATATGGCTGCCAAAGCCCTGGCACACAAGATTATCAGACAAGGTTACTACTGGCCGACAATACACAATGATGCTGTGGATTTCGTGAAAAAGTGTAAGAAGTGCCAACTGTTCAGTAATGTACCACGACAGAGCCCGGTCTTACCATCCTCAGTCCTGTCTCCTATCCCGTTTGCAGTTTGGGGTATTGATATCATGGGTCCGTTTCCCCGGGCTAAAGGCGACCTGAGATATTTGCTGGTGGCAATTGATTACATGACCAAGTGGGCTGAAGCTAAGGCAATGAGAACAATCAACCAACAAGATTGCATCCGGTTTATGTACAATATACTGATGAGGTTCGGACTACCAATGGTTCTAGTTTCTGACAACGGTCCACAATTTGTGGGGTCCGATTTCGAAGCCTACCTGAAAGAAAGAGGAATCAAGCATAAAAAATCATCTGTTGCATACCCAAGAGGAAACGGCCAAGTTGAAGTTACAAACCGGATTTTGCTTAAAGGAATTGAGAAGAGGTTACAAGAAAGCAAGAATAAGTGGCCTGAGGAGTTGCCAAATGTGTTATGGGCATACAGGACTAGTCCCCGGACTAGCACTGGCGAAACCCCGTTCAAACTCGCCTACGGCACTGAAGCTTTATTACCAATTGAAGTTGGGAATCCCTCCCACAGAGCGATAAATTTTGAAGAAGTGGCTAATGAAGAAGGTTTGCAGACTAACCTGATATTGATTGACGAGGTCCGGGATCAAGCTATTAAGAGGATGGAACAATACAAGGAAAAAACTAGAGAGTACTTTGGGAAGAAGGCCCGGGTTAAGAACTTTCAAGTTGGAGACCTGGTCCTTCGTGATACTGAAGCTTCCGACCCTACTAATATTGGCAAGCTCATGCCAAAATGGGAAGGACCCTACAAGATAAGGGAGGTACTCCGGCCTGGAACATACAAGTTGGTTCATATGGATGGTTCTGAGGTCCCCAATACTTGGCATGGCCTTAGACTCCGAAAATTCTACCAGTAAGAAGATTGCAGCAACCGGATAAAGAATAAGGAGCTCCCAAAAGCCCAGATTAGAATCAGAGCTTTGTATTCCTGATTTTTCTATAAATAAAACCGGTCTTGTTGTTTTGTTTTCTCTTGATCTTATCTTGTATATTTTAACTTCCAGTAAATTTCAATTTTTTGTAATAACCTGGGCCCAAAGCTATAGGCATAACAGGTAGCCCGGGTCCCCAGCAATAAGCAAAATAGTATCCCTGGCTCGAAGCCATAGGCAAAAATTATAGCCAGGGTCCCCAGCAATACGCACCAACAAAGAGTCCGGTTCAGAACCAAGCCATGAGACCGGACTCACGAGCAATATGCATCAAATGAAAATCTTAGATTCTATTCTAAGTACAAAACAAAGAGTCCGGCTCAGAACCAAGCCATGAGACCGGACTCACGAGCAATATGCATCAAATGAAATCTTAGATTCTATTCTAAGTACAAAACAAAGAGTCCGGCTCAGAATCAAGCCATGAGACCGGACTCAAAAGCAATATGCATCATATGAAAATCTTAGATTCTAGTCTAAGTAAAAAACAAAGAGTCCGGCTCAGAACCAAGCCATGAGACCGGACTCACGAGCAATATGCAAAAAGTCCGGGTCATAACCAAGCTATGAAACCGGACTCACGAGAAATATAAGTTTAGCAGAACAAAAGAATGAACAGTGATAAAGAGTTGAATTGCAAACGATTACAGAAACAGGGACCCGGGGTGGCCGTACAACCCGGAAACATCCCCAACGTGAGCAGAAACAAAACGAAGTTTACGGTTACAGAAATCAGATATCAAATGTTCAAAAGGTACAACAAAGAACTAGAAACCATAATCATCCGGGTTGGAAGAAGCTGGAAGGAAGCTCATAACAGGGCCATTGAAAGGCTGAGGCTCCCCTTTGCCTTCCTCGATGGCGAGCTTTGCAGCCAAAAAATCACCAACAAAAGAATCCCAGTTGGCATTGGGATCAGTCTTAACATGGCGTTCGGAAACAAGCCAAGCTCGTTGAATCTCGGGAGCAGCAGCATCAGCAACATCCTGGTCATACTCTGGACCACCTTTGAAATCGGATATAATAGAGTCACGAGTCTTGGCATTTTCCAGAACAAGTTGCTTGTTGACCTCATCCAGGTCATTAGCCCTTTTCTCAGCCGAAACAATTTCAGCTTGAAGCCTGGATAACTTGGATGCGGATTCGGACTCCTTCTCAGCATTTTGTGTTTTCAAAGAAGCAACTTCAAGTTCAAGGTCTCGAACCCGGGCATCCTTTTTATTAGCAAACTCTAGTGCAGTTTTCCGCTCAGTAATGATAAGACTGGCAAGTGCGCTAATCAAGCTACCGGTCTGCAAAATAATAATCAAAAATCAACAAAGGAAAAGACAGAATTACAAAGAATAAAGACAATTCTCAACAGGAAACTACTTACATGTGCCCAGTGGCCAACAAGGCGTTTCAGGCAAGCATTACTCCCAGCATCTTCCATCTCTTCGAAGTCCGAATTCGTGGGGATATCGGCGCACATTCCAGCAAGTTGCTCCAGAGTGAAATTTCCAATTCGGATAGGCTCTCTATCCGGACCCTTCCCATCACCATCGGCAACAATTTTATTGACGGTGGCGTTCGCCTTGGCAGGTGGTTTCTTTCCACTATGAATTTTCCTTTTCTTCACGGACCGCTATTCCAGGCCTTCTACAATTTCTACATCAACAGCATCAACCAAAGGTTCGGGCTGATGGGCATCCGGAGCAACAGATTCGGCACCTCCCTCCTTTAGTGCACTGGAACCGGACCCTCCAACATCGCCCGGACTTTTGGTACTGTGGACACCACCAAGCTTCCTAAAAGATGCAGCAAGAGCATTGGAAGACATGATTCCGTAAAGCTCGGGTTGAAAGTAAGGCAAACCTGTACAAAGGAAAAAGAAATATAAGTATATCAAAGGAATTAGTCCGGTTCACAAAAAGAAGAATTACAACAACTTACATCCAAGCTCAAACAACTTATCATGTTTCATGAAACTATCCCGAGTCATTTGAAACCCGAGGCACTCACAAAACCGATGAATCTGGGCTAAGGCCTCTCCTCCAAGCTTATAAGTATCAAATACTTCTGCTTCAACTCCAGAAACTATATAAGGCAGGAATTCCAAATCCAAGCCTTTCAAAAAAATAACTTCCCCATGCCAATATTTCAGAGTAGACTGCTGAATCACAGGTTTAGCAGTACCAGAAGGATATCCGCATTCTTCGGCCCGGAAACGGATCTCATATAAAGGTTCCTTATTAGACTGGACTAATTTAAAAAGTTGATGGAAAAGCCGAAATGTGGGCTGATAACCCATCTTTTCACAAGAAGCCAAAAACCAAGTTATCCACTTGACTCCGTTAGGAGTAATTTGCATTATGGAAATTTTGTACACATATTTACATAGATGTTTTACAAACTGGTGGCATCTAGGATTCCATCCGGATCGCAGAGTTTCCAACCACACACCAATATAGCCATCCTTCGGTCTATGATAAATCCTTTCCCCGGGTTGAGGCCATCTCCAACTTATCTCGGGCCCCAAATGGAAGGCAGCTCGGACCAATTTGTCCATCTGAATATCAGGAAGATTGGCAAACTTCTCCTTCAAAGGATAAGGAGCCTCGCTAATGCCCATTTTGGAAAAAGAGGCATCAAATTCGGACTCATTGTACGGTCCGGGACGGCCAAACTCTTGATGATTCCTATAACAAGTACTAAGATCCCTATAATAAAATTGTTGTTCTATAGCTGGATCTTTCTTCACAAAGAAATAGCTGGTGTCAGACCAATATCCATCCGGAGTGCTGAGCACACCACCGCGGGGAGCTTCGTGAACAAAAAGCTGGGTTACTAGAGGTCCGGATTGTTTCTTCTTCTTAGCCATTTTACACCAATATAATTCTATTACTTCCAGATTATTAGAGGGTGAAGGCTCGCTACAAGTAGAAGGGTCAGAGAGGGAAATAAGTACGCGACGGGCACGAGCCTTAATCCGAACCATAAACCTAGAAAGATAAATTTAAAGTAAGTTTTACTATCTCAAGCTGGAGTAGATTTTTTCCAATTATACACGTTCAGTTCCTATTTTCTACCAGAACTGGGTTACACACTATGCAAATCAAATACCAGTTAGCCTCACAGTACACTAAAAACCCAGGAATACCCGGATTATGGAATAGTCCGGACTAGTTATAAATTCTCAAAGACATGAATCGTCAAGAACACTTCAAACCAATAACAGTATCACAAAACCAAGATCAAAATACATACACACGACAATACACACAAAATCTCAGCCAAGAACACAAAAGAGGATTCTCGAAACCCAGAACTAAGAATCGAAACCAAACAGCTAAAATCACATGCAACCACCAAACAACAAACTTGAGAACCCAAAAAACACACATAGAACATTATAAACACAAATAGACATCAAAATCTAAACATACAAAAACCAGGCACAACCCCCAAACTCGAAATATGAACAGTCGGAAAAAACGGTAAATTACGAATCGGAAAGAGAAAATAGCGATCGAAGAGAAGAAAAAAGAAAAAGGGAAAGAGAGAAACTTACAAGAAGCAAGAGAAAAAGGACGGCTTCACGAGATCCTTTGCCGGAAAAGTGACTTGCAGGGATGCCGGAGAGAGACAAAGAGCGAGGAGAGTTTTCGAAAAAGAAGTAAAAAGAGTAAAGGAACTGTCAAGAGGCTTTTATAGAAGGACGTGAAAAGGACAAATAACAGGACAGGTGGCAGAATCCTACTGGCCGCCAAGAAAATAAAGTACAAAAAGAAAATACAAAAAGGAAGAAAAGACAGGAGTAATAACTGTGACAGCAGGTTGCATCGGTTCCCGAGGTAAAAAGAGAGGTACCTTTTCAAAGGAAAAGGGGGGAAAAACTGAAATCGTTTCGCATTCCAGAGCTACCAAAATTTTATACAATCCGGATTTCCATTCTTGATAACAATCCAGGTTGGGGGGCAACAATCAAGCCAAGAATTTTTTCTAAGTTACCCAAGGCCTACAGCTTGGGACTTAAGAAAGAACCAGGACTTGCTCTCAACACCGGATTGCCATTCTTGATAACAATCCGGGTTGGGGGGCAACAATCAAGCCAAGAATCTTTTCTAAGTTACCCAAGGCCTACAGCTTTGGACTTAAGAAAGAACCAGGACTTGCTCTCAACACCGGATTGCCATTCTTGATAACAATCCGGGGTGGGGGGCAACAATCAAGCCAAGAATGTTTTCTAAGTTACCCAAGGCCTACAGCTTGGGACTTAAGAAAGAACCAGGACTTGCTCTCAACACCGGATTGCCATTCTTGATAACAATCCGGGTTGGGGGGCAACAATCAAGCCAAGAATTTTTTCTAAGTTACCCAAGGCCTACAGCTTTGGACTTAAGAAAGAACCAGGACTTGCTCTCAACACCGGATTGCCATTCTTGATAACAATCCGGGTTGGGGGGCAACAATCAAGCCAAGAATCTTTTCAAAGTTACCTAATAAGGAATTTCTACTCCCCCATCCAGAAAATCTGAATAAGGGAGTGGGGGCAAATGATAGGCTATGTATAGCCCGGATTTATCTCTGAGCCAGGAGTCCCCTGGAACCCGGATTACCATTACAATCATGGCCCGCCTTCTAGTCCAGACTCATCTGGGAGTCATGACCTAGGTACCAGTCCGGACGCATTGCCAGGCTATGGCTCAAGCTTTAAGTTTAACTATCTCATGGCGACAAAGGCAATAACTCACATGAAGACTACACATTGGTACATGACGTGGATAGGTCATGACTGATGGCCACCCCTGGTGACGACACGTAAATATCGCCAATGATTGGGATATTTATTTCCTATTTAAACCACACGCCAGCAGGAGCCTGGCACACGATGCCACAATCCTTCACCTGGACACGTGCGATCCATCAACATCGCCCAGGTGTCCTACCTACCTAGGATTCAACGCTCATGATTGCAGGTACAACCCCTAAACCCTAATCCTGGGCCTATATATAGACCAAGGAGGAAAGGTGTAGGGGTTACATTCTCTTTTACACACCTAACCTATACACACACCCTCCTGATTTAGATTTCTCTATATTCTTGTCTCCCTTTCCAAAGCCGTTACTTATTCTCACGCCGGAGGCGCCGCCAGGGTCCAAACCCCCCTCCGGTGTTGTTTTGCAGAGTCCCAACCGCAGCGACACCGCTTCCAGGCGTGGGATCGGCCGGGAAGGACCTAGATCGGGATCTGGAGTTATCAGAAATCATTACAGAATTTTATTAAATCTTCTTAATTATTTTAATTTTAATACTAAACTTTAGGAAAGGTGGTCAGAGTACTTCTATGAAGTTCTTTATACAAAATTTAAAATTTAAAAGTAAAAAAAAATTGGTTTAAAAACTATTTAAAATTTTGAAATCCAATTCTTTTTTCTCATTTTTAAGGCACTTAAAAGCCTTGTATTTCATTATTAAAATGTACATTTCCTCCGAGTTATATTATTATATATCTTTTCAAAAGAAGTAGGAATATCTCGGAGATGCTTTCATTTTTCACTTTTGATTAAACTGATGGACATATGTCACTTCGCGGCCCAAGAGTGTTATCCCCGCTCCCGATTCCCGAACCCGCCCTTAATTTCCGTACTCACCCCATCTCCGATTGGAGATTATTTTGTTCCCCAATTCCCGTCCCGAACGGAGAACGGAAATCCCGTGCGGAATCGGGGATTTTAATTCTTTTAAATAATAAAAATTTATATATTGCATTTTCTAATAAATTTAATTCATAAATTATAATGTATAATACATATTTTTAAATCTAATATTATATTTTAAATAATTATTTGAATTAATAATTATTTAGAATAAAAGATAAAGACGAAATTGAAATTATAATAACTAAATTATATTTTACTATAACAATTTTGAATAGAAGAAATGAATTATGTAATTTAAAATATAAAAATAAATATATATTATATTTATATATTAAATTAGTTAATATTAATATAAAAATATATTTTTTCTATAAAATATGTAAATCGGGAAACGGGACGGGGATACCCTAATCCCCGACCCCGCCCCCGCCCCCGCCCCGGTCCCCGAATGTTTTCTATATTTCTCCCAACTCCCCGCCCCGACCCGATCCGATCCCGAAAAATTTCCCGAATCTCCGACCCAAACGGGGTGGGAATCGGATCGTGATCGAGGAACGGATGAAATGCCCATCCCTACTCTTATGAAATAAAAATTAATTTTAAATATAATTTTTATGAATCAGTGTGTATAATACCTATAAGTTTAACCGGAAATGGAATCCAGGAGAAGGTGTAAAAGAATAAGGCTTATATGTAGTGTCAATTTGTTTTTGTTTTTTTTTTAATTTCAAATGTCAATCGTAATTTTATAATTGAAAATTTCACGAGTATTGTACCATACTCGATTGTGGTTGGAAATTTTATTATTTCTAACAAAAAGTATCATGTTACATGCATGTATGCTAGTTCACAGTTTCACACATTTAGCTATATATAGAAAAAAAAATATAAAAATTGAATTAGTTTCCAAAATTTTGCATTCAATATAATGTGTCTGATTGATAACAATTGAATTAACGATAATAAATCTCTCTATATTTACATTAATTTCATAAATAAATTTTTTACAAATTATTATATAATTGACATCATGTTATAATCAATACCAAATTTTAGTAACCAGTATTTTTAGCATTACTCCAAAGAAAAATATATTTTCCCAGCATCATCTCAAAGTTGGCGCCATACGCATACAAGCAAATGTCATGCTCATGCATGACAATGGCGGCTTTCTCTATAATGATCTGTTTCTCATTGATAGGTCCTATAAATTATTAATGCAAATTGCTACATAACCAAAACTGTATAATTTATCCGCACAAAAATATTTGGAAGCTAAGCCAACTCTTCAGTTATAGAATGTTTATGTTATCTTAAAACGTATAATTGTGTTATCGTGTCGTTGAATCTTTTCTTATTTTTTGAGTCATATGGCTAGTCATAACAGCAGTTTGAAGGAAATGGAGGACATCTTTGCTTCCATCGGGCTGGAGGATGAAGATGAGGGAGGACTAATGTATGAAGGGGATATGACGGAGATCAGTTCAGAAATTGATGTAAGGTGGTTCCTGGTTGGCCGGTTCTTAACAGATTCTCCAATCGATTTCCAGGCAATGCAACACAAAATGGCGTCGCTCTGGAAACCGGGCAAGGGGTTTATGTGAAGACTCTTGAGAGTAATAGATTTATATTTCAGTTCTATCACGAATTTGATATCAGGAGGGTGATCGAGGGGAGTCCGTGGACCTTTGGAAGATTTTAGTTAGTGTTTGAAAGACTGAAACCAGGGGATGATCCTCGGTCTCTACCTATAAAAAAGTTAGATTTATGGGTACAACTCCATAACATGAGTCCGGGATTTATGTCTCAGCGTGTGGTACAAGATATTGGAAATTATATCGGATGTTATGTTGAAGCATATGGAAACAATTTTATAAGTGTGTGGAGGGAATATCTACGTGTTCGAGTCACGATACCATTGGATAAGCCCCTTAAGAGGAGAATGAAGCTCAAGAAATCGGACGAAAGCTGGTGCTGGGTGAATTTCAAGTATGAATCAGTTCCTACTTTTTGTTTCATCTGTGGTTTAATGGGGCATAACGAAAAATTCTGCCATAAAATATTTGATACACCATTGGAGAAGATCGAGAAACCATACGGTATATGGATGAAAGCTGAACCACGAAGGAGGAATCATACGATAGGTTCGAAATGGTTACGACAGGGCATTCAATCTCCGGTAACAAACACGGCGAATGACATGGAGGTTGGGATCGGAAAAAATGGTGGCGAGATTGGTGTTAGAGATAAATCTAATCCCTTAATTCCAGGGGATCATATAATAACAGTTGGAGCTAATTGCATGAATGAAGGGAGAGGATATGCAGGAAGTGATAAAGCTGAAATCACGGGAGGCAGTTCAAATTTGGCTGGATATGGATTAAATGAAAAGTTGGCGGCAAATATTTACGTGGATTCTGGGCTTAATGAAAATATATATTATGGGCTCCAAGTTATAGACACAAAAAGAAGAAGGATGGAAGACACGTTAATTGATGAGCCGATTTTGAAAAATGGAGAGTTGGATGTTACAATGTTGGACTCGCAGGAAACCAATAACCAGAACCAAAAAAACGCATTAAAGGCGGGTGCTGCAGTGCAGGCCCGCCTAGATTTATGAATGTTATAAGTTAGAACTGTCGAGGTATAGGTCTATCCTCGAACTTTCAGTTCCTTATAGACGTGGTTCGTCAGGAGAGACCTAATTTTGTTTTCTTATGTGAAACTATGGATAATAAAGGTAAACTGGAGAGTGTGAGAAGAGCTTTGGGGTTTGTTGGTTTAATAGCAATTGATGCAATTGGTAGAAGTGGAGGTATGGCGTTTTTATGGAGGACAAAGGACCAAGTTTTGCTGTATAGTATCTCTAAGAACCATATTGACGTTGAAATAAGTGTGGATGATAAAGCGGAGTGGAGGTTAACTGGGTTGTATGGTGAGCCTGATAGACAACAAAGAAGAAACACATGGGACTTGTTACGAACCTTAGCTAGGGATTTGAATCTCCCTTGGTGTGTTGTGGGTGACTTAAATAATGTGCTATCTCAACAAGACAAGGTAGGTGGGGCTCCATATCCAAGTTGGCTGATAGAGGGTTTTAACGAAGTAGTGTCTGAGCTAGGACTGATTGATCTTGAGTTAGTTGGACATCAATTCACCTGGGAAAGGGGAAGAGGTACGGATGCATGGACTGAAGTTAGGTTGGACAAAGCTTTGACTACAGCATCGTGGTTACATTTGTTTCCGGTGGTGAAGCTTTACAATTTAGAAGGGTCGACTTCGGACCATAACCCAATTTTATTGTTTCCTGAAACTGTAACAACGATGAGGGGTCATAGAAATTTCAGGTTTGAAAACGCGTGGTTAACTGAACCTATGTGTCGACAGGTGGTGATGGATAGTTGGGAGTCGATGGTTGACAATGATGTTCAGTCGAAGATTAGATATTGTGGTGAGAACCTGCAGCAGTGTGGGAAGGAAATAACTGGGAAGTTCAGCTCTCGAATCAAAGCTTGTAAGTTAGAGATGAAAAAGCTGAGAAAATGCAGAGATGTAACCTCAGTCCAGAAGTATAAGGAATTAAAGAGTATGCTGATTCGTATTCTTGAACAAAGAGAGATTTTTTGGCGACAACGGTCTAAGCAACTTTGGTTGCATTCAGGAGACAAGAATAGCAGATATTTTCATGCTTCTGCATCAGCTAGAAGAAGAACGAACTAAATCACTCGGTTAAAAAATAGTGAAGGGCAGTGGGTTAGTTGGGATGATGGTTTGGCTGATCATATTACGGAACAGTTCACGCACTTGTTCACAGCGACTCGTACGAATTGGCAAGATGTGGTGGAATGCATTGATCCTAAGATATCTGCTATCCAAAATGCAGATTTACTTCAGGAGGTGACAGAGGAAGAAATTAAAATAGTGCTTTTTCAAATGGACCCAGATAAATCTCCGGGTCCTGACGGCATACGCCAGCCTTCTATCAAAGACAATGGTCGATTGTTGGCAAAGATGTGGTTCAGTTGGTAACAAAAAAATTTCAAGAAGGAAGTTTGCCGGATGGTTTAAACGAAACAAATGTAGTTCTCATTCCGAAGAAAAAGAGCCTGATTTATGTTGGTGATTTAAGACCTATATCGTTATGTAACGTTTTGATCAAAATTATCACAAAAGTGTTGGCTAACCGTATGAAAAATATGTTGGATGGAGTAGTGGCTGAAAATCAGAGTGTTTTTATTCCGGGGAGACTAATCACGGACAATGTAATGGTTGGGTATGAAATGGTGCACTATTTGAAGAGAAAGAGACGGGGAAAAAAAGGGTTCATGGCACTTAAAATAGACATGAGTAAGGCGTACGATAGAATATAGTGGGATTTTTTGCGTGCTCTTCTTTGTAAAATGGGTTTTGCTGACTGGTGGGTGAAACTAGTTCTTAGTTGTGTTACCTCAGTTAAGTATCATATTGTGCATGGAGTCTATAAAATGGGGCCAGTAATTCCATCTCGGGGACTCAGACAAGGGGATCCCTTGTCCCCTTATCTGTTTATTCTCTGTGCGGAGGGTCTCTCAACTTTACTTCGTAAGTATGAAAAGCAGCAGCTTATTCAAGGTGTGCAAGTGTGTCGTAATGCTCCTCATATAAATCATCTTTTATTTGCTGATGATATTTATCTGTTCAGTGTGGCCACAGAATCAGTTGCTTTGAACATGATGGATTTGTTGCAAAGTTACGAGGAAGCCTCAGGCCAACAGGTAAATCTTTTAAAATCCTCAATTATTTTCAGTGCTAATGTTGATCGGGGTAGTAGAGATAGAGTGTGTCAGGTTCTTCAGATGAAAGAGGCCGGGGAGGAGACTAAGTATTTAGGTTTGCCAAATATGATAGGAAGAAATAAAAGCAAGGCTTTTGCTTATCTCAACGACAAAATGTTGCAACGCATGTACTCATGGAAGGAGTCTTGGATATCCCAAGCTGGTAGGGAACTTCTGATAAAACATGTGGCTCAAGCAATTCCTATATATGCCATGAGCTTATTTTTACTTCCCACGGAAATAACAAAAGACTTTGAGCGTAAAATTTTGAGATACTGGTGGGGGTCTAAAGACACTGGCAAATCTGGTATTCATTGGATGAACTGGGAGAAGTTGAGCAAGCACAATATGAATGGTGGGTTAAGTTTTAGAGACTTTAACAGCTTTAATCTGGCACTTCTTGGAAAACAAGGTTGGAGATTCATGACTGAGCCTAATAGATTATCTAGTAAACTCTATAAAGCTAGATATTTTGCAGATTGTCATTTTCTAGAATCAGAGTTAGGCAATAATCCAAGTTTTATTTGGAGAAGTATTTGGGAGGCGAAACATGTAGTAAGTGCAGGGGTTGTAAGAGCTTTGGGGTTTGTTGGTTTAATAGCAGTTGATGCAATTGGTAGAAGTGGAGGTATGGCGTTTTTATGGAGGACAAAGGACCAAGTTTTGCTGTATAGTATCTCTAAGAACCATATTGACGTTGAAATAAGTGTGGATGATAAAGCGGAGTGGAGGTTAACTGGGTTGTATGGTGAGCCTGACAGACAACAAAGAAGAAACACATGGGACTTGTTACGAACCTTAGCTAGGGATTCGAATCTCCCTTGGTGTGTTGTGGGTGACTTAAATAATGTGCTATCTCAACAAGAAAAGGTAGGTGGGGCTCCATATCCAAGTTGGCTGATAGAGGGTTTTAACGAAGTAGTGTCTGAGCTAGGACTGATTGATCTTGAGTTAGTTGGACATCAATTCACCTGGGAAAGGGGAAGAGGTACGGATGCATGGACTGAAGTTAGGTTGGACAGAGCTTTGACTACAGCATCGTGGTTACATTTGTTTCCGGCGGTGAAGCTTTACAATTTAGAAGGGTCGACTTCGGGCCATAACCCAATTTTATTGGTTCCTGAAACTGTAACAACGATGAGGGGTCATAGAAATTTCAGGTTTGAAAACGCGTGGTTAACTGAACCTATGTGTCAACAGGTGGTGATGGATAGTTGGGAGTCGATGGTTGACAATGATGTTCAGTCGAAGATTAGATATTGTGGTGAGGACCTGCAGCAGTGTGGGAAGGAAATAATTGGGAAGTTCAGCTCTCGAATCAAAGCTTGTAAGTTAGAGATGAAAAAGCTGAGAAAATGCAGAGATGTAACCTCAGTCCAGAAGTATAAGGAATTAAAGAGTATGCTGATTCGTATTCTTGAACAAAGAGAGATTTTTTGGCGACAATGGTCTAAGCAACTTTGGTTGCATTCAGGAGACAAGAATAGCAAATATTTTCATGCTTCTGCATCAGCTAGAAGAAGAACGAACTAACGGAACAGTTCACGCACTTGTTCACAGCGACTCGTATGAATTGGCAAGATGTGGTGGAATGCATTGATCCTAAGATATCTGCTATCCAAAATGCAGATTTACTTCAGGAGGTGACAGAGGAAGAAATTAAAATAGTGCTTTTTCAAATGGACCTAGATAAATCTCCGGGTCCTGACGGCATACGCCAGCCTTCTATCAAAGACATTGGTCGATTGTTGGCAAAGATGTGGTTCAGTTGGTAAGAAAAAAATTTCAAGAAGGAAGTTTGCCGGATGGTTTAAACGAAACAAATGTAGTTCTCATTCTGAAGAAAAAGAGCCCGATTTATGTTGGTGATTTAAGACCTATATCGTTATGTAACGTTTTGATCAAAATTATCACAAAAGTGTTGGCTAACCGTATGAAAAATATGTTGGATGGACTAGTGGCTGAAAATCAGAGTGCTTTTATTCCGGGGAGACTAATCACGGACAATGTAATGGTTGGGTATGAAATGGTGCACTATTTGAAGAGAAAGAGACGGGGAAAAAAAGGGTTCATGGCACTTAAAATAGACATGAGTAAGGCGTACGATAGAATATATTGGGATTTTTTGCGTGCTCTTCTTTGTAAAATGGGTTTTGCTGACTGGTGGGTGCAACTAGTTCTTAGTTGTGTTACCTCAGTTAAGTATCATATTGTGCATGGAGTCTAGAAAATGGGGCCAATAATTCCATCTCGGGGACTCAGACAAGGGGATCCCTTGTCCCCTTATCTGTTTATTCTCTGTGCGGAGGGTCTCTCAGCTTTACTTCGTAAGTATGAAAAGCAGCAGCTTATTCAAGGTGTGCAAGTGTGTCGTAATGCTCCTCATATAAATCATCTTTTATTTGCTGATGATATTTATCTGTTCAGTACGGCCACAGAATCAGTTGCTTTGAACATGATGGATTTGTTGCAAAGTTACGAGGAAGCCTCAGGCCAGCAGGTAAATCTTTTAAAATCCTCAATTATTTTCAGTGCTAATGTTGATCGGGGTAGTAGAGATAGAGTGTGTCAGGTTCTTCAGATGAAAGAGGCCGAGGAGGAGACTAAGTATTTATGTTTGCCAAATATGATAGGAAGAAATAAAAGCAAGGATTTTGCTTATCTCAACGACAAAATGTTGCAACGCATGTACTCATGGAAGGATTCTTGGATATCCCAAGCTGGTAGGGAAGTTCTGATAAAACATGTGGCTCAAGCAATTCCTATATATGCCATGAGCTTATTTTTACTTCCCACGGAAATAACAAAAGACTTTGAGCGTAAAATTTTGAGATACTGGTGGGGGTCTAAAGACACTGGCAAATCTGGTATTCATTGGATGTACTGGGAGAAGTTGAGCAAGCACAAGATGAATGGTGGGTTAAGTTTTAGAGACTTTAACAGCTTTAATCTGGAACTTCTTGGAAAACAAGGTTGGAGATTCATGACTGAGCCTAATAGATTATCTAGTAAACTCTATAAAGCTAGATATTTTGCAGATTGTCATTTTCTAGAATCAGAGTTAGGCAATAATCCTAGTTTTATTTGGAGAAGTATTTGGGAGGCTAAACATGTAGTAAGTGCAGGGGCTCGTTGGAAAGTGGGGAATGGAAAAGAAATTACTATTCTGAACCAACCATGGCTCCAGGATGAGACAAACCCATATATCACGACTAAGTTGCAGGGGTTAAATAATGCCACTGTGCACTCTCTCCGAACGGAGGATGGGCAGCAGTGGGACATGGAAATTCTGCAGGACTTATTCAATCAACGTGATCAGGAGTGTATCTTTAATACTCAGTATGGTGGTGACAGTGAAATGGATATTTTGTACTGGAATGAGGACATGACTGGGGTATATACGGTGCGTAGTGCTTATCGATTAATTCGTTCACAGAAGGAAATAGGTTATTCAGCTGAAAGTAGTGCACTATGGAAGCTGCTATGGAGAATTAAAGCACCCCCAAAGGTGTTAAATCATATATGGCGTGCTATAAATCAGTGTTTGCCAACGCGGGTTAATTTGCAGGTGAAAAGAGTTCAGGTCTCACCATTATGTCCAATGTGTAATGGCGAAGAGGAGACAATAATGCATGCGCTGGTAAGTTGTATGTTTGCCACTAGATGCTGGAGACAGAGAGGTGCTATATATCAGAATGCAGGAAATGTTTCGTTTGACAGGTGGCTAAAGTATATGCTCGACAAATCAAAAAAAGAAGACCACGGAGAGATAGTCACTTTGTGCTGGAGTATATGGCATACCAGGAATCAAATGGTTTGGAACAACAAGAAGAATTCAGTAAATAATGTTGTGTTTTTGGCTAAGCAATATCTTACAGAATGGAAAGCAGCCCAAGTGTGTTCGACAAAGGCTCTATACAGGGACATTATCCCATGCGATGGAGCTAGTTCTTGGGTGAAACCTAATCAGAATACAGTTAAGATATCGGTCGATGCAGCCTTGTTTGCTGAGTACTCTAAACATGGGGTTGGGTTATTAGCTAGAGATGATGAGGGTCGGGTCATTCAGGGTCGATCAGAGGTGTATGAAGGCATGGTTCGGCCGGAGTTAGCAGAGGTTATGGCGGTGAAAGAGGCTTTGAGTTGGGCTAAGGCGAATGGATGGAGGGAAGCTGTAGTTGAATCAGATTGCTTGGGAGTAATTCAGGCCATCCGTAGCAAAGTTACTATGTTGTCTCCGTTTGGTTGCATAGTTGCGGAGTGTCGTAGATTACTCGTTGAATTAAACATATAATTGTTTTTTGTTAAACGATCTGCCAACATGGCTGCTCACTCTATAGCGAGGGAGTCATGTTTATTCCCAGGTCGAGTTTTCGACAGGAGTTCTGTTCCTGTTGAATTACAGTCCATTTTATTGGCTGATTTATTCGAGTAATGCATTACTTTTTCGTCAAAAAAAAAAGACTTCAATTTGACTAAAATAACGAATTATTGTCTAACTGAATGAATCAATAAATTCATCATAAATACATGTTCATCCAATTTGTAACAAGGGGTCATGTACAAGTACAACTACTCCAAGATCCAATAATTTTAACTTTTATACGTGCATTGAGAGGTGTATTAATCACATAATTTGTGAAACTTTTATTTAAGAAAAATTTATAAGTGATTTATATAATTATATATTCGATGCAATATAAAATATGCGTAAAAATTGAAGTGCACAAATAATTGGAAAATGCTATTTTCATAATGATTTTTTTATTTCCAATAAAATATTTGTAGTATATGTCACTTGTATTCACAAATGTAACATATTGTAATAAAATATATTACAAATAATTCCAAAAAAAAGAGTTTTCAACATAACATCTATCCATACTATCTATATTATCTTATAATATACGAAACATTAAAAGTTTTGGTACCTGTTTTTTGGTACGGTACTTGAGTTTTGGTACCTGTTTTTTGGTACGGTATTTGCCTTATTTAATTATTTTTAACAAAATACTTTTATTACTATCTTATAATAGCCGAAACATTTAAAGTTCTACTTTTCGGTTTTCGGTCATTTATCTTAATTAAAAAATAATTTAATAATATAAAAATAGTAACTAGCTAATTGCGTTTTATAATTAAAACATATTTTTTTCTAACAAAATCTACTCATTTTCCAAATATATCACGGGAAATTACCTTTTTTAATTAAAATATATTACCTTTTTATATTTGTTCTCACTAAAATATCTATTTTCCCAAAATATCAGTGCAACTCTTACTTATTTATTTAAAACATATTTTAATGCTTTTAATTATTTTAAAAAACTTACCTATTTTAACATTCCTACGTATTTATAATTAAAACACATTTTTCTATTTTTTCTAACAAAATTCACTCCTTTTCAAAAAATATCACGGGCAATTACCTTTTTCAATTAAAATATGTTACCTTTTCTATTTGTCCTTACTAAAATCTCTCCTTTTCCAAAATATTATATTATAAAAGAAATATATAAAAATATTATACTACCTCCTTCCCACTAGATTATATACAATGAGGAACGGGGGTTCGGCACTGTTATGGATTAAAAAACGTACTTGTGAATTCAATGCTAAGGTTTAATGAGCTTCGAGCTTTAATGGCTGCACTTGTGTTTCGAGACTAAATCGGTCCTCACAAGATGCCTACGTATCTCAATTAGTGTTGAGAATCAAGCCAAAGACGTAGTTCTGATTGTAGGATCAGGTCCTTTATATAGGCGTCTGGAGCCTCATATTTATGGTAGGTTTAGGAGTCTTAGCTAATAAGTCTTCTTTTTGATAATGGATAATTATTGTATTTCTTGCTGAATAAGTCTTTTCCTTGTTGATAAAGGCTATGACTCATTAATTGGGATTCTGGATCCTTCTTTGATGAATTTACCATATTTTGGACTTTTTTCATGAGCTGTATATTTTCCCTATTTATTAATTACGAAATTAATAAATAACTAGGGTTTCGGGCCTTGTATTTGGGCCGTATTCTTGGACCAATCTAGGTCTAATTAATACATCATTAATTATATTTCTAGGGTTATTTTTAGCCCATATCATTTGCCCCCCAATTTCTAGGAAAACTTTTCAAGCTTTCGTAGAAATTATATTGACCTTTTTCGAGATTCGGGGTCTTTTTATCCTTTACCTAGGACTTTATTTACACTAGTGTTTCACAAGTATCGCCTTATTGCAAAGTGTGGAGCGACCTACACATTTACGACAATTGTTGCCTTATTCGAGGCTAATTTAACATTTAATGAAATATTCCTAATATTTTAGGAATTTTCATGTTCCCACAGGTATTTTAATAATTATTCCTAGTATTTTAGGAATTTTCATGTACCCACAGGTATTTTTAATAATTATTCCTAATATTTTAGGAATTTTCATGTACCCACAGGTATTTTAATATCTATTCCTAATATTTTAGGAATTTTCATGTACCAACATGTATTTTTATAATTATTCCTAGTATTTTAGGAATTTTCATGTAGCCACATGTATTTTAATAATTATTCCTAGTATTTTAGGAATTTTCATGTACCAACAGGTATTTTAATAATTATTCCTAGTATTTTAGGAATTTTCATGTACCCACAGGTATTTTAATAATTATTCCTAATATTTTATGAATTTTCATGTACACACATGTATTTTAATATCTATTCCTAATATTTTAGGAATTTTCATGTACCCACAGGTATTTTAATATCTATTCCTAATATTTTAGGAATTTTCATGTACCAACGGGTATTTTAATAATTATTCCTAGTATTTTAGGAATTTTCATGTACCCACAGGTATTTTTAATAATTATTCCTAATATTTTAGGAATTTTCCATGTACCCACAGGTATTTTTAATAATTATTCCTAATATTTTAGAAATTTTCAAGTACCCACAGGTATTTTTCAAAATATTTTTTGAAATATTTCAAAAGTGCTAGCTAGCATATAATATTTCCCAAATTAAGAAAATAATTTTAAAAATAATTTTCTATTTTTTTAGGACTTTTCTGAATTTTCCAGAAATTTTAAACAGTATTTTGCTATTTTTTTTTAGCAATTTCTGAATTTTATTTAACTTTTATGTTTCTTGTCTCTTTTCATGTATACCAGCGTGTTGGATTGTTCCCCGTGGAGGAGCAGCAGTAGTGACACGTGTCAGCCAAGGGGGCTTAATCATTTGTTTGCATTGTTTGGCCGGGAGAGTGCGCGGGTGGCGTGGGAGACCCCCGCGTATGAGACATGCATTCGTACCACGCGCCTGAGGATGTCTCCCAGGCGTGGTTCGCATTATATATATATATATATATATTTTTTTTTTATTTTTTTATTTTTTTTGAAGATGGCCAGTTTGTTTTGTTTCTCGGGCGTGGGTGACACTCGCCCACAAGGCAGTGTTTTCAACCCCGCTTACAAGACAGCTTCCCGGGCGTTTTTCGAAAAAAAAAAAAATTGTTCGCTTTGCTTTTGTCTCCTGGGCGGCGTTCACCCCCGCGTACAAGGCAGGGTTGGGAACCATGCCTCCGAGGCTGTTTCCTAGGCGTTCATAGCTTTCTGGGCGTTTTTCAACCCTTTATTTTTCAAATGTGTTTTGGACGTTGGTCACCCCCGTGTACAAGACGGGGTTGTGAGCCACGCGTCCGAGACGGTCTCCTGGACATCTTTGCCTCCTAGGCGTTTTTCATCATGCTTGCCTTTTCAAATGTCTTCTGGGCGATGGTCACCCCCGTGTACAAGGCAGGGTTGGGAACCACGCCTCCGAGGCTGTTTCCTAGGCGTTCGTAGTTTTCTAGGCGTTTTTCAGCCCTTTATTTTTCAAATGTCTTTTGGACGTTGGTCACCCCGTGTACAAGACGGGGTTGTGAACCACGGGTCCCAGACGGTCTCCTAGGCGTTTTTTGAGGTTTTTTCGACCTCAATTTCCGACCTCGATTTGGTCCTAGGTCGAACAAAACGACCTCAGCTTTTCATGTATTTTCGGACTCGGTCTTTCGACCTCGTTTAAACCTCATTTAAGGTTTCAACAACGCCAAACGTGGCTTACAGACACAAGAACTAACTTGAGTTTTAACACCTTAGACCTCATTTGAGGTTTTAACAACGCCAAACGTGGCTTACAGATACAAGAACCAACTTGAGTTCTAATACCTTAAGTTTCACATCGAGAGGTCTTCATGAACGAAGACAGACATAATGTTTCACTTATTTCTTTTATTTGAGCTTGCAGTATATCGAATTGAAGCTCGTTCTGAGCTCTACTTCCTCAATTTTCAGGGGTTTCAACCCATATATTAACCTTCTTCCAATAGGCCTCTTTAGTTTTTAGTTGAGCTTGAGGTCTTTAGGACTACAATTGATCTTCCGATTTTAAGAATCGTGGTCTTCATGACTTTTTAATCTAAATTAGTGATTCATTTCGAGGCAGCTTGCCTTTTTGGCATACTTCTGATACTTCTTCTTGCCAATGGAGTAGTCCGAGCCTACTGATGACTTCATAGAGGACTTAGATGTCCCTGTCCTTGAGAAAGACTCGTTTGATGACTTAGATCAGATTTTATTGGCTATGTGTGGCTCTATATCTTGCTTTTATTCAGGGTCCTTTCATGGACTTTAAGATTTATTTGATGCTTGTAACATAACTCTTTGATCCTTCGGGATCTTCTATCCATGCATGCTATTTTTTCGATCTTGTAGTCTTATTTTTTCGATACTTCTTCTTCGGGGTTTATGCAACTTATTTATGCATATTCTTTTTTGTCATTCTTGTTCACTTATATTTATTTAACTTATCTTTTGTAAGGCAATTCCTAGTACTTGGCCTCTTGAATGGGCTGGCACTTTGATCAAGTGTTGTTGGTACAACTTGCTCTTTAGTAAAACAATAAGGAAATGCCCAAACAAAGATAAGTAATAAAATAGTGAAAAAGAACTTGAAGTATTTTTTGAAAAGAGGGTTCGACCCTTACATAGTACTCTACTTCCTAGTAAGAGCTTAAGAGCTCAGAGTGGTTTCGTCGACCTTATTGCTACTTGTCCTATTTGTGGATCCTTTTAGGAAACACTTAAACATAATAAACTTTCAAATTTGAGGCATGCCATGTTCTTGGCATCTCAGTCCCTTCTTTCTTCATCGTCTCTCGAATCCATAACCTTGATTGGGAGAACCTGCCCCCCGACTCCATCAGGCCTTAACGCGGCTACATAGCAACTCCTAGCCATCTTTTGATCTCCTTTTTCTTCACCAACTCTGTTCCTTGTTGGGAACTTGATTTTCAAATGGTAAGTTGAGGCAACAGCCTTGAATGCATGAAGGTCTATCCTCCCAAGGATTGCATTATAAGTCGAGGTTGCCTTTATCACCACGAAGTTCAGCATTTGAGTTGTTGTTTGTGAACCTTGCCCTATTGTCATAGGGAGCTGAATAGTTCCCTCTACTTTAGATTCAACCCCATTGAACCCGTATATGGGCATGTTTGAAGGAGTCAGTTATGAATCGGTATATCCCATCTTGATGAAGGCATCATGGAACAAGATGTCCACGGAAGCTCCGTTATCAACCAGAACCCTCTTGGTTTTAGAGTTGCCTATTACAGGTATAATGACCAACGGGTCGTCATGGGGGAACTTCACCCCTTCAAGATCAGAATCATCAAAGGTAATAGCCACTTCTATCTTGGCACGTTTCGGTGCTTCTCCTACAACAGTCATTACCTCTCGGGCATAAGCTTTCCTTGAGTTTCGGGAGGACCCAGCAGCAGTCGGTCCTCCAAATATCATGTTGATGCCAGGCCCTCGGGGCTTAGGAGTACGATCTTGGTCGTTGTCCCTCCTATCATAGTCTTTCCTTTCATAGTTTCCTTGTTGATTTCCTCGATTCCCATCCTTAGTGAACTTATCGAGTTTTCCTCTTCGGATTAAGAACTCGATCTCATCTTTCAGTTGTCTACAATCGTCGATGTCATGACCAACTTCTTTATGGAAATGGCAGAATTGATTCTTGTTCCATTTCTCCAAGTCGGATCTTAGCGGCTTTGGCCATCGAAGATCTTCTTCCTTCTCAATTTCCATCAGAATTTGACTTCTTGAGGTGTTCAACCTTGCATACTCATTGAACCTGGGTCCGAAGTTGTTCCTTTTAGGTGGAGAATCAGAATCTTTCGTTGTCCTGGGATATTTGTCCCTAGCGTCATACTCTTGAGTCTCATTTCTCTTTTTTCCGTTTTCACTTCCCTCAACAGTGGGTTCATACTTTCTCATGCTTTCTTCAGCCTTGATGTACTTTCCGGCTCTATCTTGGAGCTTCAGCATGCTCTCGGGTGGATGTTTAGCTAATGACCTTTTGAAGTGGTCATCAGTAGTTCCTTGTTGCAGGGCTATCATAGCCACTATGTCCTCTAAGTCCGGGACTTTCAAAGCCTCACGAGTGAATCGATTGATGTAGTCCCTCAGGGCTTCATTCTTTCCTTGCTGGATTGCCATGAGTGATGCAGAGCTTTTCTCATGCACCCTTCCACTAATGAACTGATTGATAAAAGCCTTACTTAGTTCCTTGAAAGACCCAATTGAGTTGGGAGGAAGACGGCTATACCAGCGTTGGGCCATGCCTGCCAAGGTTTGTGGAAACGCCCTACACTTGACCGCATCGTTGGTTGGCTGCAACAGCAGTGCATTGGAGAAGGTCCTTACATGATTTGCGGGATCCCCCGTTCCATCATAAACCTTGATTGTTGGCATCTTGAATTTTCTAGATATGGTGGTTTTCATGATGTCTTGAGTAAACGGTGGTGTAGGATCATCAGGATCTCCTAGGGGCAACAAAACACTAGGATCACCCCTTGGGGCTTCAGCCCTCTTAGTCCTTCTTGGTGTTGGGTCCAGGTTGATTATCGGGACTCTTCCAGTTGCTCGGCCTTGAGATTTGGCGGCCTCCTCCTCTGCAAGGAGTTTCTTGAGTCTCGCAGTCTCCGCCTCATGAGCCGCAATTTTCTCCTTAGTAGTTTGGGGCTGTTCCCGATTTGTTTGGAAAGAACGCTTCCTCCTTGGGGCGACATCCCTCTCTTCTCCAGATGTGTAATTTTCGTCCTCAGTATAGGGACCCGAGTAATCTTGAATCAAGGGGGTCCGTCGAGTCTGTTGATTTTGGGGTCCCAGACCTTGTATATAAGGGGGGACATATGCTTCATGGTAGATGGGGTTAACACCACTACTGCCCGCCATGGGTCGAGGGGGCATGCCATAGCTTGGCATCCCCAAAGTTTGAGCAGCATATTGGGGGAGATCAGTAGTATGAAGTTGAAGACCACTTGGGGCATTCATGAGTAGCGGGGAGGTCGTGATTGGTTGCTGGTGATCGGTCTCTTGTGGATTAGATCCATGAATGACCATCTGCTGGGGATTCGTCCCTTCAACCGAAATCGGTATTTCCAGTCCTTGAGTGTTGGTGGGGATATTCGCCCCTTGAGTGCCAGTAGTCGGCGGTGGTTGATTTCTGTGAGTATCAGCCCCAGAGGTGATAGGGAGATCTTCAGGAGTTTGAGTATCCCGAGATGTTTTTCGTGTGTTTGCCATGGTTGATGTTGTCTTCCCACAGACGGCGCCAAATGTTATGGATTAAAAAACGTACTTGTGAATTCAATTCTAAGGTTTAATGAGCTTCGAGCTTTAATGGTTGCACTTGTGTTTTGAGACTAAATTGGTCCTCACAAGATGCCTACGTATCTCAATTAGTGTTGAAAATCAAGTCAAAGACGTAGTTCTGATTGTAGGATCATGTCCTTTATATAGGCGTTTGGAGCCTCGTATTTATGGTATGTTTAGGAGTCTTAGCTAATAAGTCTCCTTTTTGATAATGGATAAACATTGTATTTCTTGCTGAATAAGTCTTTTCCTTGTTGATAAAGGCTATGACTCATTAATTGGGATTCTGGATCCTTCTTTGATGAATTTACCATATTTTGGACTCTTTTCATGAGCTGTATATTTTCCCTATTTATTAATTACGAAATTAATAAATAACCAGGGCTTCGGGCCTTGTACTTGGGTCGTATTCTTGTACCAATCTAGGTCTAATTAATACATCATTAATTATATTTCTAGGGTTATTTTTAGCCCATATCAAGCACGCATTTTAAGTCTCCTATAAAGTATACTTCTATAAATTATTTTTCTTCTGAATTAAAATTTAACATTTAAATTTTATTCAAAGAAAAAAATAATTTAAAAATAACTTATAAAACTATACTTTATATACACCTTAAAATTTGTGTCAAGCTGTGGGAATTTTTTTTATAGAAATTAGTGGGACGGAGGGAGTATTATATTTTTACCATAAAAAATATTATAATATATTAGAAGAAGTTGTGCTTCACACGGGTTATAAGCTAGTATTATTAAAGACGAAACATTAAAAATTTTGGCACCTGTTTTTTTGTACAGTACGGTACGGTACTTGCCTTATTTAATTACATTTATTTATCTATAAAAAATATTATTAAATTATAACATTATTTATTTATAACCAATTATTTTTTTCAGCTAAAACACATTGTTTTTTCTATTTTTCCTAAAAAATCATCTAATTTTCCAAAAATATCATAAGCAATTATCTTTTCAACTAAAACATGTTAATTTTTCTATTTTTCCTTACTGAAACCCCCAATTTTCCAAAAATATCACAGGTAAGCCCTTACATATTTATTTTAAAACCTTTTTCAATGTTTTTAATTATTCATTTTTATATAATACAATATTTAAAACCCCGAATTTTCCAAAAATATTACGAGTAAGCCCTTACATATTTATTTTAAAACCTTTCTCAGTGCTTTTAATTATTTTAAAAAGTTTACCTATTTTAACATACATACTTATTTTTTTAATAAATACAATTAATAAAACATTAAAATATAAATAATAAAATAATAACGATTAAATATAATCCGTGTATCGCACGAGTTTTAAGCTAGTTTTCCTAAAACGTAGATAAGTAGATAAATATCTATGTTGTATCGATGTAACACTTATGAACTCACGTCTTTAGGGATGACAATCGGGTCGGATCGGGTTTTACCGAATCCAAATTCAAACACGATTTTTTATATTGTATCCGAACCCGATCAGAACCTGAAAAATACCCGAAAATTGATATCCAAACCCGATCCAATGTATTTTGGATCAGGTTTAGATATACCCGAAACCCGAAACCCGAAAATATTTGGATTGGATTTGTATAATATCCGAAACCCGAAATCCAAATCCGAAACTCGAGATTCATATCCGAAACCCAAAAATTTAAATCCAAAATTATAGATTTTAATTTAAAGATTGTTTGATTTGAAGATAAAAATTGAGTATTAATGATAAAAACTTACCAGTAAACCTAAACACATATAACTCAAAATTTCTAAATCGCGATAACTACGAATCTTCTTAAGTCGTCGTGGAATTGTTAATTGCTCGACATAATAGTTAACATGTTACGATTGTGTGTGCATAACCCTAATTTTTAGGAATTGTTTTTATTATTAATCGGTTTTTTATAATTTCACTCTCTAATAAGCGAAAATATTTAATGTATATTAAATAGTATATATATTATATATTATAAAAGCATAATATATAAAATTAAAAATTTTATGATATTACAGAACATATACAATATATATTTTAATATATAATATATAAAATAAATAAATAAATAAATAAATATATAATCGGGTTTATTTTCGGGTCTTGGATTCCATTCGGGTTAGGATCGGGTTTCGGATCGGTAAACATAAAATCCAAATCCAAAAAAATTCGGGTTTAAAAATTAAATCCATATCTAAAAAATCGGGTTCGGTATATCCAAATTTTCGGGTTTCGGATCGGGTATCTATCGAATCAGATTAATTTGTCATCCCTACGCGTCTTGTAGGAACTATAGAAAAAATAAATATAATTTAATTATATTGTATGTTTATTTGATAAGCATTTTAACCTCTTTGTTTTGGGGCTTTTGTTTATATTTAATTTTGGCGAGTTGGACAAAATTTAAGTTAAATATAAAAATATTTGGTTGCAAAATGCAATTATCATTGGGATGCAAATTATTTTTAACACCAAAAATCACTTTTTAGTGACATATTTTAGCAACGATTATAGTCATTTTTGCATTTAGCATCGGACTTAAGAGCAAGTTCAATAAAGGCACCCTTGAGGGGTGCCAAACATGCCAACTCATCATAAATAATTATTTTGTTTATTTAATATTTATATTAAATATAACACCCTTATGTTGTGTTTGGTTGTGGTGATTGAATTGGAATGGAATGGAATGAGATTTAAAGTATAAAATAGTTAGATCCCCATAACTTTCATTCTTTAGCTCACTTCATTCTTAATCACCTACATTATAATTCAAACACCCCATTTTGAGATGGAATGCTTCATTCCTTAACTCATTCATTTTCTTCACAATTCTTATCATAACAATTTTGCATTATCTCATTTTTTGTTCAAATCTTCACTCCAACTCCCATTACTTTCCTTTAATTTCATCCATTCCATTCAATTCACCCGAACCAAACACAACATTAAAATCCAATAGTTGACACCCCATGTAAGGTGCCTAAATGATCGCTAAACAAATAATATTAAAACTAGATAAAATATAATAGAAATGGACCATATATACTTTTACTACTAGTATTTGGGACTTTTCTACCCAGAGGTGTCAAAAATTGACAATTTCTCTTGACATTCTTTGACCACTCTTGCAACTCCAACAGAAAAGACACCCAAAAATGTAATGTCACATAGAATTTAGCAACACTCTTGACACCCCTATTGAAGATGCTGGTGATTATGTACAAGTACAACTACTCCGAGATCTAATAATTTTAACTTTATACGTGCATTGAGGTGTACTAATCACATAATTTTGTGAAAGTGATTTATATAATTATATATTCTATGCAATTTAAAATAAGTGTAAAAATTGAAGTGCACAAATAATTGAAAATTGCTATTTTCAGAATGATTTTTTTTCCGGTACGATATTTGTAGCACATGTCACTTGTATTCACAAATATAATATATTGTAATAAAATATAGAACTTTTTGCAAAAATACTATCTTTTTGAAATTATTTTCAAAAATACGGTCTGCAACTAGATGCAACCATGTGCAACTTTTGCAATCAGAATCAGATGCAACCATCTGCAACTTTTGCAACCAGAATCAACCAGATGCAACTTGTTAGTAATGATGTTTTTCCGGCGTCCTGATTTTAGGGTTGTTTAAAATAAGGGTAGGTTAGGGTTTAGAGTCTAGGGTTTAGGGTTGTAAACAACCCTAAATCCTAAACCCTAAGTCCGTATACGAATTATTCGTCATTCTTAATATTTCTAAAATCCAAAATAGAAACATTGAACCCCAAAAGTTAACTATTGAACCCCCAGGGTAAACCAAGACCACAAGTTTAACCCTTTTATTAATAATTTTTTTTGAATTCTTAGATGTTTTTTTAATTATTTTTTAAAAAGTTGCATCTGGTTGCTTTGGTTGCATCTGGTTGCGTTGGTTGCAGACCGTATTTTTTGAAAATATTTTTTGGTTGCATCTAGTTGCAGACCGTATTTTTGAAAATAATTTCAGAAGATAGTAAAATTGAAGAAAAAAAACTTAGAAAAAGTAGTATTTTTGACCATTTCTCTAAAATATAATACAAATAATTCTGAAAAAAAAAAGAGTTTTCAAGATAACATTTTCCTAAAACCTAGATAAGTAGATAAACATCGATGTTGTATGATAGTTACTTATGACTTATGAGCAATCGTCTAGGAACTACAAAAATAATAATATAATTTAATTATATTTTATGTTTATTTGATAAGCATTTGAAGTTTGAACCTCTTTGTTTTGATAATTGTCTCGGGGGGTTTTGTTCATATTTCTAACCTTCACATAAGTCAGAGGAACCATCGTTGTTCACATGCATCCCCTGGTTTGCGAATATTTTAGTCAAATCTGTGAACTGACAGCTACCTCACCATAACCAACAGGTATGCTGCTTTTAAGACAATTTCATCACCCTACTTGTATCATCCTTCTTCTTCTACTTTGACTTTTGTTAAGTAGGTCCCACTTTCATTGCTCATTTTGTGCTTCAAAACCTGCTCAAACTCTTAACTCTAGTGGCTCTTGCTTGATACATACATGTCTATGTTTCATTTTATAAACTTTTAGAATTTATGCATAAGATAACTATGTAGGAGATGACTAATAACAGATGAGAGAATGTGATAACTTGCACTCCAGAAAACTGTATTGCTCACATTGAGGACCACTGCTAACAGCTGTGTCCTTATATCCTTACACATCCTAACAACTTGAAAGACAAAAGACTATAAAGACTGTAGTGCCCTTGATCCTACCGTTTGGCACAAGACAAGTAGATAAACAAGACAGCTAAGTAGCAAACTACAAGACAAGGTTCTAAACATATCAACTTGCATGGATACAAGTGACTTATTGAAAAGTAAATAAAACACCAACGATGCAAAATAGCTTCTTCATCTTCATTACTCCCCCTCAAGTGGAGTGGAGGTGGCAGTCGAGACTCCAAACTTGCGCAGTAGATAATTATGCTGCTTGATTGGAAGTTGTTTGGTCAACACATCCGCAATTTGAGCATGTGAAGGGACATGTGTTGTTTGCACCTCTCCTGCACTGATCTTGTCACGTATGAAGTGACAATCGATCTCTATGTGTTTTGTTCGCTCGTGGAGCACCGGGTTAGCAGCAATTGCAAGGGCAGCTTGATTGTCACTTTTGATGATTGTGGGAGGCAAATCCAGCAGTCCCATGTCCTTGAGTAAGGATGTTAACCATGTTACTTCACAGCATGTGAGCGCCATCGCTCGGTACTCTGCCTCTGCGGTTGATCGTGCAACAAGTGACTGTCTTTTGGTTTTCCAAGAGATGGGAGATGAACCCAACAGCACACAATATCCAGATGTCAACTTTCTTGTTGTGGGACAGCTTGCCCAATCACTGTCACAGTAGGCAGTGAGCTGGGCAGCGGATGAGGAAGCTAAAAGTATGCCCTGAGATGGGTTTGTTATCAAATATCGAAGCACCCGCTTAGCAGCCTGCATATGCACTGTGGTTGGCCTTTGCATGTACTGAGCAAGTGTGTGTACCGCAAAAGCTAAATCAGGGCGCGTAATTGTCAGATAGATTAATTTCCCGAGTAGCTTTTGATAGTTGTGTGGATCTTGTAGCACTTCGCCTTTGTTAGGTGTCAAACTTAGGTGTGTGTCCATTGGTAGTTTCAGTGGACTTGCTGTCATCATCCCAAATTCTCTCAATAAGTCTAACACATACTTCTTCTGTGACACGAAGAATCCTGCTTCACTTCGATCTACTTCCAAACCCAGAAAATAACTCACATTCCCCATGTCTTTGATGTGAAAATGTGAAGATAACACTTTCTTTAAATCTTCTATTGTTGCTAAGTCGTTGCCTGAAATCAGTATGTCATCGACATATATGAGCACCAGAATTATGATGTCGTTTGTCACCTTTGAGTAGAGGCTGTAGTCCGCCTTAGAATGACGAAACCCAATTGAAACCAAGGTCATTGATAGCTTGTGGTGCCATTGTCGAGATGCTTGGCGAAGCCCATAGAGTGCTTTCTTGAGTCTGCACACAAGTTGTTTGACGTTTGCATCATTTTTCTTCCCCAGGCTTGATTCATCAATGCGATTGCCTAGGCCTTGATACCCTTGTGGGAAGCTCATATAGACTATTTCATCCAAATCTCCATTTAAAAAGGCGTTCGAGACATCCAACTGCTGTACATGCCAGTTCTTCATCGCCGCTACGGCTAACATGGCTCGCACTGTGGTCATCTTCACTACAGGTGCGAAGGTTTCGACATAATCTATTCCATATGTTTGTTTGTAACCAAGAATGACCAAACGAGCTTTATATTTATCAATCGACCCATCCATCTTGAACTTGGTCTTGTAGATCCACTTGCATCCAATTGCCTTCCTATTTGGAGGCAAGGGTGTCACCTCCCATGTCTCGTTCGCTTCTAGTGCCTCTAGTTCTAAGTTCATGGCATTGATCCAGTGTTTGGATTTGACAGCTTGACTGAAGAATAGAGGGTCAACTTGAGGTTCAATTGCTGCCAGAAAGCAAGTGAAGTTTGGACTTACAAACTGGTCAGTGACAGAGTCTGCACTCACTGCTGATGCTTGATTTGAAAAAGGCGTGACAAAATCAGCCATCCATGCTGGTTGTTTGAATGTCCTCCCAGATTTTCTTTGTGCTGGGCTCTCCATTGCATGGTCGACATTTGTTGTTTCAATATCTTGAGCTTCATCACGGGCGTTATTGTTCCCCACATCCTCATTGTTGTCTTCCACAATTACTTCTTCATCTTCATTTAATACTTCTGTGCCAAATTCTAAAGCATCCTCATATACAGGCAACGGTGTTGGCAGTGGTTGCATATAAGTTTTAGCAGAGTTTCTGTTGAGTGGGAATATGTGCTCATGAAATATCACATGTCTTGATACAAAACTTGTCATGCTTGGAAGTTTCAACAGTCGATACCCCTTGGTTACATATGGATATCCAACGAATACACACGGTATCCCACGGGGTACAAATTTGTCGGTCCCATGTGTAGAGTTGTGAGCCATTACCAAGCATCCAAACACCTTTAATCCATCATAATCAACCTCTTTTCCAGTCAATTTTTCATAAGGCACTTCGAACTTTAAGGCTGCGTTGGGCAGTCTATTCATAATGTAGGTTGCAGTGAGAACGCAATCTCCCCAAAACCTTAGGGGCAGTCCTGACTGGAAACGTAAGGCTCTGGCTATTTCAAGAATTTGTCTATGCTTCCTTTCCACCCTAGCATTTTTTTGGGGTGTGTAGGGGCATGACTTTTGATGTATTATCCCCCTGGTGGCAAAATATTCTGCACACTCTTTATCTGCAAATTCGAGCGCGTTATCCGATCGAACAGCCAACAACCTTCCTTTATATTGATTTTCTATATGCTTTTCAAACTTCATCAGAGTGTCCAAATATTCAGACTTCCTTTCTAAAAGATACACCCATGTTACTCTACTATAGTCATCCACCAAAGTCAAAAAGTATCTGAACTTCCCCCCAGTGCACACCTTGTACGGACCCCAGATGTCACTATGCAATAAATCAAATGCTTTCAGAGTATGAGACTTGCTGAGTTGAAATGGTTGTCTAGTCATTTTAGATAGTGGACATGTGATGCATACATGCGTGCTTTCTTCATTAAGGTATGGTTTCACTTTATCAATGTGTTGCAGTTTGGAGAGAGATGCGTGCCCAAGTCTTTGGTGCCAAAGTGCAAACTTGTTGCCAACCTCCTTTTCTTTTTCTTTTCCCTTGTCTGCTCCCATTGACTTCTGTCCACTCATTGCTTTGCCTTGTGGACAATTTCTTTCAGTCTTAAGGTAATGTAGCCCTTGCTTTATCACTCCCAAGCCCATTACTTCATTTGTTACTGAGTTAATGATGACACATTCATTGGGATGGAACGCCACATTGCACTTGTTCACTTCAGCCAACTTGTGGACAGACACCAAATTATGGTTGAATTGGGGTACGTACAGCACGTTTTTCAACTTCAAACCATTTGGTAGTGTCACATCTCCTATGTGAGTTATGAGAGCATTGTCCCCAGTAGGTAGAGTGATGGTAAATGTGGACGGTGCAAGTCTAACATTCACCATGTTATCCAGGGACGAAGTCATGTGATCCGACGCTCCTGAATCAATAATCCAATCCGCAGATTTCATCATTTTGTGTTGACTGATGTGCACCATACCAGAAAATCCATAATCCAACTCCTCATCTGTGTCAAATCCTTTTTGATTTGTAGAACTGTTCCCTGGAATTAGTTTCAACAGCTGGTCCAGTTGTGCAGATGTCATTACTATTTATTGCTGCTCATTTACGGTCCCCTGCACATTGTTTGCAAGTTTAACACCACCTGGCTTGTTTCCCATCCATCTTGGTTGATTGCCTTTCTGCCCAGGTTTATACTTGTAGTGCCATTTCGGATATCCCGTGACTTCCCAACACTTATCATTAGTATGTCCATTTCTTCCACATTTGCTGCACATGAGCCTTTTGTCATCATTTCCTCCATTTCCTCTGCTATACATTGCCATCGCCTCACTGTCTCCAAGAATTACTTGTGACAGGGCCTCCTTTTGAGACTCTTCCTGTTGAACTGCTGCACAAGCTGCTTCGACAGAGGGTAGTGGATTTAACATGAGTAATTGACTCCGTTGTGCCCCATATGCTTCATCCAAACCATTCAAAAAATGGAAAAGCTTTGATTCTTCCTTCATTTTTTCAATGGCACTCAAAAAGGTTGTTATTTCAGTGGTAACAACAGTTAGTGTGGGTAATACATTCATTGAGTCTATTTCCTCCCACAAACTACTCATTTTTGTGAAGTAATCATAACTTTCATGCCATTTTGTCTTAAGCTAAATAAATCTTTATTTAACTTGTATTTTCGCGAACCATTAGATAAGCAAAACCTTTTTTCTAGTTGTTTCCATATATCAGCAGCATTGTTTATAAACAAACCAGATGACTTTATATTTTCAGATATGTTATTGTGGATCCAGGATATTACCATGCTATTACACGTATCCCATTGGCTGGCTTCAGTAGCTTCTGTAATACTCCTCAGCACAGTCCCATCCACCAAACCAAGCTTCCTTTTCACTGCCAACTGTATCTCAAACGACCTCTTCCACGCTCTATAGTCACCTGCTCCTTGAAGTTTGGGTACACTGATTGATGTTGGCCCATCTGAAGGGTGCAAGAACAGAGGATTTTGCAGATCTGAAAGGGAAAGCTTATTAGTAGCCATGAGTGAGCCTAAAAGCAACTAAAGTGACTGTGCTCCTTTTTAGACCAATAAAATAACCACTCGACCACTATTAAAACACAGACTATGACTTCTCACTGTTTAAAAACTTTTCTCACTATTCTAGCTATCAAACGCAGCTCTGATACCATATAAACTTTTAGAATTTATGCATAAGATAACTATGTAGGAGATGACTAATAACAGATGAGAGAATGTGATAACTTGCACTCCAGAAAACTGTATTGCTCACATTGAGGACCACTGCTAACAGCTGTGTCCTTATATCCTTACACATCCTAACAACTTGAAAGACAAAAGACTATAAAGACTGTAGTGCCCTTGATCCTACCGTTTGGCACAAGACAAGTAGATAAACAAGACAGCTAAGTAGCAAACTACAAGACAAGGTTCTAAACATATCAACTTGCATGGATACAAGTGACTTATTGAAAAGTAAATAAAACACCAACAATGCAAAATAGCTTCTTCATCTTCGTTACATTTGACCTTTGTTTGATTGGCCAGGCTAAGTGCACCCCATCAAGGTCAATTTTTATATAACTTCTTGAATTTGACTATTTGAGTCTGTCTCATTTGTTTGTTTCTTGTGATATATTAATCTTGATTCTTGACTAATGAAATGGTGTATGAATATATAATTTGAGGCTATTTGGTGCATTTTATTTAGTTGGTTTCATGGGGAGTTGGGTATTTTTTTGTTTTATGGGGATGTGCTTGTTTGTTCTCTTTCAAAGTGATTCTTGTATGGCTACTTTTCAAGCTATTGGCAAGTTGAAACCAGGTTTTCAAGGGGCTCAGATGAATTTTATAGATGAAGGTGGGTTGTTTCTGTTATCAAACAACTCTCTTTTTGGTTTGTCTTTTACTACTACTGATAAAGATGTTACCTTGTTTCTACTTGCTATTGTTCATTTGAGCACTAAAAGAATTGTTTGATCTGCAAATAGAGCCAGCCCTGTTGAGAATTTTGATAAGTTTGTGTTTGATGATACTGGAAATGCTGTTTTACGAACTGGGGGATCTGTTATTTGGTCTACAAGTACTGCCAATAAAGGGGTTTCTGCTATGGAATTGCAGGACTCTGGGAATCTGGTTTTGTTGGGGAGTGCTGATAGAATAGTATGGCAGAGCTTTGATCATCCAGCGAATTCCCTTTTGTCTAACCAGAATTTTAGTGAAGGAATGAAACTTGTAAGCAATCCCAGCGCGAGTAATTTGACTTATTATCTTGAAATTAAGTCCGGAGATATGCTACTGTATGCAAATTATAGAAATCCACAGCCTTATTGGTCCATCAGACGAGATAATAGAAGAATTATCGATAAAGTTGGTGGTGATGTTAGTGTAGCATCTCTTAATGGTAATTCGTGGAGGTTCTATGACAAGAGCAAAGCATTGCTCTGGCAATTCATTTTCTCAGATAATGCTGATACAAATTCTACTTGGGTTGCAAGTTTAGGAGATGATGGATTCATTACTTTCTATAATCTTCAAAGTGGAAGTTCAAATGGTAACTCTCCAACAAGAATACCGGCTGATTCATGTAGCAGACCTGAACCATGTAATTCTTATGAGATATGTTATAACGGTAACAGATGCCAATGCCCCTCAGTCCTAGACTCCAAGGACAAATGTGGACCTGGTATAGGATTTTCTTGCAATGAGCCACAGGGTTTAGTAGAGCTGGTAAATGCTGGAAATGGGCTTAGCTATTTTGCGCTTGGGCTTGTTCCACCCTCATCCAAAGGCAACTTAGATGGCTGCAAATCTTCTTGTCTTGCTGACTGCTCATGTCTTGCTATGTTTCATGAAGAGAAGTCCCAAAATTGCTTTCATTTTGAAACTGTGGGAAGCTTGCAAGGTTCAAATAACGGGAGTGACTTCGTTTCATACATTAAGGTCTCGAGGAATGGAGGCCATGGGAGAGATTCTGGAGGGGATGGAGGCAGCAAGAAAAAAGTTCTGCTTGTTGTCGCTATACTCTTGGTAACAACATTAATTATTGTTGGTCTACTTTATGTAGGAATTCGTTGCTACCAAAAACAAAACGGCGTTCTAGTGGACTCTCCTAAAGAAGCAGAAGAGGATAGTTTCTTGGAGAACATATCTGGGATGCCAATACGTTTCAGTCACAAAGATCTTCAAATTGCTACCAACAACTTCACTACAAAACTAGGGCAATGAGGTTTTGGCTCAGTTTATGAAGGTGTTCTACCGGATGGAACCCGACTGGCTGTGAAGCAATTGGAGGGCATTGGTCAGGGAAAGAAAGAATTCAGAGCTGAAGTTAGCAGTATTGGCAGCATTCATCATCTTCACCTGGTGAGGCTCAAAGGCTTCTGCACAGAAGGTTCCCACCGACTCCTTGTATATGAATACATGGCAAATGGTTCACTGGAAAGATGGATCTTCAAGAAAAACAAAGGAGATTTGTTGAACTGGGACACAAGATATGATATTGCTATAGGCACAGCCAAAGGATTGGCTTATCTTCATGAAGACTGTGATGTAAAAATTGTGCATTGTGATATTAAGCCTGAAAATGTTCTCCTAGATGACAACTTCTTAGCCAAAGTTTCACAACACTACGGGGCACAAGGGGATACCTTGCACCAGAGTGGATCACAAACTATGCAATATCAGAAAAGAGTGATGTCTATAGTTATGGAATGGTATTGCTTGAGATCATTGGTGGTAGAAAAAACTATGATGCATCTGAAACAGAAGAAAAATGCCATTTCCCTTCATACGCTTTTAAGATGATGGAGCAGGGTAAAATGAAGGACATTCTTGACGTGAAACTGAAAATAGCTGAAGATGATGAAAGAGTGTCCATAGCAATTAAGGTGGCTCTTTGGTGTATACAATATGACATGCACCTAAGACCGTCTATGACAAAAGTAGTCCAAATGCTTGAACAAGTGTCTCCTGTTCCTTCACCTCCATCTTCTTCCCAGCAGATGAATTCACACTTCTATTTGAGTTCCTTCAAATCAACGAGTGAGCACAGCACTTCTTTAGGGCCATTAGATCTCAATAGCTGTGCTGATTTTTCAGCAGTAAGGCTTTCAGGACCAAGATAGCAGCATATTTATGTGCATCAGGTAGGTTGCTAAAATTTTGTCTACTACGTTAGCCCAGTTGCCATTTAAGTTTATTGTGTAAATAATAACCTATGTAGTCAATACACCATTCGCTTTTACAGCAGAAATACATAATAACCTCTGTTACCCAGACCCTTCAATTTTGCCCTCATACCCGTGTCCACCGGACATGACATGGGTGTGGGTATGGGATCTGAGTCGGATCCTTCACATGCAAACCAGACACCTCAACTCCAAGAAATTTAGTTCAAAATGATTTACAAGGCCTCACAACAACTTGTTTTTAGAGAGTAATGTCCATAGATCACTATTTCCATGTTTTCCTTTTGATTTATGCTATAAATTTGACAGAACTATAATGTATATGTTTTTTTATTGGTAGAAGACACTTATTTACAAATGTAAAATATATAAAAAGTAGGTATACTTTCACTTTTGTGAAGGTTATATGCCGAATCCCCACACCCGCGTCCATTTTCGGATCCGTATCCACGAATCCTAAGTTTTTAGAAACTAAGAGTCTGACACTTGGATCCGCACCGGTGTCCGACACCGGTACCCGAGTCCGGGTAACTTAGATAATAACTAGCTAATGTAACAAATTGGACACTTCCATTATTTGGGGGGGGGGGGGGGGGGGGGGGGGGGGGGGCAATGTATAGATAAAAACAAGTAACTTGGTAATATCAGACAAATCCTAAATCTTTCATACTTATGTGTTTGAATTGAAAATTACAACAAAAAAAAAAGGTAAACAAATTTGAAATTAAAACCAAGTCCGGAAGTGCTACCTCTGTTGCTTCTTCCACAATATAGGATCTACTTGATGCTGCGGCTTCATTCCTTGAAGAAAAACCAGGCTAGCCTTGTAACTTATGCAGTCTTTTAATTGTCCGTCCTGGTTGCCAAGATCCGTAGTTTTATTTGTTTTGTGATCATAGCACTTATATTTTCCGTTTATATTGAACACAATCACATCACCATACTTGAAACAACCTAACAGAGCATGCACGGGACCCGTTTTTGGTCCAAAAATATTGTACTTCTTACTCCACACACCAGAACTCTCATCAAGACAATATACATCCACCACACTATAAACAGAGCAAGTCTTAAATGCCAGCGCATGGAGAGACTCCTTCAAATTGATAGCAACCGGAGATATTTGGCTGTTACCTACATGAAGATCAAGTACAGGCAGTACCCTAAACTTTTTACTCCCAACCTCAAACTTAATCATTTCCAGTTTCATGTTATTACGCCAAGAATACCAGGTATGGTTCCAATACGGCACTCCATTTACAGTCACAGACGGCACCCTGAAATAAGTCTGTTTCCCGGGAAACCTTAAATTATGAAGTAAACTCCAAGAGCCCGAATTACATGAGTAAATGTACAAGCTATGATATCCTAGCTTCTTATTAGAATAACAGCTGACAACTATAAAATCGTTTTCTACCTCATCCCAACATAATCCATAGAAAGATGCACTAAAATCGTCACGTAACATAAACTGTTTAGCTGGTGAGTTAATTTTCATAGCCTGTCTAATAGCAGGATTCCATATTATAAACTGTTTTAGTTGCGGAAGAAAAAGACACACTAAACCCTTAACCGAACCAATCAAGTATATGAGTGCATGCGACGATGGTGGTCTCGAATAAGGAAAATCGAATAGTCTTGTTTCCGATAAACTACACGAAGAGAGTAATGCCAGCTCCACACTGCCATTGACGCTTCTATTAATTATGAGATTCTCATCATCCTCGTTGGGGTTTTCAGAGATGTATTTGAGATGATATTTTACAAATTGGCGATTCAAATATATAGATTTCCATAACTTACAAACGGAACGAAATAGTAGCACGGATTTTCCAGGTAATCGCGTCAGTATTTCGATTAAAATTATATCGTCCGCCAGACTCTGTTGCGCATTGCTTATCCGCGCTTGCGCCATGTTCATCTGCGGTTGCGCCATGTCCTTGCTGCCAACGTTAAACAATTTTTTTGACAGCGGCGTAAAAAAATAAATGAGTTTCTTCATCTTCGTAAGGTCACAGGGGTTTATCATAATGTAATTCAGAAGAGAAGTTTGATGTATAGTTAGAAGAGGAGTTTGATCATGAGTAAATCTTTTATATACATATATACATGCTGCTGCTTTTGTATTTCTACAGAAGTCTTCCCCCTTTCGAATGCAGAATAAAGGTCTTATCGATGCATATTGGAACCCAATAAAAACCTAATATGAATCGGTTAATTAATCAGTTAATGAATCAGATTTAATTATAATAAATTAAATAATTTAAGATCAAATAGTCAATAACAGCTTTAATTTAAATGATAAAATAAATTCGTTCAAATTTTTTTATCTATATTTTGCCCTAAATATAATATGTATTTTACGATAATTTATATTAAATGCTTACCAAAAATTAAAAGATTGTTTTAAATTTTAATTAATGAACTTACCATTAAATTAAATCCTTATATATAATAAGCGTAATGGAGATCTTATCTAAAATTTTGGTTGGTACTCAGTACCGCCAAAATAATCTCAACCATTGGATCTAATATTTTTAAAATTAGACGATCAAGATTATATCATGTAAAAATTAGAATTATTATCTAAAAAGGATATAAATCAAAATTGGAAGTATTCGTATTAGAATTGGATTAGAAATAATAATAACTTAATAAAAAGATCAGTTCTATTAATATTGATGTTCAATTCATATTACATATCAAAATAATAACGAGCGTTAGATTTTAAAGTAGATAGATGAGAATTGCTGGATCGAATATGAAAAAATTTATTTGGTTTTTAGTTGAATTATATTAAAATACTAAAAAATATATCTTGATAATTTAAACCAAATACATGAAAATATCCTAAATCGAATATAATTCTCAACGTAAAAAATTGTCACTTTCTTCTGACTTTTGTTTTGGTGTAGTTTTAATTGTAAGACAATTGTTAAACTATTACTAAATTAAGGATAATTTTGTTTGATCTTAAAATATATAGATGAAAACCGTTGGATGTAATATTAAAAAGTGTATTTGATTGTTAGTAGAACTATATTCAAATACTAAAAAGAGTATTTTGATAATTTAAACTAAATATAAATAAATTTCCTAAGTTGAATAAGATTTTGTAATGTAAAAATTCGTCATTTTTTTCTCTTCAGTTCTAAGGTATTTTTAATTGGGAAAAAATTATTAAACCATCACTAAATTATAGATTATTTTGTGAGTTTGTGTACGCCGTAAAATATTCAAATTTGATTTTTTATAACTCAAGATACAACACAAATAGTTAATTTAACGTCTAAAATCTAATAAATATATTCTAAAAATATTTAAAAAATACAAATAATATATTATAGATATTAAAAAGAGAGCCAGTTGCACGGGACCTTATCCAAAACTTTGGTCCCTATACCATCGCCATCAAACTAATAAAGATCGGTTGATTTGGAAAAAGATAAATAAAAATCGTTAAATTTAATATTAAAAAATGTATTTGATTGTTATTAAAATTATATTCAAATACTAAAAAGTGAATTATAATAAGATAAATCAAATATGGGTAGGTTTTCTAAGTTGAATATAATTGTCGTAAAAATTCACCATTCTCTTCGGTTTATTCTTGAAATGAGTAATTTCAGTTGAATTATAAAGACTAAATCATCATTAAATTAAAAATAATATCGTGAATTAATATTATTATAAATTAAAAAGATAACCGTGCATTGCACGGGTTATAAACTAGTAAGTCTTATTATGATACTAGATTACTAGTACTTGTTTGCCCCGGCTTTGCCCGGATTTTGTAAATTATAAAAAAAAGGAAAATAAATTTTTTCGTCCTTAAACTATATGTCATTTTTGGTTTAGGTCCTCGAACTATACGAAAAAATATTACGGTACTTAAACTTTCAAATTTTCTAATTCTCATCCTTCCGTCCAAATTTGACTAACGAACGTTAGTCAACGCTGACGTGGCAATTACGTGAAAATCGAAAATTTTCGGAATGGAGTTAAATTTTGATATGTTAATTTACTACTACTTACAAGAACCCAGGTGGTGAAAATTTTCAATTTCGAGTTCACTAACGTATAGAAATCTGTACTTTAATTTCAAGAAAATGAATTTTTTTTTACTAAAATCTGCAGATTTTCATATGTTAGTGAACTCGAAATCGAAAATTTTCACCACCGATGTTCTTGTAATCATTTGTAGATTAACATGCCAAAATTTAACTTCATTCTGAGAATTTTTGATTTTCATGTAAATGTCACGTCAGCATTGACTAACGGACGTTAGTCAATGCTGGACGGAAGGACAAGAATCATAAAATTTGAAAGTTTAGGTACCGTAATATTTTTTCGTATAGTTCAAGGACCTAAACCAAAAACAACATATAGTTTAAGGACGAAAGAATTTATTTTCCCAAAAAAAATGCAAAGTGAATTTGTTTTTATAATATCACTATATTATAATATTTTAGTTGAAAATTAAATGGTAAAAAATTAAAATAAATAATTAGTACTTAGTTTTTTGGACTTTTTTCAAAAGTACCTGTTATGGATTAAAAAACGTACTTGTATATTAATTGCTAGGATTTATGAGCTTTCGAGCTTTAATGGCTGCACTTGTGTTTCGAGACTAAATCGGTCCTCAAAAAATGCCTACGTATCTCAATTAATGACCCAAGTATATCCATTCCCCACATGGCAAAGGGGATAGGTGAGTTAATGGATGTCATCATCTCTGGTGGTTGTCTAACCACAGGTGCATGCTTTTGGCACCGTTCACATTTCTTCACGTAGCTTTTAGCATCGGCAAGTATGCTTGGCCAATAGAAACCTAGACGAGTGACTTTATGAGCAAGGGCTCTGCCCCCCAAGTGTTGCCCGCAAATTCCTTCATGTACCTCCCTTAAGGCCAATTCTGCCTCTTGAGGTCTCAAACATTTCAGATAAGGAATGATGAAAGACTTCTTGTATAGGATTCCCTCAATCAGGGCATACCTTAGTGCTCTTACATACAGCTTTCGTGCTTCTGAAGTGTCGTTGGGTAGCCACCCAGTTTCCAGATGAGCTTTGATGGGATCCATCCAACAACTAGCAACATCAATAGGTGCTACCAACTTTCCATTGATGCTTGGGGTCTTCAAGACTTGGAAGTATACACTTCCAGCGTAGTTCTCAATTTCAGAAGAAGCAAACTTAGATAAGGCATCAACCTTCATGTTCTCTTCCCTTGGAATATGTTCCACATAGCATTCATCAAACTGAGTCATGATGGCCTTGACAAGTTTTAAGTACTTGGCCATGACTTCATCTCTGGCCTCAAACTCCACATTTACTTGGGAAACCACTAGCCTCGAATCTCCACATACTTTTAGAGTTTTAACTCTCAAGGCTCCAGTCAGCCCTAAGCCAGCTATCAGGGCTTCGTATTCAGCCTCATTGTTTGTCATTGGGAAGTCAAGTTTCAGTGCGTACTCTATGAAAAATCCATCAGGACTTTGTAGCACTAAACCTGCTCCACTTGATTTTGTTTTTTATGCTCCATCAAAATAGAGAACCCAATATTCTTTGAACACCATCTCTTCATCTTTCTTGTCTTCCTCTATCACTTCCTGCCCCCCGACTTCCTGGTTGTCAATAGTACATTCAACCATGAAGTCAGCGAGTGCTTGAGCTTTTATGGTCGTTCGAGGCTTGTACTTGATGTCAAATTCTCCCAATTCAATGGCCCATTTGATCAATCTTCCACTAACTTGAGGGCTATGAAAGATGTTTCTTAGAGGCTGATTGGTCAGGACCTCTATCTTGTGAGCCTGGAAGTATGGGCGTAGCTTTCTTGAGGCCATTATCAAGGCTAAGGCAAACTTCTCAATCGTAGAGTAGTTTATTTCTGCCCCATGTAGAATCTTGCTTACGTAGTAAATGGGTTTCTGTACCTTCAATTCTTCCTTTACCAAAACGGCTCCAAGGGCTGTGCTAGAAACAGCCAAGTACAAATAGATAATTTCCCCTGGATTTGGTTTTGCCAACAGTGGTGCTTCAGCCATATATTTCTTCAGGGCCTCAAAGGCCTCTTGGCTTTCAGTTGTCCATTCAAAGTTTTTCACATTTTTAAGTGTTTTGAAGAAAGGTAAGCATTTTTCTCCAGACTTGGAAATGAATCTTACCAATGCTGCCACTCTTCCCGTTAGTTTTTGGACATCCTTGACAGTCTTTGGTGGTTCCATGTCTAGAATTGCTTTGATTTTGTCGAGATTAGCCTCGATTCCTCTCTTGTAAACCATCAGACCTAAAAACTTTCCCGAACCTACACCAAAGGCACACTTAGCTGGATTCAACATCATCTTGTGGTGCCTCAGCACTTCGAATGCCTCTCGAAGGTGCTCTATGTGATCGACCTTATCGAGGCTCTTGACTAGCATGTCATCTACATAGACCTCCATGGTTTTTCCAATTAGGTGTCCAAAATTTTGTTCACCAGCCTTTGATAGGTTGCCCCTGCATTCTTAAGTCCAAATGCCATGACTAAGAAACAGAAAACACCAAAGTCAGTGATGAATGATACATTGGCGATGTCATCCTTGTGCATCTTGATTTGATTGTATCCATTGAAGCCATCCATGAAGCTAAGCATCTCGTGTCCAGCTGTAACATCTATTAATGCATCAATCCTTGGTAAGGGAAAACAATCCTTAGGACATGCATCATTCAAGTCGGTGAAGTCGACGCACATCCTCCATTTTCCGTTAGCCTTTATAACTATGAAGTTCAACATTTGAGTAGACGTATTCGACCCTTGCCCCATTATCACTGGGAGTTGGATAGTGCCTTCCACCTTTGACTCCACTCCATTGAATCCATATATGGGCATATTTGAGGGTGTCAACTGAGAGTCAGTATAGCCCATCTTGATAAAAGTATCGTGGAATAAGATGGCCACTGAGGCTCCATTGTTGACCAAAACTCTCTTGGTTTCGGAATTTCCTATTACAGGAACGATGACTAAGGGATCATCGTGGGGAAACTTCACTCCCTCTAGGTCTAAATCATCAAAACCTATTGACACTTCTGTTCGGGCACGTTTCAGTGCTTCTCCGACCACAGTCATTACTTCTCGAACATAAGCCTTTCTTGAGTTTCGGGAGGACCCAACAACAGTTGGCCCTCTGAATATCATGTTGATAACTGGCCCTCGGGGCTTGGGATTTCGATCTTGATCGTCTATTCATAATGTAGGTTGCAGTGAGAACGCAATCTCCCCAAAACCTTAGGGGCAGTCCTGACTGGAAACGTAAGGCTCTGGCTATTTCAAGAATTTGTCTATGCTTCCTTTCCACCCTAGCATTTTGTTGGGGTGTGTAGGGGCATGACTTTTGATGTATTATCCCCCTGGTGGCAAAATATTCTGCACACTCTTTATCTGCAAATTCGAGCGCGTTATCCGATCGAACAGCCAACAACCTTCCTTTATATTGATTTTCTATATGCTTTTTAAACTTCATCAGAGTGTCCAAATATTCAGACTTCCTTTCTAAAAGATACACCCATGTTACTCTGCTATAGTCATCCACCAAAGTCAAAAAGTATCTGAACTTCCCCCCAGTGCACACCTTGTACGGACCCCAGACGTCACTATGCAATAAATCAAATGCTTTCAGAGTATGAGACTTGCTGAGTTGAAATGGTTGTCTAGTCATTTTAGATAGTGGACATGTGATGCATACATGCGTGCTTTCTTCATTAAGGTATGGTTTCACTTTATCAATGTGTTGCAGTTTGGAGAGAGATGCGTGCCCAAGTCTTTGGTGCCAAAGTGCAAACTTGTTGCCAACCTCCTTTTCTTTTTCTTTTCCCTTGTCTGCTCCCATTGACTTCTGTCCACTCATTGCTTTGCCTTGTGGACAATTTCTTTCAGTCTTAAGGTAATATAGCCCTTGATTTATCACTCCCAAGCCCATTACTTCATTTGTTACTGAGTTAACGATGACACATTCATTGGGATGGAACGCCACATTGCACTTGTTCACTTCAGCCAACTTGTGGACAGACACCAAATTATGGTTGAATTGGGGTACGTACAGCACGTTTTTCAACTTCAAACCATTTGGTAGTGTGACATCTCCAATGTGAGTTATGAGAGCATTGTCCCCAGTAGGTAGAGTGATGGTAAATGTGGACGGTGCAAGTCTAACATTCACCATGTTATCCAGGGACGAAGTCATGTGATCCGACGCTCCTGAATCAATAATCCAATCCGCAGATTTCATCATTTTGTGTTGACTGCTGTGCACCATACCAGAAAATCCATAATCCAACTCCTCATCTGTGTCAAATCCTTTTTGATTTGTAGAACTGTTCCCTGGAATTAGTTTCAACAGCTGGTCCAGTTGTGCAGATGTCATTACTATTTGTTGCTGCTCATTTACGGTCCCCTGCACATTGTTTGCAAGTTTAACACCACCTGGCTTGTTTCCCATCCATTTTGGTTGATTGCCTTTCTGCCCAGGTTTATACTTGTAGTGCCATTTCGGATATCCCGTGACTTCCCAACACTTATCATTGGTATGTCCATTTCTTCCACATTTGCTGCACATGAGCCTTTTGTCATCATTTCCTCCATTTCCTCTGCTATACATTGCCATCGCCTCACTGTCTCCAAGAATTACTTGTGACAGGGCCTCCTTTTGAGACTCTTCCTGTTGAACTGCTGCACAAGCTGCTTCGACAGAGGGTAGTGGATTTAACATGAGTAATTGACTCCGTTGTGCCCCATATGCTTCATCCAAACCATTCAAAAAATGGAAAAGCTTTGATTCTTCCTTCATTTTTTCAATGGCACTCAAAAAGGTTGTTATTTCAGTGGTAACAACAGTTAGTGTGGGTAATACATTCATTGAGTCTATTTCCTCCCACAAACTACAAATTTTTGTGAAGTAATCACTAACTTTCATGCCATTTTGTCTTAAGCTAAATAAATCTTTATTTAACTTGTATTTTCGCGAACCATTAGATAAGCAAAACCTTTTTTCTAGTTGTTTCCATATATCAGCAGCATTGTTTATAAACAAAACAGATGACTTTATATTTTCAGATATGTTATTGTGGATCCAGGATATTACCATGCTATTACACGTATCCCATTGGCTGGCTTCAGTAGCTTCTGTAATACTCCTCAGCACAGTCCCATCCACCAAACCAAGCTTCCTTTTCACTGCCAACTGTATCTCAAACGACCTCTTCCACGCTCTATAGTCACCTGCTCCTTGAAGTTTGGGTACACTGATTGATGTTGGCCCATCTGAAGGGTGCAAGAACAGAGGATTTTGCAGATCTGAAAGGGAAAGCTTATTAGTAGCCATGAGTGAGCCTAAAAGCAACTAAAATGACTGTGCTCCTTTTTAGACCAATAAAATAACCACTCGACCACTATTAAAACACAGACTATGACTTCTCACTGTTTAAAAACTTTTCTCACTATTCTAGCTATCAAACGCAGCTCTGATACCATATAAACTTTTAGAATTTATGCATAAGATAACTATGTAGGAGATGACTAATAACAGATGAGAGAATGTGATAACTTGCACTCCAGAAAACTGTATTGCTCACATTGAGGACCACTGCTAACAGCTGTGTCCTTATATCCTTACACATCCTAACAACTTGAAAGACAAAAGACTATAAAGACTGTAGTGCCCTTGATCCTACCGTTTGGCACAAGACAAGTAGATAAACAAGACAGCTAAGTAGCAAACTACAAGACAAGGTTCTAAACATATCAACTTGCATGGATACAAGTGACTTATTGAAAAGTAAATAAAACACCAACAATGCAAAATAGCTTCTTCATCTTCGTTACATTTGACCTTTGTTTGATTGGCCAGGCTAAGTGCACCCCATCAAGGTCAATTTTTATATAACTTCTTGAATTTGACTATTTGAGTCTGTCTCATTTGTTTGTTTCTTGTGATATATTAATCTTGATTCTTGACTAATGAAATGGTGTATGAATATATAATTTGAGGCTATTTGGTGCATTTTATTTAGTTGGTTTCATGGGGAGTTGGGTATTTTTTTTGTTTTATGGGGATGTGCTTGTTTGTTCTCTTTCAAAGTGATTCTTGTATGGCTACTTTTCAAGCTATTGGCAAGTTGAAACCAGGTTTTCGAGGGGCTCAGATGAATTTTATAGATGAAGGTGGGTTGTTTCTGTTATCAAACAACTCTCTTTTTGGTTTGTCTTTTACTACTACTGATAAAGATGTTACCTTGTTTCTACTTGCTATTGTTCATTTGAGCACTAAAAGAATTGTTTGATCTGCAAATAGAGCCAGCCCTGTTGAGAATTTTGATAAGTTTGTGTTTGATGATACTGGAAATGCTGTTTTACGAACTGGGGGATCTGTTATTTGGTCTACAAGTACTGCCAATAAAGGGGTTTCTGCTATGGAATTGTAGGACTCTGGGAATCTGGTTTTGTTGGGGAGTGCTGATAGAATAGTATGGCAGAGCTTTGATCATCCAGCGAATTCCCTTTTGTCTAACCAGAATTTTAGTGAAGGAATGAAACTTGTAAGCAATCCCAGCGCGAGTAATTTGACTTATTATCTTGAAATTAAGTCCTGAGATATGCTACTGTATGCAAATTATAGAAATCCACAGCCTTATTGGTCCATCAGACGAGATAATAGAAGAATTATCGATAAAGTTGGTGGTGATGTTAGTGTAGCATCTCTTAATGGTAATTCGTGGAGGTTCTATGACAAGAGCAAAGCATTGCTCTGGCAATTCATTTTCTCAGATAATGCTGATACAAATTCTACTTGGGTTGCAAGTTTAGGAGATGATGGATTCATTACTTTCTATAATCTTCAAAGTGGAAGTTCAAATGGTAACTCTCCAACAAGAATACCGGCTGATTCATGTAGCAGACCTGAACCATGTAATTCTTATGAGATATGTTATAACGGTAACAGATGCCAATGCCCCTCAGTCCTAGACTCCAAGGACAAATGTGGACCTGGTATAGGATTTTCTTGCAATGAGTCACAGGGTTCAGTAGAGCTGGTAAATGCTGGAAATGGGCTTAGCTATTTTGTGCTTGGGCTTGTTCCACCCTCATCCAAAGGCAACTTAGATGGCTGCAAATCTTCTTATCTTGCTGACTGCTCATGTCTTGCTATGTTTCATGAAGAGAAGTCCCAAAATTGCTTTCATTTTGAAACTGTGGGAAGCTTGCAAGGTTCAAATAACGGGATTGACTTCGTTTCATACATTAAGGTCTCGAGGAATGGAGGCCATGGGAGAGATTCTGGAGGGGATAGAGGCAGCAAGAAAAAAGTTCTGCTTGTTGTCGCTATACTCTTGGTAACAACATTAATTATTGTTGGTCTACTTTATGTAGGAATTCGTTGCTACCAAAAACAAAACGGCGTTCTAGTGGACTCTCCTAAAGAAGCAGAAGAGGATAGTTTCTTGGAGAACATATCTGGGATGCCAATACGTTTCAGTCACAAAGATCTTCAAATTGCTACCAACAACTTCACTACAAAACTAGGGCAAGGAGGTTTTGGCTCAGTTTATGAAGGTGTTCTACCGGATGGAACCCGACTGGCTGTGAAGCAATTGGAGGGCATTGGTCAGGGAAAGAAAGAATTCAGAGCTGAAGTTAGCAGTATTGGCAGCATTCATCATCTTCGCCTGGTGAGGCTCAAAGGCTTCTGCACAGAAGGTTCCCACCGACTCCTTGTATATGAATACATGGCAAATGGTTCACTGGAAAGATGGATCTTCAAGAAAAACAAAGGAGATTTGTTGAACTGGGACACAAGATATGATATTGCTATAGGCACAGCCAAAGGATTGGCTTATCTTCATGAAGACTGTGATGTAAAAATTGTGCATTGTGATATTAAGCCTGAAAATGTTCTCCTAGATGACAACTTCTTAGCCAAAGTTTCACAACACTACGGGGCACAAGGGGATACCTTGCACCAGAGTGGATCACAAACTATGCAATATCAGAAAAGAGTGATGTCTATAGTTATGGAATGGTATTGCTTGAGATCATTGGTGGTAGAAAAAACTATGATGCATCTGAAACAGAAGAAAAATGCCATTTCCCTTCATACGCTTTTAAGATGATGGAGCAGGGTAAAATGAAGGACATTCTTGACGTGAAACTGAAAATAGCTGAAGATGATGAAAGAGTGTCCATAGCAATTAAGGTGGCTCTTTGGTGTATACAATATGACATGCACCTAAGACCGTCTATGACAAAAGTAGTCCAAATGCTTGAACAAGTGTCTCATGTTCCTTCACCTCCATCTTCTTCCCAGCAGATGAATTCACACTTCTATTTGAGTTCCTTCAAATCAACGAGTGAGCACAGCACTTCTTTAGGGCCATTAGATCTCAATAGCTGTGCTGATTTTTCAGCAGTAAGGCTTTCAGGACCAAGATAGCAGCATATTTATGTGCATCAGGTAGGTTGCTAAAATTTTGTCTACTACGTTAGCCCAGTTGCCATTTAAGTTTATTGTGTAAATAATAACTTATGTAGTCAATACACCATTCGCTTTTACAGCAGCAATACATAATAACCTATGTTACCCGGACCCTTCAATTTTGCCCTCATACCCGTGTCCACCGGACATGACATGGGTGTGGGTATGGGATCTGAGTCGGATCCTTCACATGCAAACCAGACACCTCAACTCCAAGAAATTTAGTTCAAAATGATTTACAAGGCCTCACAACAACTTGTTTTTAGAGAGTAATGTCCATAGATCACTATTTCCATGTTTTCCTTTTGATTATGCTATAAATTTGACAGAACTATAATGTATATATTTTTTTATTGGTAGAAGACACTTATTTACAAATGTAAAATATATAAAAAGTAGGTATACTTTCACTTTTGTGAAGGTTATATGCCGAATCCCCACACCCGCGTCCATTTTCGGATCCGTATCCACGAATCCTAAGTTTTTAGAAACTAAGAGTCTGACACTTGGATCCGCACCGGTGTCCGACACCGGTACCCGAGTCCGGGTAACTTAGATAATAACTAGCTAATGTAACAAGTGATCTGCAAATAGATAGAAATTCATGTGCAAGCCTGTTTTAGATGTGTCGAGTGCAAATTGGACACTTCCATTATTGGGGGGGGGGGGGGGGGGAGGGCAATGTATAGATAAAAACATAACTAACATATCAAGTGTTGATGCAAGTAACTTGGTAATATCAGACAAATCCTAAATCTTTCATACTTATGTGTTTGAATTGAAAATTACAACAACAAAAAAAAAGGTAAACAAATTTGAAATTAAAACCAAGTCCGGAAGTGCTACCTCTGTTGCTTCTTCCACAATATAGGATCTACTTGATGCTGCGGCTTCATTCCTTGAAGAAAAACCAGGCTAGCCTTGTAACTTATGCAGTCTTTTAATTGTACGTCCTGGTTGCCAAGATCCGTAGTTTTATTTGTTTTGTGATCATAGCACTTATATTTTCCGTTTATATTGAACACAATCACATCACCATACTTGAAACAACCTAACAGAGCATGCACGGGACCCGTTTTTGGTCCAAAAATATTGTACTTCTTACTCCACACACCAGAACTCTCATCAAGACAATATACATCCACCACACTATAAACAGAGCAAGTCTTAAATGCCAGCGCATGGAGAGACTCCTTCAAATTGATAGCAACCGGAGATATTTGGCTGTTACCTACATGAAGATCAAGTACAGGCAGTACCCTAAACTTTTTACTCCCAACCTCAAACTTAATCATTTCCAGTTTCATGTTATTACGCCAAGAATACCAGGTATGGTTCCAATACGGCACTCCATTTACAGTCACAGACGGCACCCTGAAATAAGTCTGTTTCCCGGGAAACCTTAAATTATGAAGTAAACTCCAAGAGCCCGAATTACATGAGTAAATGTACAAGCTATGATATCCTAGCTTCTTATTAGAATAACAGCTGACAACTATAAAATCGTTTTCTACCTCATCCCAACATAATCCATAGAAAGATGCACTAAAATCGTCACGTAACATAAACTGTTTAGCTGGTGAGTTAATTTTCATAGCCTGTCTAATAGCAGGATTCCATATTATAAACTGTTTTAGTTGCGGAAGAAAAAGACACACTAAACCCTTAACCGAACCAATCAAGTATATGAGTGCATGCGACGATGGTGGTCTCGAATAAGGAAAATCGAATAGTCTTGTTTCCGATAAACTACACGAAGAGAGTAATGCCAGCTCCACACTGCCATTGACGCTTCTATTAATTATGAGATTCTCATCATCCTCGTTGGGGTTTTCAGAGATGTATTTGAGATGATATTTTACAAATTGGCGATTCAAATATATAGATTTCCATAACTTACAAACGGAACGAAATAGTAGCACGGATTTTCCAGGTAATCGCGTCAGTATTTCGATTAAAATTATATCGTCCGCCAGACTCTGTTGCGCATTGCTTATCCGCGCTTGCGCCATGTTCATCTGCGGTTGCGCCATGTCCTTGCTGCCAACGTTAAACAATTTTTTTGACAGCGGCGTAAAAAAATAAATGAGTTTCTTCATCTTCGTAAGGTCACAGGGGTTTATCATAATGTAATTCAGAAGAGAAGTTTGATGTATAGTTAGAAGAGGAGTTTGATCATGAGTAAATCTTTTATATACATATATACATGCTGCTGCTTTTGTATTTCTACAGAAGTCTTCCCCCTTTCGAATGCAGAATAAAGGTCTTATCGATGCATATTGGAACCCAATAAAAACCTAATATGAATCGGTTAATTAATCGGTTAATGAATTAGAAAATTATAAATTATTAGGTCACGTGGTATTTAAAAAAATAATTTAATTATAATATATTAAATAATTTAAGATCAATTGCCCCGGCTTTGCCCGGATTTTGTAAATTTAAAAAAAAATGCAAAGTTAATTTTTTCTATAATATCACTAACTTTTTCTATATTTTTAATTAGTCTATAACTATATTATAATATTTTAGTTGAAAATTAAATGGTAAAAAATTAAAATAAATAATTAGTACTTAATTTTTTGGACTTTTTTCAAAAGTATCCAAATTGCAGAAATTATTTACAAAAATACGCTATTTTGCAACTCTTACAACCAACCAGGTTTCCAACCCCATTTGCAACAATTTGAACCTCAGAGCGTATTTTTGTAAATAATTTAAAAAAGTTATGTATTTTTGTAGAATTTTCTAGTTTTTTTTGAAACATTTTTAATTTGTGAAATAAATGTTTATTGTTGTAAGTAAGAATAAAATTGGTTAGAAATAAACACTCATCTTCAATTTCGTAAATTTATATTTATGTGCCTTTTATTAAGTTGTTTAAAAAAAGCATTTTTAGTTTTTACCTAAATAAATATGTTTGGATAAAATTTACCACTTGAAACTCATAAAAGTGTATTAGCTTTACCAAGGTTATATGCAAAATTATAATTTTGATTGGTAAATTAAAGTTGTATGCTTAAATGTAGTTTAAGGTTTAATATGTGTAACAATTTTAAAATATGATAACTATTAAAAGTGAAATGTTATATCTCAAAATATAACATTTATATTTTATTTTGTACTTTATTGCACTAATATTTTATTTCTTGTGATTACAAAAGATGATGTTTAAAATTTAGATTAGTGTAAAAATATAATATAATTTACACTTTATTATAATGTAATAGTATATTAAGTTTAGTTGATCCTATATAATAGTTTTGTTTTGATTAATTTTTTTCAGAAAAAATTATGAGAAAAATTGTTAAAAGTATAAAATTAATTTTGTACACAAAATTATTATGTAATAGTTACTGCAGATGTTTGTAATTAAAATTTTCAAAATATAATGTAGTAGTTGGTGTTTAAGATATTTATACATAAACATTTTAATATAAAAAATTATAATTTAAGGGCAACAAACTATTAAATAATATACTATTTTAATTTATATTACGCTTTAGCACAAAGTTGTTTATGAACTTTTGTTCGAGTAAATATGTATATAAACTTAATCTTTTAAAAAGAATACATAAATATAAAAATATAAGATATATTTAATTGATAACAATAGTTTATTTTGTTTCATTTGTCTTTAAAAAAATTAGTAAAATCTATTTAAAATAGAAAGTTGTTAAGTTTAAAATGTTAGTATGTCAATTTTACAAAATATAAAGTGATAATCTTATAGTAGTAAAAATAAATGTTGTATTACTTAAATTTAGTTCAGAAGAAAAAGTTAGTTAATGATAATTATTTAAAAACTCAAACTAAAATATGAAATAATGCATATTAAAAAATTATAATTAATGTAAAAATATAATATAATTTACACCTTTGTTTTAATACAATAGTATATTAAGTTTAGTTGGTCATATATAATATTTTTGTTTAATTTCTTTCAGAAAAAAATTATAATAAAAAATGTTAAAAGTATAAAATTAGTTTTGTACACAAACTTGTTACGTAATAATTATTATTGTAGATGTTTGTAATTAGACTTTTGAAAATATAATGTAGTAGTCAATGTTTAATTTAGATATTTATACATAAATTTTTTAATATAAAAAATTGTAATTTAATGGTGATATGGGCTGAAAAATAATCCTAGAAGTGCAATTAATTACGTATTAATTAGACCCGGATTGGTCTAAGAACACGACCCAATAAGCAAGGCCCGAAACCCTAATTATTTATTAATTTCGTAATTAATAAATAGGGAAAATATACAGCTCAGGAAAAGAGTCCAAAATATGGTAAATTCATCAAAGAATGATCCAGAATCCCAATTAAAAGAAATAATGAGTCATAGTCCTTATCAACAAGGAAAAGACTTGTCCACCAAGAAATACAATGTTTATCCATTATCAAAAAGGAGACTTATTCGCTAAGTCTCCTAAACTTACTCTAAATACGAGGCTCCAAACACCTATATAAGGACCCTGCTCCTTCACAATAGAACTACGTTTTGGACACAGCTCCATACGTCATCTACTACGTTTTGGACACAGCTCCATATGTCATCTACAACGTTTTAGACTTCATCCTCGAATAAGGACATACAAGTCACTACGTCCTTGGTGTGCCCCTGCCGCCATAGCCCCGAGGGCAACACCAAGAACTACGTTTTTATTGACTTGATTCTCTAAATACTAGAGATACGTAGGCATCTTGTTAGGACCGAGTTAGTCCCCGACAACAAGAGCAGCCATTATAAGCTCGAAGCTCTCTTAAACCCTAGCTATTAATTTACAAGTACGTTTTTTAATCCATAACATTTGGCGCCGTCTATGGGAAGACAACATCAACCATGGTAAATACGCGAAGAACAACTCGAGATACTCAAACTTCCGAGGAGCTTCCTATCACCTCTGAGGCTGATGCTCACGGAAATCAACCACCGCCAACTACTGGCACTCAAGGGGCGAATATCCCCACCAACACTCAAGGACCGGAAATCCCAACTTCGGTTGAAGGGACAAATCCCCTGCAAATGGTCGTTCATGGATCTAATCCACAAGAGACCACTCTCCAGCAACCAATCTCCCCACTGCTCATGAATGCACCAAGTGGCCTTCAACTCCATACTACGGATCTTCCCCAATACGCAACTCAAACTTTGGGAATGCCAAGCTATGGCATGCCCCCTCGACCCATGGCGGGCGGCAGTGGTCATAATCCACTATATCACGAATCATATGTGCCTCCTTATGTTCGAGGCTTGGAGCCCATTAATCAATAAAATCATACTCGGTAGACCCCTCTGATTCAAGACTACTCGGACCCCTATACTAAGGACGGGAATTATACATCTACAGAAGAAAGGGATGTTGCCCCAAGGAGGAGGTGTTCTTACCAAACAAATCGGGAACAACCCCAAACTACTAAGGAAAAGATTGCGGCCCATGAGGCGGAGGCTGCAAGGCTCAAGAAATTACTGGCAGAACAGGAGGCCGCGAAAGCACAAAGCCAAGCAAGTGGAAGAGTCCCGATAATCAACCTGGACCCAACACCGAGAAGAACCAAGAGGGCTGAAGCCCCATGGGGTGATCCTAGTGTTTTGTTGCCCCTAGGAGATCCTGATGATCCTACACCACCGTTTACTCAAGACATCATGAAAGCTACCATATCCAGGAAATTCAAGATGCCAACGATTAAAGCTTATGATGGAATGGGAGATCCCGCAAATCACGTAAGAAACTTCTCTAATGCACTGTTGTTGCAGCCAACCAATGATGCGGTCAAGTGTAGGGCGTTTCCACAAACCTTGGCGGGCATGGCCCAACGCTGGTATAGCCGTCTACCTCCCAATGCCATTGGGTCTTTCAAGGAATTAAGCAAAGCGTTCATCAATCAATTCGTTAGTGGAAAGGTGCATGAGAAAAGCTCTGCATCACTCATGGGAATCCAACAAGGAAATAATGAAGCCCTAAGGGATTATATCAACCGATTCACCCGGGAGGCTCTGAAAGTCCCGGACTTAGAGGACAAATTAGCTATGATAGCTCTGCAGCAAGGAACCACTGATGATCACTTCAAAAGATCATTGGCAAAACATCCACCCGAGAGCATGTTGAAGCTCCAAGATAGAGCCGGAAAGTACATCAAGGCTGAAGAAAGTATGAGAAAGTATGAACCAACTGCTGGTGGCAGTGGAAATTCAAAGAAAAGAAAGGAAACTCAGGACATTTGGGTCGAAAATATAAATAACCGAATGTTTTAACTTTTTTTAAACATTTTTAAAAGTAATAGACGAATGTTTTTTTTTATCTATATCATGTTTGTAACATGTATTTTGCAAATATAACTATACTAGAAGAAATAATCAAGTTAAAAAATTAGGTGTACAAAATACTTTAAATTTGACCCGTTAGAATTTGGATTATTTTGACATTGTAAATTATATATATATATATATATATATATATATTTGTATATGGTTCAGATTTTATATATTATAAATTATAAATTGCATCATCTACCATACTAATTTGTACATAACTTAATACATTTAACAATTTTTAAGTAATTTTTATTTATTTATATGATTGGATTTACGATATAAAAAAAATGTGAATTTGAAGATGTTTGGGTCAAAAATATATAATCCAATTAATAGATATGATATTTAAATTTTGTACTCGATATTGGTTATCAGTTGAATGATACCATATAAAAATAAGTATTTCAAAAAACACAACATATAAGATAAGTAAGTACACAAAATGTTATAAAATTGGTCCGAAAACAATAGGATTACTTTAGTATTGTAAATGATATTTATTTGTATCAAGTAGATATCAATTTGTACATATGTTAATATACTTTAAAAAATTATGTAATTTTTTTTCATCTGTATGGTTAGATCTACAATTTAAAAAAAAATATAATGTGAATTTAAGGTGTTTGGGTCGCCAATATATATATAATCAAATTAATCGATATGAGATTTGAATTTTGGACTCGATATTAGTTATCACTTCAATAATTACATTAAATACATATATATATAGTCAAGTTAAAACACATTTTTACAAGTAAACGATGATCATATATAAAAAAAATGAATTAAAATTTGTAACTGTAAAACGATATTCCAAGCACATTATTAAAGAATTCACTAAGTGTGTTCATATAATTTAGTACAACGACGGACACATGAGAGGAGTGCATAATGAGTTCCCAAGTAAACAAATGAAACAAATAGGTGGCATGAATACTCTAGACTACAATTGGTACTATCTCCCAAGTGTTTATCGCAAACTCAGGTCATACGGGGTGTGCATAGACACGCTGACCTTCCGCTTATTTTTAAAATTCTCAATCTCATTCATACGTGTTCTGTTACCTTACAACAACATTGTGTGCATTTAACCATTCATAATGTAGACTAACCAATTGATCGCTAAAAAAGAGACAACAACCGCTTTCTAAGGTAAAATTCCTATCTACAAATTGTACTTTCTCCAACACACAAAACTCTGGTAAGCCTGCTTAATTATAATCACAAGGAGAACAATAGTCCACTCGTGTTTCAAATTCTACACTGTTAGGCCGAATACACAATATATAATCAATATATGTATGAGAATAACAATCAAGAACACTGTTTATGAACAATAAACTGAATTATATTAAATAACTCTTCTCTCAGTGATGTAAAATATCACAGAGAGTTGCTAGGTTACAAGAATAATGTATTCAGTATTCGCATCCCTTTTAGGGTTAACCTATCTGTGTTTATATAATACACAGCTACATAGAATCAATCTCTAATTGATATTCCTATAAATTAGCTATACAATTTATATCAATTTAGGATTGCTTCTGTCTTCTGTCCCGTTTCTTTAGCTATCTCAATATATCTTGCTTCTTTCCATCTTCAAGATATATTGCTTCTAGAATCTTCAAGTATGCACCGACAGCTAAATAAACTCTCACCCCGTCAGACTTTAACAAACTCTGACTGGCTTCTAGTGTAAACTCTGATGAGTACCTGTTGCTTAAACACTGATAAACAATCATCAGCAATTATATCTAACAATCTCCCCCAACTTGTGCATAACAAAAATGTACAAGTTAAAAGATAATTGATGATGTCAAAACATATAACAAATGCAGTGTTTATAACATAACAGAGTTTAACTTTTACTTAGAACAGAAAACTTTAAAAAACTTACAGTCAGCCTTTACTTAATTTCTTCAATGTTAGGCACTGTCCTGAGATATTCTATGAGTAGTCTTCTTTCAGCTTTTTCTAGCTCAGCAGTCATAATCTCTTTCAGCTCCTTAAGTTCTGGATCACTTTCACCAGTTTTATATATGGCAGCCCTCAGAGAATAGATACTATTTCTCCTCATTTCATTCCCTAGCCTGATAAAATAAGACTTGTCTGATTCCAGGTTGAATTCCAAAACTTTAATACCAAGTGTTGTTCTGAATCTAGCACTGTTCCTCTTCATTTCCACCAGATTTCCATGGCAGTCTCTGTATTTAGGAACATAAGCACTTGTTATTGTTGCTCCACTCAGAACTTTGGATTTCATCATTCTGCTTCTCAAGACTTCAGCTGCTTTCTGTGTACTAAAGTTTTTAACTTTGAATAGATATAACACATACTCCAATTCTTCCCATAACTTCAGATGTATATCAGATTCTCCAACTCGATAAACTCTTCCATCAGCCATGAAGTATAAGAGAAAATCCTTCTTCAAACCTCTGTGGTAGATCATTTGAACTGACTCCAGTTTGTCAAGCTTTTCTTGAGTTACCCCAAAACCTGGTTCTGCTAGTGAAGTATGATCTAAAGGACTGTTATTCACTCTTTTCTCTCTGTGTGAACCTAAGCCAGATCTATCATAGGATTCTTTTCCCAATACAGTTCTACTTTGTAGAATGTTTACAGTTCCTTGTTTCAGAGTTTCATCTTGAGTTGGTCTTGCAAAAATACCTTAGAGTTGTGTAGACAACAACTGAGTTTGTACAACTTGAGCAGTGTCAGAGGTTGCAACAATTTCCATTGACTTATCAACTTGAGCCTTGTCAGAGGTTGATTGATTTAGAACAGATTCAACTTGAGCAATGTCAGAGGTTGAATAGTATTTCTTGGTCACTGTATCTTCTATCAACTTTCCTTTGCCCTTACCAGAAAATTATCTGTTGGCCTCCTTGAGTATTGTATACTCTGTTGAGAATTTTCCTTGATAGAGATACCCAATTCTTTCTTTCTTGGAGCTTTTACAGCTTTCTTCTTGTATTTACCAGAAGCAATTTTCTTTCTATGCTCTTCAGATAGCATATTCATTTCAGCTTCCATATCCTCAACTGTAGCTTCACCACCATGCTCTTCTAAAAACAGTTTAGCAGCAATCTCTTCATCAGTAATTGGATTAGCTGAAATCACTAAACTTTTAAGTCTTGAAGAAGATTGAGCACCAGAGTTTACTCTATCAGAGTTTGTAATCTTAGCAGAGTTTGACCTAAGTCTCCCTTGCTCTTGAGTAGATTTTGACCTTCTCTCTGATTCTTTGTTGCCACCATCTGTTGCATCATCCCTCCGTCTCAGAGTTTGATCCCTTTTGCATTTGTCTTTAGGAACTCTCTCCCCCTTTTTGACATCATCAGAAATAAGTACTGATGTCAGCAATTCCAAAGATGCAGCAATAGAATCAATCTTTGTAGACATTTCATCTTGATTGCTCTCAACTTTGCTTAGCCTCTGCTTGATTTCCACTTGATCCTTGATCATAGAAGAATATTGAGCTCTATCATTTTTCAAAGACAAATCTTTAGCAACAATATCATTCCTCAGGCCTATAACATCTTTGTGAGTCTCATCAAAGCGATTGTGCAAAGATTTGACTTGAACAATTGTAGCCTTCAAATGTGTTAACAGCTCAGGATTTGAAATTTCTTTGGCAGACTTATCAACAAAATCAGCAGTCCTTTGTTTTGAGAAAATACAATCGGCCCCTGACCAATTTGCATAGTACATTTCTCTATAATGAGCTTCAGTGGCAGTTTGTTTTTCCTTGATAGACTCTGCAGCAGGATCCCTTAGAAATGGTGTTGAATCATGATCATCAGAGTTTGAAAGTGCAATATTGATCCCAAAGTTTGCATGATCAGAATTTACAGAAGTGTGATCATCACTATCAGAAACAACTTTGTCTGCATCAATATTTTTTGCTAAAGGCTCTGCAGCTTCTTCAACAATATTCTCTGCAGTAACTTCAGTGTTTAACTGTGCAGCTTCATCATGAACTTTCTCTACTACAGCTTCATTCTTCTCAGCAACTTCTTCTTCTGCTAGAACAGCTTCTTCTACAACAATCTTCTTCTCAGCATTTTGAACAACTTCATCCACTTTCTCTTCAGCATTTTCAACAATCTTCTCAGAAGAGACAGATTTTGCTGCCTGATCAACTTCCTCACCCAAGTCAATAATTTGATTGGTGACATAGAGAATCTCTGTGTGAGTTGCCAAAGACTCATCAACTACTAGAGTTGTTTGATCAGCTGCCACATCCTCAGTGTCACAAACACTGATTGTAGGATGTGCTTCAAACTCTATGTCCAAATGATCAACAAAATTATCAGCATTTGCATTTGCAGCATCATTGTCTTCAAAATTGACTCTGTCCTCTGTAGGCACAGTAGATTCAACATTTACAGTCTGAGTAGATTCAACATTAACATCAGCTGCAGGAGCTTCATTCTGTTCAGCTTCAGGAACAGCGTCATTATCTAACTCATCAAATAGATAGTCAACTACCAGTCTTCTTCTTCTATGATGTAAAGTTTCAGAATCTTCTACATCATCAGACCGTGATCTCTTTGCTCTACTCTTCTTAGATGTACCAACAGAGTTTGGCACAGAAGATTTTGATACTCCAACCTCAGTAGTTGGCTTAACAATCTTTGCAGGTTTGAAAGCCCTGTGTTTGATTCTACCACCAGTATGAATTGCTTGGGATGTAGATGGAGGAACTTCAGTGTTTAGTGGTTCTGGTTGTGATTCTGCTTGGATAGAAGCATCCAAAAATTGTTGCACTAATGCAGGCAGTAAAAGATCACCTACATTACCCTTCTTCACATCCTTGTTTATAAGATCAGAGAATATACGTTTGTGTAATTTAAAGCATGGAATGACATCTTCATCAATAATATCTACCCCACTAACACAGGCAGAAAACAAAAGCTGACAGAATCTAGCAAAGTAAACTACTCCCCTATTTTCAGTCATTTTCTCTCCTATGTTATTTAAAACAAGTCTACCAAAATCAAAATTGTTACCATAGAGCAGAGAATACCCTATTTGTAGACTGTCCGTGGGTATGGCATCCAAGTTAGTGCACTTCTTTCCGAACGTTCTTGTTATGCAGTCAAAGAAAAAGCTCCACTCTTTCCTCAAGAACGGCCGCTTCAACTGACCTATCTTGGCCAAAGATCCACCATAACCTATCTCCCTCATCATCCTCAGCAAATCAACATCACCAACTGCAATGGTGTAAGCAGTGTGTTCACCAAAACCCATAGCAGCACGTACTGTTCCAGGAGTAATAACATACTCTGTTTCTTTAAACTCAAAAATAATGGATGGCGTTCCAGAATCACCACCATCATCATAGACACCAGTCTCCCAGAAGCTTTTGATTTGAAACCCAGAAAGCTTCTTTGGTTCTATAAGAGCACGCCCGATTGGAGCTTGGGCAAGAAAATTTTGCATCAAGTGAAACGCCTCAGGTGCGTTCACATTAGCCAATGGAGCAGCATAATTGTTAGGAACAAATTCAAGCCCAGAAGATACAAAAGCAGTAGAAGCCATTAGTACGATTTAGAAATAAACAGAGAATGACTTAGAGAAAATTTGAGAATGTTTGCAGTAAAAGTGTTTGTGAAAATGTGTGTGTGATAGTAAGTTTGAATTGGAGTAAGATGTGAAAAGTTCAAACGGGTTTGTGTATTGTATATTAATACAAAAAGAAAGAATTAAAAACTGAACAGTTTCTAATCAATACATACAACTGTCTTACTCCGTGAATCGTGTAAGTGAGACACGTGGCACACATGCAATGATTGACAGCAGTAAATGGCAGTTTCCAATGCGCATGCGCAGTAAAAACAACAATAATTACCGCCTATTACACTTTCCTAGACACTCAATCTCTCTCCTCTGTTTAAGACATTTTTGAACTGTTGTCCAATCATACTCTTTTGAAAATTCAAAACAAATGTCTTTCCTCAAAATCATAATATGTCTGAAACAAATAAAATTTATTTTAATCATCAGAGATTAAAATTAAATTACCTCGGCGTAGAGTACACAGTTCATCAGTGTTTACCAATCCTCCTTCTTTATTCATAAACTCTTTTCACAAACTGTACAGGTGTGAATATTTGTGTGTGACTTAGCAGAGTTTACTGAATATAAATATTTAGATCATCTCAAAGTGCATAAAATCCACAAAATAAATCAGTAAAAACTGGTTGCCCAAACTCTCATTTATAAAATAAAATCTGATATCATCTAAACTCTGTACTTTTAAATTTATTATTTTCACCCCCTTCGAAATATATATATATATATATATATATATTTTTTTATTATTATTATTTTTCCAGTAATCAGTGGTTGGCACTAGTCACCAAAAATCAAAGATTTTAGCCCTTATTTCATACAATAAGTTCCTGGGTCTTCCTAGGCACAACATGATCTCAAAGGAATTTGTGCTTATTTTTGCATCTTTTGATTTGAGGGTGAAATATTAGCAACTAATTATCAGAGTTTAGACTTTCATCAGTTAACATAATTAATTTATGAGAGAAAGTGCAAACAGCTAATACAGACTCAGTGTATAGGATCAATAAACTAAGAGATGCTATAAATATAGAGACAGTATCATGCTGTGTAAAATTTCTGCACATTTTGAAATCAGAATTTATATAACTCAGAAGGATTCATGATTACTTACAGAGAATCATGCTTCATAAAATTTTCTTCATCGGTCCATATGTTTCAGACAAAATCACAATCAGAGTTTAACATCAGAGTTTAACTGACAGAGTATGACTGACAGAGTTTGACTGACAGAGTTTAACATTATGACAGAGTATGACTTCAGAATTTTGTCAAACTGGTATGAATGACAGTTAACATATGCAAAGAAACATGTGCAACAAATCACAGAAGTATAGATTTTGAGTCTAACCAGTATCTCTAGTCAAAACCAGAGACCATTCCAAGTTCATTTACCAGTCTTGTAAAGGTAGCTTCACTCAAAGGCTTGGTGAAGATATCTGCAAGCTGTTGTTCTGTAGACACAAAATGAAGCTCAATATCTCCTTCTTCCACATGTTCCCTGATAAAATGATACCTTATGCTGATGTGCTTGGTCATGGAGTGCTGTACTGGATTACCTGTCATAGCAATAGCACTTTGATTATCACAGAAAATAGGTATTTTAGAGTACCTTAATCCATAATCCAGCAACTGATTCTTCATCCACATAATCTGTGCACAACAGCTACCAGCAGCAATATACTCTGCTTCTGCTGTAGATGTGGAAATTGATTTCTGTTTCTTGCTGTACCAAGAAACTAATCTGTCACCTAAAAATTGACAGCTTCCACTTGTGCTCTTTCTGTCAATCTTACAGCCTGCAAAATCTGCATCAGAGTAACCAATTAACTTAAACTATGATTCTCTAGGGTACCACAAACCAAGAGTTATGGTTCCTTTGAGATATTTGAAAATTCTCTTCACATCTGTTAGATGAGGCTCTCTGGGGTCTGCTTGAAATCTTGCACAAAGACATGTTGCATACATGATGTCTGGTCTACTTACAGTGAGGTAAAGAAGAGACCCTATCATTCATCTGTAGTTTGTCATATCTATTGAGGCTCTTGTGTCTTTGTCTAGCTTTGTTGCAGTAGCCATGGGAGTTGTGGCAGATGAACTATCAAGCATACCAAATTTCTTGAGAAGATTTCTGGTATATTTTGCTTGATTGATAAAAATCCCATCATCTGTTTGCTTTACTTGCAAGCCTAGAAAATAACTAAGCTCTCCCATCATACTCATTTGGTACCTTGACTGCATAAGCTTTGCAAACTTCTTACAGAGTTTATCATTAGTAGACCCAAAAATTATATCATCTACATAAATTTGAACTAACAGCAAATCATCACCAGAATTAAAATAGAACAAGGTTTTATCAATTGTACCTCTAGTGAACCCACTTTCTAAAAGAAATTGAGCCAGAGTTTCATACCATGCTCTAGGTGCCTGCTTTAGTCCATATAATGCCTTGTCCAACCTTTAGACATAGTCTGGATGCTTAGGATCCACAAACCCTAGTGGTTGTTCAACAAACACTTCTTCTTCAAGTTTCCCATTGAGAAAAGCACTTTTCACATCCATCTGAAAGACTTTAAATTTCTTGTGAGCAGCATAGGCCAGAAAAATCATTATTGCCTCCAATCTAGCAACTGGAGCAAAGGTTTCATCATAGTCAATTCCTTCCTGCTGTGAATAGCCTTTAGCCACAAGTCTAGCCTTATTCCTTGTAATCACTCCATCACTGTCTGTTTTGTTTCTGAAAACCCACTTTGTACCAATAATAGATCTATTCTTTGGTCTTGGTACAAGTGTCCAGACTTCATTCCTCTCAAATTCATTCAACTCTTCCTGCATAGCTGTTATCCAGTTAGCATCTTGAAGAGCTTCTTCCACTTTCTTGGGCTCAGTTTGAGATAAGAATGCATGATACAGACATTCATTTGTTGTTGCACTTCTAGTTCTCACACTAGCTTTTGGATCTCCAATTATCAAGTCAGGTGTATGAGCTTGTGTTCACCTTCTTGCTGTAGGTAATTGGCTTTTATTATCATTATTATTAGATCCTCCCCCTTGATCCATGCTCTCCTGATTTTCTTCTTGACCATTAGCATTCTCTGAGGCTCCCCCTGAATTGGACTGTTCAGTATTTGAACTTTCAGAGTTTGACCCAGAGTTTCTATTTGATTCTTCAGCTGACTCACTTTCAGAATTTGAGTCATCACTTTGAGAAGTTTCTGAAGTATCTTCACGCTCCCCCTCAATTGGTTTTCTATTTTGTTCTGTCAGAGAAAATTCTTCAGTGTTTACCAGTAGAGGTTCAGAGTATGCTTCATCAGAGTTTGTTGGATTTGCTTCATCAGAGTTTACGTCATCAGAGTTTAGATCTTCATTTTCAAAGCGAAGTTGATCATGATATTCTTCATCTTCTATTCCAGTTATTTTCTTGTCATCAAATGACACATGTATAGATTCCATGATCACTTTAGTTATCAGATTGTAGACTCTGAATGCTTTTGTTGACAGTGGGTATCCAACAAAAATTCCTTCATCAGCTTTTAAGTCAAACTTGGTCAATTGTTCAGGATGAGTTTTCAACACAAAGCACTTGCATCCAAAAATATGAAAATATTTCAAATTTGGCTTCTTATTTTTCACCATCTCATATGGTGTTTTCCCATGCCTGTTGATCAGTGTTGCATTTTGAGTAAAACAAGCAGTTTGAACAGCTTCTGCCCAGAAATAAGTTGGCAATTTTGCTTCATCAAGCATTGTTCTGGCAGCTTCGATTAAGGTTCTGTTCTTTCTTTCAACTACACCATTTTGCTGTGGAGTCCCTGGTGCAGAAAATTCTTGCTTCACTCCTCTTTCTTTACAAAATTCTTCCATTATTGCATTTCTGAATTCAGTACCATTATCACTCCTGATAACTTTCACTTTATACTGTGATCCTTTGTCCAGTAGCTTTACATGATCCATCAGTGTTAGGACAGTTTCATCCTTCTTTGCTAAGAAATACACCCAGGTGTACCTAGTGTACTCATCAACAATAACTAGAGCATACTTCTTTCTGCCCATTGACATTACATTTACTGGACCAAAAAGATCAACATGTAGAAGATGATAAGGATCCACAACTGAAGATTCAGACTTACTCTTGAAAGATGACTTCCTTTGCTTGGCCTTTTGACAAGAATCACACAGACCATCTAAGCTGAGTATTGACTTTGGAAGTCCTCTTACAAGATCTTTTTGAACTAGCTCATTGATGTTGTTCAAGTTTAGATGAGAGAGGTTCTTATGCCATTTCCAACTCTCTTCATTTGACATTTTTGCAGACAGACACACAGCTTTTCCTTCAGAGTTTGTTACCAAACTTGCTTCATAGATATTATTCCGTCTGTGTCCAACTAGAACAACTTTGCCTGTAGATTTGCTGATAACCTCACAGTATTCAGGTTGAAAATCTACATGGTATCCTCTGTCACAGATTTGACTCACAGATAGCAAGTCATGCTTGAGTCCTGGGACAAGAGCTACATTTGTGATGATGACACTTCCAAGATTGATATTTCCATATCCCATAGTACGTCCTATGTTGCCATCTCCCTAGGAAACTTTTGGGCCAGCCTTCTCCTCATAGTCTGATAGCAGGGCTTTATTTCCAGTCATGTGTCCTGAACATCCACTGTCCAAGACTAGAGTACTTTCCCTTATGCCCTGCAATCACAAACAATTACAAAGAGTTAGATTTAAGGATCCAGACTTGCTTGGATCCTTTGGCTTTCTTAACATTGTTAGCTTTTGCAGCGGAATTACTATCAACAGAGTTTAAGCTAACTGTGTCAGATTTTACACTTGCAGAGTTTGCTTTAACCCATTTCAAGTTGGGTTTTAACTCATAATAGTTGTGATAAATAGCATGATAACTCTTGCAAGTATAAATGGAATGCCAAGTGCTCCCACAATGTGTGCATAAAGTCTGTGGTCTAACCCTAACATAATCATTCTTTACTCCTGACTTGGAGGATAAAGAGTTAATATCTTTGTTCTTCCTGCAAAAACTGGCAAGATGGTTAGTACTACCACAATTATGACATGTCTTTCTAGGAGCATCAGAATTAGGCAGATAATCATTTCTTTTATTAATGCCTACTTTTCCATTCCTATTTTTCTTAGACACTTTCTGTTTGTTAACAGACTTTACCTCTTTGAGCTTATGTTTGAATTGTTTTTCTGTCATCAAACCAATATTAACCTGTTTATCACAGATTTTTACTGGTTCTTTAACAGCTTCTTTCTCAACTTGATTTTCTGTTATTGAACCAACATTAACCTGTTTTTCACAAGTTTCAACTAGCTCCATAACAGCTTCTTTTACTACTACAGATTTTAACTTACTGGATTCAGGAACAAATTTCACAAGCTTAAGTTGTGGTTTAACTTTAACTTTATCTTTAAACCTAAGTTCATCTTCCTCACAATAACCTAATCCAACAGTATCTGTCTGAAACACTTGATGAGTGTCTTTTCCAGAATTAGTCCAGGTTTTAATCACTCTTCTCTCCTTTTCTAATTCAGATTCAATTTGCCTATATCTTTTAAGCAATTCCTGTTCAACATAAACAACATCATCTCTTTCCTTTTGAACTTGTTGCATGTTAACAAGTTCATCTTTAAGAAATTTATTTCTATCTTTAAGCTTTTGATTCTCAGATTTAATTCTCTCATTCTCTAAGGTCTGATCTCTATAACTAACATGTATGCTTTTAAGATAAATTCTCAATTCAGATATGTTATCAGTATCATAAGCATAAGTTGTTAAAGGTACCTTATTTTCAGATGAATCAGCTTCATCTTTGACAGTTGCCATGAGAGCATAGTTTACATCCTCATCAGAATCTGAAGTGTCTGCCCAGTCTCTTCCTTTAGTGATGAGTGCTTTTTCAGATTTTCCTTTCTTGCACTCTGGAGCATAATGACCCATCTCTTTACACTTGTAGCACTGGATCTCAGACTTGTCTTTCTTTCCAGACTTGGTATCCCTTCCTTCAGACTTTCTGTAACTCTTTCTTTCAGAGTTTGAATCTTTCCTTGAGAATCTTTTTCCTTTCTTGAAGTTCTTGAAACCCATCTTTTTGAAAGTCTTCACCATCAAAGCAGCCATTTGCATCATTTGTTCTTCATCATCCTCAGATTTAGAAGAGGCATCAGTGTTTGAGTCATCATCAGAGTTTGATGACTCATTCTCAGAGTTTATGACCAAAGCTTTTCCCTTAGCTTTCTTCTTTGATGTTTCTTTCTTCATGAGTTTTTCTTCAACCTTGAGAGCAACAGATTTTGTCTTCTTACTAGTTCTTCTGTTCCTTTGTTCTATCTCCAGTTCATGAGTTTTAAGCAACCCATAGATTTCATCAAGCTCTGTATCTGCAAGCTCATAATTATCTCTTATTGTTGTTGTCTTTAAATCCCATTTTTCAGGTAGAGATAGAAGAAACTTGAGATTAGACTCTTCAAGATCATATTCTTTATCAACCAGAGATAAATCATTCAACAGTTTACAGAATCTGTCATATGTTTCAGTCAAAGTTTCACCAGATCTTGAGTCAAAGTGTTCATACTCCTGTGTCAGTATGGTCTTTCTGTTCTTCTTTATAGCACTAGTTCCTTGGCATCTGACTTCTAAAGCATCCCAAATTTCTTTGGCAGTTTTGAAACCAATAACTCTGTTAGACATAACATTATCTAAGGCACTATGAAGAAGATGTCTAACCTTTGCATCCTTTGCAATCGATGAGATGTCTTCAGGAGTCAAATCTTTCTTTTCCTTTGGAATAAGCTTTTGCTCTTCACCAGCAACAACAGTAGACAGTTTAGTTGGTTTATGAGGACCATTATAGATTCTATCAAGATATTCTGGATCTGTGGCTTCCAGAAACATGGTCATTTTCACCTTCCATATTGGATATTCTGCTGGTCTGAGAATTGGAACCCTGATAGTCTCATATCGACTCACAGAGGTAGGTTGAACCTTTTCAGGAGCTGCACCGGTTGGAATTTGTTCAGTCATGATTATACTTGTGTTTGAATCGTAAAACTGTATATATTAAACAGCCTTGGCTCTGATACCAATTGTTAGGCCGAATACACAATATATAATCAATATATGTATGAGAATAACAATCAAGAACACTGTTTATGAACAATAAACTGAATTATATTAAATAACTCTTCTCTCAGTGATGTAAAATATCACAGAGAGCTGCTAGGTTACAAGAATAATGTATTCAGTATTCACATCCCTTTTAGGGTTAACCTATCTGTGTTTATATAATACACAGCTACATAGAATCAATCTCTAATTGATATTCCTATAAATTAGCTATACAATTTATATCAATTTAGGATTGCTTCTGTCTTCTGTCCCGTTTCTTTAGCTATCTCAATATATCTTGCTTCTTTCCATATTCAAGATATATTGCTTCTAGAATCTTCAAGTATGCACCGATAGCTAAATAAACTCTCACCCCGTCAGACTTTAACAAACTCTGACTGGCTTCTAGTGTAAACTCTGATGAGTACATGTTGCTTAAACACTGATAAACAATCATCAGCAATTATATCTAACATACACTGTTTCAATCTGTTCTCAAAATCAATATGTTCTCAAAATCAATAATACTCACAATGAACAAGTCTCATAATCTTGGCGCAATTACGTTCATGATTAAAAGTAATTACAATATTCGTTAACAAAATTTGTTACTCTTCATTATGCACAACCATGCTTCTCATCTTACACTCTTGAACTTGAGACTACAAAATCCTCAAGTTAATAAATCGATCTCGATTATCTTTTTTATCACAAAATTATTGACATTTTTATGTAGGCCCGTGCCTTACACGGGCTGTTACGCTAGTTTTAAATCTAATAAACTAACAATATACAAATAACAAAATTATTTGGATCACTGAATAGTGGTGATCCAAATTTGGATCAACACTATTCACTAATCCAAATTTAAATCATCATTTGGATCATTGTTGGAGAAGAATTTGGGACAATCTACCCCAAATTTAAATATTTTGGATCACTGCTAGGTTAGCCCTAAAAATAGGTTTGCCCTAAAAACAGTTGGCTCCACTTGCCCACTTGTAGTCAGTGCACATGGGAATATAATAATTAAAAATTTACAAACCTGAAGAGGCTTCAACTTGGGCTCCTTCAGTATTCTGGTATAGGTAAACTAATTTTGTGCAGAAATGGTACATGTACGTATAAGTGTGCAAAAATGGTACAGGGCGCCACATCAGGTGGCGACTCTTGCCAAAATTTGCCAGTTGAGATGGCGACCCCTTTTATATCTTATTTTTTAGCTTCTTCCGGCTGTTGCTTCTCCTGTAGTTAGTAAAAATTGGTTGGCCATTTCTAAAGAACAACTAAAATAGTTTATTAATAATCATTTTGAAATTTCGAAAAAACAAATAATTTTTCTTTTATTTTTTTGTTCCCAACTATTTGACAAGACTAAACTCTAATTTGTTAATACTTATAATTTATTGATTAGGTGAAAATATAAAAAGTTATTCTATAAATTAAATAATAATAAAATTTAATTTCTAATATTTTTAATTTGAGACTAAATTAATTATAAGTAAAAATATTAATTAAATATACACGTGTCAAAATAAGGAAAAAAATCAAGATGTCAATATGTGGTATAAAAGTTTTAAAAATTTTATTAACGCAGAAGTAATTAAATTGTAGTTACTTTTTTTTGAATTTTAAAAAAAAAATATAAGTTATGTATAAAAAATAAAATTATAAATATTAAGTATAAATAATTAGAAAATTAAGTTATATGTAAAAATTTGTAATTAGAAAATTACAAATAATAAGTATAAATAATTATAAGAGGCTATATTTTAATTATAATTGGGGATAAAAAAATAACATTATAAAACTTATTATATCATGATCAACTTTATACTATTATTAAAATTAATATTATTAAAAATTTTAAAAATCATGATCAAGTTTATACATTTTATGTGCTTCAAAAAACTTTATCTAGAAATTATAATTTATTTTAATTTTAATAAATTAAAAAATTACACAAAATGTTATGAATTTTGTTAATTTATTTTTTGATTTTAGTTAAAATTTGTAAAAACTTATATAACTCTTTTCAATTTAACGAAGAATTCAAAATTATAATTTGTATAAATTTTTACAAATTTTAACTAAAAATAAAAATAAACTATCAAATTCATGATATTCTATGTAAAATTTTTAAAAAAATGTATAGTTTGATATAATTTACAAATAAGTTATAATTTCTAAATAAAGTTTTTTAAGCACTAAATCATATAAAGTTGATCGTGAGTTCTATAATTTTAAATAATATATTCTACGTTGATTATAGATCACGTTAGAGCAATTTAATAATTTATAATTTTTATTTTTATTTTTATACGTAACATATATATTTTTTTCAAATTTAAAAGAAATCATTACAATTAGATACTTCCACATTAATAAAAAAATTAAATTTGTATACCACGTATTGATATCGTGATTTTTTTCCCTATTTTGACATGTATATATTTAATTAAAAATTTTACTTATAAATATTTTGTCTCACATTAAAAATAATAGAAATTATATTTTTTATATTTAATTAATAAAAATAATTGTTTATATTTTCATCTAAACAATAAATTATAATTATTAACAACTAAGAATTTATTCTTGTCAAATAGTAAAGAATAAAAAAACAAAAAAATGCTTTGACATTTCAAAATAAATATTAATAAACTATTCTAGTTATTTTCTAGAAATGACTAATTTATTTTTACTAAGTATAGGAAGAAGCAATGGCAGGAACAAGCGAAAAAACAAAAAATATATATATAAAGAGGAAGTCGCCACCTCAAGTGGCGTTTTTGGTACATGAAGTGGCGCCCTGTACCATTTTTGCATACAATGTTTCAATTGTACCATTTTTGAACAGAAAAAATTGTAGTATACCAGAAAGCCGAAGGAGCCACATGCCCTTCAACTTGCATAAGTATTAAATAAATCTATTATAGTTCCAAAAAAAATCTATTAAATGAAATGTTCATAAAACAGTATGTTGTAAAATTGTGGGAAAATAAATTTTTTTATCACTGAACTTTATATACTTTTAGAAACCAACCATTGAACTATAAACTAATTTGTTTATATCACTAACGTTATTCTCGAATTTCAAAATTAGAATTCCGTTAAGGGAAAATAAATTTTTTTATCACTGAATTTTATATACTTTTAGAAACCAACCACTCAACTATAAACTTATTTGTTTATATCACTAACGTTACTCTCGAATTTCAAAATTAACATTCCGTTAAAAACGTTAAGTTATTTATCCACGTGTAAAAAGTTCAAAAAGTGGCTGTTGACTCAATGCCTGATTATTAAAACAAAAAAAATGAAAAATAAAATGACAAGAATGATATGATCCGAACAAAATACACTCCGACTGAAGCATCATATCACTTCACTCGGTCTAGCTTGAGAATCGATTAAAGATGATGAATTACTCAAATCCATTGATTGTAGATACTTAATTGATTTTAGATTGGTGTTTGAACCCTAGTTTGTATTAAGCCCCAATCCGAACAACCGTTGTGTTTTTATATTACAACCGAGTTGTATATACATATATAGATATACACCACGTCATCAAGCCACATTAGCAAAATAGTATACGATATCCAATCATTTAACGGAATGTTAATTTTAAAATTCGAGAGAATGTTAGTGATATGAACAAATAAGTTTATAGTTCAGTGGTTGGTTTCTAAAAGTATATAAAATTTAGTGATAAAAAAATTCATTTTCCCTAAAATTGTAATATGTTTTTTTTTGAAACGGAAATTAATTCATTAATAAAAAGCCATACGACATCTACAAAAACAATTGAGTCGAACAAACGTAAAACAGATCATATCGCTGATTACAGTCTTCATGGAGAGACAATCAAGCGATTTGTTGAAGTTGATATATACACATGTACCTCATTCGTCACAACCAGTTTGAGCTATCGACCGTAATTGCAATCCCATAGAAATCTTCATTACTGAATCAAAACCTTGAAAATCACGCAGATCTAACATCTCGAACGTTAAATTATTCCAAAACACACCAAAACACACCAAACTCTCACAAGGAGAGGATAAACAAAACTCAAATGAATTGGGAACAAAACTCATCAAGATGAGGTTTAATTAAACAAACAAAACAAACTAAAAGGACATAAATCCTTACCAGGAAGGAGAATTATTGGAAAAAACAAGAATAAACCAAAGAAATTAATTGATTTGGGGCTTTCCACCGGAGAAAACCGATGAAAGCCCCTACGGCTACTACGAAAAAAGGAAGCTATGTTGTAATATGTTTTTAACTAGTTGACTAAGCCGCGCTTCTCAGCGGCCCTATAATATTTTTGTAAAATTTTAAATATTAACTATTTACGAAAAAGATATAAAATCAATCAATCTATACTATCTATACTATTATATAATAGACGAAACATTAAAAATTTGGTCGATACTAAGTGATTTTACTTAATTACCCTTACTTATTAATAAATAATAACATTATTTATAACCAATTACCTTTTCAACTAAAATACATTACTTTTTCTATTTTTTTTAAAAAAATCCCTCTTTTCTAAAAAATTGCGGGAAATTACCTTTTTCAACTAAAACATGTTACTTTTTCTATTTTTCCTTACTAAAACCTCTCCTTTTACAAAAATATCACGGGCAAATCCTTACTTATTTGTTTAAAAACCTTTTTTTAATACTATTAATCACGAGCAATTACCTTTTTCAACTAAAACATGTTATATTTTTTATTTTTCCTTACTAAACCCCTCTTTTCAAAAAACATTATGGACAAAGCGTTACTTATTTATTTTAAAATCTATTTGAATACTTTTAATTATTTTAAAAAATTTAGCGTACCTTCTTATTTGTTTTTAACAAATGTAATTAATAAAATATTAAAAATAAAAATAATAAAAATAACAATTATTAAAAATAATTCGTGTATCGCACGGGTATTATAGTATAGATATACTATCTATCTATACTACCTATACTATATTATTAAAGATGAAATATTAAAAGTTTGGTTGGTCGGTATAGTTTTTTGGTACGTCGTGTTTTTACTTAATTGCTTTTAACTAACTGTACTTTGTGTTTACTTAATTACCCTTACTTATTTATATATTAAAAATTGTTAAAAAAATAATATTACCTATTTATAACCAATTTTTTTAGTACTTTGTGTTTATACTTAATCACCATTACTTAACTATACTTCATATTTTTACTTAATTACCCCTGGTTATTTATAAAAAAATATTATTTAATAATAACATTACCTATTCATAACCAATTATCTTTTTCACCTAAAATACATTACTTTTTCTATTTTTCTAATAAAATCCTCTCTTTTTCCAAAAATATCACGGGCAATTATTTTTTTCAACTAAAACATGTTACCTTTTCTATTTTTCCTTACTAATTAAAACCCCTCTATTTCCAAAAATATCACTGACAAACATATAGTTATTTATTTTTCTTAACAAATGCAATTAATAAAAAAGATTAAAATATAAATAATAAAATAAGATCTATTCAAAACAATCAGTGCATCGCAAGAGTTTTAAGCTAGTATTATTAAAGACGAAACATTGAAGTTTTGGTAACTACTTTTTGGTACGGTACGGTACTTGCCTTTATTTAACTGTATGTACTTAATAATTTTTACTTAATTACTCCACTAAATTATTAACAAACACTTTAATATTTATTTTTTGATACGATATTATTTTACTCAGTTACTCATAATATTTAGACTTATTTATTATACACATCTATATTTATACACATATTGACATATAAATAAAATTTCTAAATGAAATTATTTTTTCTTAACAAAATCCAGTTAATACCCTATACTTGGTTCGAGTAACAGCCCTATTTATTTTAAACCTATTTTATTGACCTAATTATTTTAAAAAGTTATAATAATTAAAATAAATTTAACTATTCTAATTAAAAGGCATTTCCAAGACCTATTTACCAGGACGGGCCTATTTATTTTAAAACTAATTTTAATGCTTTTAATTATTTAAAAAAGTTTACGTATTTTAACATGTCAAATTATTTTTAATCAAATACAATTAATAAAATTTAAGTATTAACCACTACTTCAAACTTCAACTATTCGTATTATCACAAAAATTACAAATTTTTTAAATATCTCTAGACTTTATATGCCGATTTTGTGTCATATTTTTTGAGTCGACGCCCGTTGCACAAGTACATACAAATTAAAAATACTAAAAATATGCAATAATAAAATTGAAGTACTAACCACCGCTTCAAACTTAAACTATTAGTATCATAACAAAAATTACAAATTTCTTAAATATTCATAGACTTTATATGCCGATTTTGTGTCATACTTTCTTCGGTCGATGCCCATTGCACTAAATACATATAAATTAAAATAATAAAATTAAGCAATAATAAAAATTTAATTATTAGCCACCTCTTCAACTATCTGTATTATCACAAAAATTACAAATTTCTTAAATATTCTTAGACGTTATAATAAAACTTTTTTAGTGCGTATATGTGCATCATTACAATCTAAAATGTTAATCATGGAAACATAATTGATTTTAATATAATCATTGTCTTTCCTGTGAATTTGAATGTAAGTAAGAGATTTCAATGTTAGTTTAGTTAAGAAAAAAACTTAACATTTGTTTAATTGAATTCTGAACATGATTGATTTTTATATATTTATTATTTTTATTATCAATTTGAATGTAAATAAAGAAATTCAATTATCTAAATATGATTAATTAAACAAATTATGAGATAATGGTATTGAATAACTCTAATTAATTCCTAAAATCACAAAAAGAATATATTAAAAACTATATAAAAAAATAACATTCAATATAATTATTATTAAATATAGAAATCAACTAAAACAAATTAGAAAATATTGCATGCACACATCTTCTTGGGCAACCTATTACAATATACAATATAAAATAGGTCTCTATTTGTATTCCAACTTGTGCTAAACCCGCATATATACCTAACATATCCAACGGTAGAAAAATTATCCACCTAAGCGTTTTCAAATTCATATTTTCAATAGTTTTTTTCGAAAATCCAACCGTACGGAGTAAACGATTACGCAAAAAATTAGTGGTTACACAAAATTACATAGAAATTGATTTTGTATATGATGCAATTTTAAATCAAAAAATGATACAAAATTTGAGTCATTACATTCATATTGTAAACAATATATAAAATAACATGTTAAATTAAATGTATTTTTAAAAGGGTAAAATTTATAAAATTTTGCACACCTACTTATTTTTGCATAAAATTTTCATCGGTATGGTTAGATTTACGAAAAAATTGATAAAAACATGATTTTAAGCCAGTTAGGTAGATAATTTTTATAGCGTGGCAGGTAGATTCTCTTTACACAAATCAAAAAATTGATTAACAATAGTTTTTAAGTATGTACGTATATATCCTGCAAAACTTCAAGTTATAAATGTTAGAAAGAACAAAATAAATTAAAATATACAAACAGTTATCATCAATATTTAATGTTATTAATGCACATAAATTGTTGAAGCCAATTTTCGTCATGGACTAAGCTTCAAGATTAAATTTATAATCGGGTATTCGTATAGAGCTCTAAAATTAGGGATTTGATATCCATGACAATTTTGGGGGAGAATTAGGGTTTATGTGATTTTTTTTTTTTTTTTTTTTTTTTTTATCGTAGGGTTTATGTGATTTGGGGCTGAGCTTGAGAGAATTAATTCATAGATGGTAGAATTTCGGATCCCCTTCTCAAGGTGCCTACGTATCCTTTTATAAGGAATCAAGCCCACGTAGTTCTTTTCTTTTCAGTCTCAGATCCAGTTTAGGCCCATGCTCCTATTCTTTAGGAGCAAGTCACCTATATATGTTAAGTTTCCTCGTTTATTATGTTCCCAATTATATTGGGTTTCTTGCGAGATAGGATTAATGACCCGTTGGGCCTCTTCTATCCTTTATGTATATCCACTAAAAGACTAGATTCATATTATGTATGAACAAGTCCCCAGTGTTTATCGGAGGTTTTTCCTTCGGTGAACATTTTCTTAATTCAGTGTCGTCATCTTCCGATCAAACCTCTTATCTTGTGATTATTCATCGATGTTTCTGTGCCTTTAGAGAAGAATGATGATATAGCTTTAGAGATAGCCTATATTTTCAATCTTCCACAATGTTAAATATATGCACATGACACTTTGTTTTTGTCTATGTGCTTTCTACGCATCAAGCAATTCGATTCGGGTCCAAATCTTGCTTGATTTCGCTCGCATAGTAGATGTTTCCAAGCGTCAAGTAATTTGATTCAAAAAAAAAAAAAATCTTTCTTGACTTTGCTTGCGTATTGATGAGATGTCGTTCGTAAGCCACAAAGTTGTCAAAAGACTCTGCTTACCAATTTCTCATTTTCCGGAAAGTCCCCGGTATATGAACCATCATAGCATTAAACGCAGTTTTTCGGTCCAGCTTCTGCTTCCAATCCTCAAAGGTTCATTTAAGTACCTTTGGTTCAGATTGTGCAGCGATGAGATATATTCTGTGATCTATAAAATGTTAAATCTAAAAAACTGTAGATCACCACTTTCTCATCTCCCAACTTTGTAAGTTGGCGGGTGGACCGTCATAGCTTCGCACTGAAGCATATATCCGGCCCAGTATATCCTCTGCCCCCAAGTGATTTATTATTTCAATTTTGAAGTGGTACATCACTAATAGGCCCGAAGATTCTCTTGTCCCCAAGTGAGTGTCGGCAAATCATAAGTTGGGACTTGGATTGTTATTTGCCCCTAATTGATTGCCGATAGTTCACGAGTTTTGTGAGTGTCGATAAATCATAAGTTGAGGCTTGGTCAAATATTTGCCCCCAGTTGATTATCGATAGGTCACAAGTATAGGATTAGAGCATTTTGTTCCCCCCAAGTGTTGGACGATGGATTACTTATGTTGAGGATTTCAACGAATTCGTTGCCCCCAAGTAACCCTCGTTGAACACTTGTTTGGGTCGGATTAATTTTTCTTCCATAATATATTTGCATAAAGCTTGGGGAAAAAAATTGATTTTTGCATGACATTAAATATGTGAAGGCTAAAGAAAAATAGCACTTACCTTGATTTTGCCGAGCACATTTTGATTTAAGAGACATCTGCTTAGAAGCTTTACCGAGCCTAGCTTGTATGGCTTTGATTCTTCAGTGCTTCATAAACTTTGATTCTTCGTGTGTTGCAATGCAGACTTTGCACGGTAAAGGTTGTGAGTTCAACAAAATATTCTTTTGCGAACAGAGTTTTTCTTCTTTGAATGGACATACAAATGTGCGCCTAATATGTTGCTGAAGTACATGTCCTTATGCTGCAACTTGTGTCTTTGCTGTTTTTTTCTTTCAGTAATGTTTTTGTTGCTGCAGCTAGTGATGCAGGGTCATACACTTCATTAGAACTGGCCTGCACATTCTCACGCTCCTTGCAGTCGCTAAATATTGTATCTGCATGACCCAGTATTATATATACGTACGCATATTGGACAACTCTCACTAGATATGGTGATAATTCATAGGCAGTTTATGTTATGAGTTTTTCTCGTCGTATGTACTGCCGCTGTGTCCTTTTCTGGTATCTGTGCATTGCAAACGACAGAAAACACGATGCTTCTCCCTTTTGTCTGAACAAATAACTTCAGTTGTGCTGCTTTCTATGGGCGTCAGATTATGTACTCATCGTGCTTTAGTCATGTGGCTGACTTGCGTGATCTCCCGAATGGTGCTTCAGGTTCAAGATTAAGATTTTCTGTAAAGATTTAATTTCCCGGCTGGTGCAAAAGAGAGTAATGATGACAAATTCACGAATTGTAGCTGGAAGGGTCCGCTGCCAAGTCTGATTAATTCTGACGACAAAAAGTGCTGCTGAGCTCTAATGTTTGTGGCTATATTGCTGCTCCACCTTTTCTTTTTCTGTGCACAACTCTTCTTTTGTTCACTGATTTAACCAAGCTGATGCTTTGATCATATATTCTCCGAACTATTTTTGTTCTAGCATCTCTATCTTTATTATTTAGTGGCTGCACCATGCTTTATTTCTGCAGCTGCGTCTTCAATTTCGGGATCCTCTTGCCTTTTCAAAGCAACAGCCTCTTCATATAACTTTAATGCAATAGGGAGCATCGAACTCTTTTTATAACTTTAGCTGGGCTTGAATAAATATCATGACAAGGTTTATAGATGGTGTACAGGACCACAATTCTCGAATGGCACACCTTGAACTTCTTGAAGTGTGTGACTACAATTTTCTTTATTGGAGCCATATTTACAAGTCCCCTTATGGCCGCAGTTGCTACGCGTATACTCTCTCAGGCCACATCAACTTCTTCACATACAAGCCTCTGAACTTGGCTATTCTAGTTTTTGTTTTTATTTTTCCTCCCTGGCCATCAAAAAATGTAGAAAAAGTTGCAGACTACAAATCTGGACAGGTAGACCTTTTTTCACTAAAACAGCCATAACTTTCTGTAGAAAATTTATTTTCAGGCACCGTTTTTTTCATAATAAACTAGACTCCTGGATCTTTCCAACTGTGTATAACTTTCTGTCCATAAAATTCTTTAGGAGAGCAGTTTATTTCATGAAATCAGGCCTTCTGCGAATCTGGACAGTTTGATCCTTGCTCACTAAAACAGCTGTAACTTCATGTAGGAAATTGTTTTTTGCGAACCGTCTTTTGCATAAAAAACTAGACTCTTAGATCTTTCCAATGACATATGATTCACTGCCCCGAACTTCCTAGATGAAAGCAGTTTATTCTTGGAAGTTAGACACTCTGCAGTTTTCGGATTTCTGTTCCTTATGTCATGTTTGCATACCTCAATTGATTTATTTCAGCCTTCTGATTTCTCTCCAGATGTAACTAATATCGTAATTCTAACATCAACATCAGATGTAACCTCTGTAGGTCATATTTCTCTTTGTTGATGTTTGACAAAAATCATGTGTTTTCTCTTTCAGTAAGCTCCTAGTACATGTTTTCTGGCGCCAGCACTTAGTTACCACCTTTTCGTAGTTCCGTATGTTGGAGCATTTTTTTTAATTCTCTTTTCAGGTGGTTGACTTCCGTAATTGTTTTGTAACGAAATCCGGTTTGTTTTCCTCAGGCAGTCTTCGTTAATAACAGCTCGTTCTTCCATTTGCTCGCTGCTTCTTTCCTGTTAACCGGTTGATCTCCTTGCCATTTTTATAATTTTTAATCCCTCGGAGATGGATAGTTTCGGCATTGATATTAAATCTTTTTGTGTGCATTGTACCACTCTCATTTGCTAAGCAATGATCGTCACTGAATAGGTGGCCAGGGCTTTGTTTGCAGCCCTGCACTTGTCCTGGAATCTTTTTCGATGACTTCGGTATTGTTAATTCCAATGATAATCTGCATATCTTGCTTGCTTATTGAGGTTCTGGTCATTATATCAATTGAGATGCCACAGTACTCCATGGATGATCAGCAAGGAGTCGTCATTTTCAATAATTTCCTTCATAAAAACAAATCCAAGCGTCTTTTTTTTAGGCCACTTTTCTTGTTTCTGGCCTCAAATAAGTAAAGAGTTTTCCTTTTCTTGTCCAGAACTTTTGTGATGCATTTTTCTTGGCTGGTCATGAAAATTGTTGCGCATCTTTTCTCTGTACATGATATAAATCATCAAAAATTTGTTAGCCAACACTCAGGTCTTAGCATCAGTTGTTTATGAAAGTCTTCATCTTTAACATTATGTGTCGATATTCCGGAAGGTTTTCTTTTCAGCAACGTCACATCACATGCACTAGCTTTCTTGTTTTTACTTTGTCTTTTGCTGCTACCAGATCGAGGTGTATTCTATAACTTCAGCTTAGCATTGACTTGAAGGTGTGACTTTAACGCACTCACCATTGTCACCATTCCTTGCTAATTCACATATAGCATCAAGAACACACACTAGTGAAGCAATTGTTTCACCATAAGATAGTTTGCAAACTTCTCCCATTAATTTTTCTTTTTGTTGATCTGAACCGGTCACTGATGCCTCTAAGTTTTGCCTTGGAAATTGCTTGATGCTTTTCTGCACCACTTTTATATGCTTCCATATATGACTTGTTTATTAAAACTTCTGAAGGCATGTAGTTGTAGTAGGCTGCTTCTTTTTCTGTTGCGAAATACATATCTCATCACTTTTTTTTTTTTTGGTCTTTAATTCTTTTATTTTGCTGGCCTCCATTGATTCTTTCTTTTACTTCTGGTACAAGCATTAGTTATCGCCAGCCTTCCGTATATATGAGCAATACACTGAGTTCACTTCACAAGGTTCATGACAAATATTCATTGCATATAATACAACCTACTTATCCAATTCTTTTCTCTTCCGGCTAACCTTCATACTTTCCTTTTCATCATCTTTTTCCTCTAGCCTGTTGCTTTTCTTGACTATCAGAGGTATGCTAGCACCCGTACACACCATCGTCCGATCTGTTGTCATCTTGATAATCATCTTAGTGTGACGACAATTTGGACCATAGCACATATTACAAGGTAATCAGGCTTTTCTGCAGTCTGCACCAAGGTCCGTTTATCTTTACAATTTTAATCAGCAACGACAGTGTTGTAGTTTGGTGATTCCATTGCCAATTGTGTTTATGTAGGGCTGTTCACGAACCGAGCCGAGTCGAGCTTTGAAGTTAATGAGTCGAGCTTCATTTTTTTTCCAACGAACCGAGCCGAGCCGAGCTTTCTTACCGAACAAAAATATGTGTTCGAGCTCGAGCTCGTTAACTAACGAGTCGAACCCGAGCTTTTATCGAACACTAACGAGCCGAATCGCACACGAGCTTTTATCGAACAGCTCGTTAAGAATAAAAAATTACGGACCACTTAAGCAGTTAAGCCCAATTCTTTTGGCCCAACTAAAAAAAGCTCAGCCCAAAGCCAAACCAATAATCCAACAACTAGACCTAAATCTCTCACTTTTTCGCTCATTCGCACAATCGCACTCGCACCGCACACCAAATCCCTAAATTTTCTCTAAATCCCTAAATCCCACTTCGCAATTCACACTTCAAATCCCTAAATCCCTAAATTTCAATTACTTGCAAATCGACCCGGCGACCCGTAAATCTCTAAATCCCTAAATTCCAAACCGAAATCACTTCAATTACACGAAATTTGTAAGTTCTTCTTCACTTCACTTCTTCGTTTCTTGTAAACTTGTAAATTTGTGTTGAGATGTCAGATGTTTGAGTTGTGATGCTTGTGTTATTTTCGATTGTGTGTGTATGGGTTATTTTCGATTGTGTGTATATGCTTGTAAATTTAACATTTCGATTGTGTGTATAATTCTTGTACATAATTCTTGTTATTTTCGATTGTATAGGTTATAATGGTGCATTTATAATTCTTGTACATTTATAATTCTTAACATTGTGAACTATATTTTATTGTATATTTGATTGTATTTTGGATGCGAGGTTTGGTTTATTTTGGTTTTTATATTATGCTGAAACATACTTTATGTGTTGATCTTGTTTGATTTGCTGATTTTTATGTTTAAATGTTATGTTTGTGTATAATTACATCTGATGCTCTAGGTAAAATTAGAGTCTTGGTGATGAATTTTAAGTTTAAAGTTTAGGTGAGTTGTGTGTTGCTTTTCTAATTGAATGTTTTTAAAAGTCTGTCCTAATTTGAAGATCCGTTGTGTATATTTTATGCTAGGTAATTGTTGCTCTGATTCTAATTGTGTTTTTAAATTGTCTAATTTGAAGAGAGTATAGGCATGCTCTGTAGTTGAAGTTGTAAATACTTGTGTGTTTTGTCATGTCCTATTTTGCAATTATATACTTGGTGTAGTTGCTTAGATTTTCAGTTTGGAGCCTAAAGGTTTCCATCAACCAACAAAATCAAACTAATTTATACACATTTCAAATCACCAGTCTCCTTAATCTTAGTGAAACCTCTGCCTCTTGCAAGTATTGTTGACATTTCCAGCAGCTATTATAAACAGAAACTTGTACAATGCTATTGGTCAACTTGTATAATGTGAATCTTGTACATTTATGCAATTTATGCAGCTATTATATTTTTGTTAGAAAATAACTTCTATAAATGCCTTTAAAGGGGATCAACATTATCTAAACTCATAGATAGTAGTATAACGGAGTCTCATTCTGATTAAGCACCTGCAGAATGCAATTTCTATTCTTCGTTGGATCTGGAAAGTATTTTGTTGTAGGAACTGTGTATATAGTTTGTTAGCACTTGGGAGGTGGATTTTTATACTCTGCTCCGCAGAATGAAATTTGATCTGTTGCCCACCTAATTCACTAACACTGATTTATTGATATTGCAGATTCGGATGGCATCTTCCAAAAAAAAGAAATGCATTGAAATTATTCCAGAAAATGCTGAATTCGAACAAGTAAGAAGTCTTGGTGAAGAAAGTCTTGGCGATGAATCGCTATCTGAAGACATTGGTAATGATAAAGACACATCTGAACAAGAGGAAATTTCAAGAAAAAGAAAAGGTGACAGCCTTGAAACTCAGCAATCTAACCAGCCTTACCAAAAGAAGCAAAGACAGAAGAAAGCTCGTTGTTGGCCGCATTTGGATGTTGTTGTGGAGAACAATCAGAAAATTGCAATTTGTAAATTTTGCAAAACCAGAATGAAGTGTGGGAGTACAGGGTGCACAACAACGTTGAACAGACATGTGGATAAATGTCGGGCTGCACACGGACAAACGAACCAAGCACTACTTCAGTTTCAACTGAGCGATGCTTTGTCTTCTGAGGTAACACTTGGTAATTTCAAATATGATCATACTCAGATGAGAAAAATCATTTCTCATTATATCTTGGTTAATGAATTACCATTTAGACACGTCGAAAGTTTTATGTTTGATATGGTTATGCGAACAGCTACCCCGTATTGGCAGAAAATTAGTAGGCAGGCTGTTAAAAAGGATTGTGTCAGTACTTTTGAAATTGAAAGGGATAAATTAAGAGAAAATTTTAAATCAGTTAGGAAAATTAACATTACTACTGATATGTGGACTTCGTCACATCAAAAACTTGGATACATGGTTGTCACAGGTCATTGGATTGATTCCAATTGGAAGCTTAACATGAGAGTTCTGAATTTTTGTAATGTCCCTCCCCCACATAGTGGATTTGTGATTTCAGAGGCTTTATTTAAGTGTTTAAATGAGTGGGGAATCATTGATAAAATAGGGACATTAACTGTAGATAATGCTTCTGCAAATGACGTTGCTTTAAGATATCTAAAACAAACTTTTAGTCTTAGAAAGAAATTATCAATTGACGGAAAATTGTTCCATGCACGATGTTGTGCACATATATTGAACTTATGTGTGCAAGATGGTTTAGAACCAACTAAGGAAATAGTGGACAGAATTCGGGATGGTGTTAAATATGTTGCAGCCTCAGAAGGTCGTAGAATTAAATTCTCTGAAATTTGCATGTCATTAGGCTTGAAATGTAAGAAGTTGATTTTAGATGTTTCAACTCGTTGGAATTCGACATTTAACAAGTTGTCTTGTGCTATCGAATTTAAAGATGCTTTTCTTATCTATTCCACATCTGATTTGGGATTCAAAGAGTATGTACCAAGTCCAGGGGATTGGGAAAGAGTTGAAGGTGTGTGCTCATTTCTTGAGGTATTTTCCGATGTAACAAAAGTTGTCTCTGGTTCAGAATATTCAACTTCAAATCTATTTTTATCAGAAATCGGGAGAGTTAAGCAAATAATAGACAAAAGGGCGATTGATCCGAATCTGCATATTCGAGAAATGGCACGGAAAATGGAATTGAAGTTTGAAAAATATTGGGGGGAACTAATTTAGTGATGTCAATTGGTGCGGTCATGGATCCACGCTTTAAATTGATACTTCCAATGTTTTGTTTTCCTACACTTTATCCAATTGCAAGTGATTCAGAAATTTTTTTGTCATATTTAAAAAATTCTTTGACTGATCTATATTTAGAATATTGCAAGGAAGACAAAGAGGCTAGTATAATAAGGAATGAATCAAGTGAAGTGTCTTCGTCCGATGCTAATTTCTTTAATGAACAGCGGGAAACACCCAAAGGCATCAATGATTATGAAAGTTTTATTCGGGCGAGCGGTGGCATTATTGAGCCTACAAAGTCAGAACTTGAAGAGTACTTGATCGAGAGTATTATTCCTCCAAGTTCAAAATTTGACGTTCTTGCTTGGTGGAAAGCAAACGCTTCAAAATTTCCTATTTTGTCAAAGATGGCATCTGATGTATTGAGCATTCCTATTAGTACTGTGGCTTCAGAGTCGACTTTTAGCGCCGGTAATAGAGTAATCGAACTGCATCGCTCCTGTTTGAAACCCGAAACCGTTGAAGTGCTGTTGTGTGGAGCCGATTGGGTGCGTGAACTATATGGATTGAAAAAATCTAAACAGGTAATGATGTCTTATATTAATGCATGTAATAATATTCTTTGAATTTTTTAGGTTGACATGCTTATAAAGTAAATATGAACTTATTCTATGTTTACAGAATGAGGACAAGGATATCGTGATTCATTTGGACTGAAGAACGACAATACACAGAATGAGGACAAGGCTGTAAGTATTTATTTTTATTAAACTTGTTTAAATACACATGTGAATTAATTTGGACCGAAGAACGACAATACACAGAATGTGAATTAGTTTATGATAGTATTATTAGTTGGCTTCACAGAACATTTCTTAACCTCGGGTGGTCAAATATCTGGGTATAAGTTGCTATTCAAGTATCAGTTACAAATACTTTTGGTTGCATGCAAAAACACTTATATATACTGATGATTTTTCTGAACTCCACATTTGAAGTTTCAAATATGGTCCTGAGATCTTTTAATCAGTCAGCTTTCATTTTACAACGTGGACATGTAAGTGAAGATTGTTCTTTAATTTCGATACTTATCTTCCAAGTGTACGCAGAATTGTGAGAACTAGTGCCACTGATGTTCTCTGGATCCCACTCTGTCTGTTTTCTCTTGCATGTATATATGCATAGTTTTTTGCTCTATTTCTATAAGAAAATGGGATCCATATTGCAGCTGCATTATAGGTTTTTGGTGTAAAGTCATGAAAAGGAAAAATGGGAAAGTATTTTGTTGTAGGAACTATATATGTATATAGTTTGTTAGCACTTGGGAGGTGGATTTTTATACTCTGCTCTGCACAGATATTTATCTATTTTTCTCCTAAATTTGATATTGCAATCATGGCTTGATTCATTTCTTCGTCACTGCAGAAAATTGAAAAAGAGAAGTTGGAGAAACTTGCACGTAAGGTGTGCTCAAGCTGCAGTTCTTTTTTCTGTTTCTCGGGTTCTGTTTGTGCATGCAGCGATTGTATTTTGTTTAAGTGTGGCATAGTTTTTGGTAGGTCCTAGCCTAAGTTTGTCCTGATAGACACATAAACCTTAAAAGCCTACTGTAGATTGCTCTTTCGACAATTCACGGCTAACTGTTTGAATATATGAGTTTGGTTTTTGCTCTTGCCAGATTTATAGTAGCTTGCTCTCAGGTCCAAGCTTCAGTTAAGACTCTGGTATCAAAAAAATCGATCAGCTTTGTAATGTAGACAGTAAACTGCATCGTTCTTGCTCTGGGAACTTTATTTGTTGCCTTTCTGTTCAATTCTGTCCAATAAACAATGATAATCATTCTTTGTGCATGCATATATATTGGCCCTTTATAATTTGAGTTCTCTTTCTTTTATACTGCAATGGAGAACAGGTTCATCAAGTTCAAGTCGGAGTTGGGAATGCAAGCTGCCACATGCCAGGAGAATCTGGGAATTTTTTTGTTCTTTATTTTTGAATTAATTCTAGATTCTCCAATGTATTTTGTTTTAAATCTTTAAGATGTAATATTGAAAGACATAAATAACTTATGCTAGTAGCCTGATAATGAACTTATTGGTATGTTGAATTTGTTAGAAAGTAATGCAATTATGCAAGCACTATAAAAAGGTACAGGACAAGATATATCGAGCTTAATCGAGCCGATCTCGAGCCGAACGAGTTCGAGCCGAGTTCGAGTCGAGCTCGAGTCGAGCTCACTAATAGCTTGGCTCGAGCTCGTTTTTGTGTTCGAGCTCGAGCTCGAGCTGTTCACGAGCCGAGCCGAGTCGAGCTCTTAATGAGCCGAGCTCGAGCTTGTTCGCGAACAGCTCGGTTCGTGAACAGCCCTATGTTTATGTGCCTCAGGTAGCTAGTGTAACAGAATACACTAGTCAGTCAGGTTTGGCCGATGAGAAAGCAGCATGTCCAATGAATTAGCGGCCTTGACTCATCCCGCTTCTTTTCTACTCTCGTACATGATCAATAGGTTTTGTCCCTGATAAAACCAATTATTCAGTTGTGATTTCTATCATATGCATATATACGTGTCCTCCAATGATCAATCCATGGTTAAACGCGTAATAAATGCTTAATGATCTTTTACACAAGTAATAAAAGATCTATGCATGGTACTATAGATAAATAAATAGTTTTATATCACACATCATGATAATGTTTAAACATCCAAAATTAATGACAGTGGCTTGATTTTATGTACTGCATACATGCACATATATGAAAAATATTGGCAGGAAGTCAGGAACAATAGACGTATTGTTTTGGCAAAAGAAAGATGGGCCAACATATATGTACGAGGAAAATAAAAGAAAAGTTGACATAAAACTTATATTATGTGAATCGATGTTCATCGGTCTTTTATGAATTAAGATATTTGTTCATCAATTTTCTTGTTGGCCTCCCAGTTGTTTTCACCCATGGAGAATTATCTTTTCTCTATACGATTCCCACAGACGGCGCCAAATGTTGAAGCCAATTTTCGTCATGGACTAAGCTTCAAGATTAAATTTATAATCGGGTATTCGTATAGAGCTCTAAAATTAGGGATTTGATATCCATGGCAATTTTGGGGGAGAATTAGGGTTTATGTGATTTGGGGCTGAGCTTGAGAGAATTAATTCATAGATGGTAGAATTTCGGATCCCCAGGTGCCTACGTATCCTTTTATAAGGAATCAAGCCCACGTAGTTGTTTTCTTTTCAGTCTCAGATCCAGTTTAGGCTCATGCTCCTATTCTTTAGGAGCAAGTCACCTATATATGTTAAGTTTCCTCGTTTATTATGTTCCCAATTATATGGGGTTTCTTGCGAGATAGGATTAATGACCCGTTGGGCCTCTTCTATCATTTATGTATATCCACTAAAAATTTGTTTAATTAAATTTTAAGTAGAATTGACTTTTATATATTCATTATCTTTCCTGTCTTTTCTAAAAATTCGAATGTAAATGAGGAAATTTAATTTTATTGAATTAAAATTGAGGAGCTTTAGAAAATTAGATAAATATGAATCGAGCGATTCCAGAGCTCTGGGGGTTATATATATAAAGATATTGATAGTATAGTATTGATTGATTGATTGTAATTGAGATATTATGAGAATATTTAGATAATAATAGAGGAAAGTTCAAAATAATGTAAGGTAATACACTTTTTTTTAAATTTAGATATTTTGAAAGCAAGAATATTATAATTGAATATTTAGATATTTAGTTTCCTCCATTAGTAAAGATCTATTGTATATAAATATTATATGTTTCCTCTATTAGTAAGTATTTAAAAAGTAATTGAGATTTTTTCGAATTTTTAATATTATTAATTCAAAAATTTGAGAAAATTAGAAAAATAGAACGACCTCACCCGTTTTCTTCTTTATATAATAGTATTGATGATTTGATTAAGAAAACATAATGGAGTAATCTGCTCCAATTTATTACAGAACACTACATTATGGAAATTTAGAAACAAAAATAGAAGTTTACATGATGGAGTAATTTAATCCTTGTCCTCAAGAAGTTTGCTGGTATCTTTACTTGGTATAGAGATGGAAGAATCAGCCCGTGCCCCCTCCAGTGAGGATGACGAGTGGCTGTCATGCGAATGCTTTTCAAAGGCTTTAAACTTCATGCTTTC